>CM021777.1:18791502-18875213 GCA_011076525.1 Nettapus auritus
CTTGCGGAGGTAGCTGGCCACCACCTGCTCGAACGGGTACCGGTACACGCGGTGCACCTCCACCGTCACCCCCATGGCGGGGCCCGGCCCGGCCGCCCCTTCCTGCCCCGCCCGCGGGCCCGCCCCGCACCGCCACCATCTCGCGGGGCCGGCCCCGGGCGGGGTGCTGCGGGGAGCCCGCGGCGGCCCCGGGAGCGCTGGAACTGCCCCGTGTGAAACGGGAGCGTCTCTCGGAAAGCCGGGCAGCCCGGCACCGAGCCGCTCCGGTACCTGCCCCCGCGCCTCCGGCAGCGGTGTGGCTGCTGGAGAACGATAAACACCGGCGTCGTAAATGCGGATTTGCACCTAGTTTTACTGTAAACATTCGAGTATCGGGCAACGGCTTTGCCTCGTTGCCTCCTTCTTATCTCAAGCTGGCAAAGTTCTAAATGAGGCCGACTGAGATCAAACAAGCCGGCTTGGAGGGAGAGAGCTGCCCGGCATCGGTTCCTCATTTCTGAGGTCTCATCTGCCCTCAGTCAGTACCCAAAGGGCCGCGTTTGTACATACTGCAGATCCTGGCGTGATAAATGAAGCGAATCAAGTATCTGCTATATTTTTATTTATTTTTAATTAAACCCTCGGTACCACTGAAAAATTTCAGTAGGAGACATATGGAAGTGTAAGAGCTAACAGGGCATTATTTCTAGTAATTTAAGTATTGGGGAGAAATTTTATAGCCTACCGTAGAGAAGTAGAAACTTGGCCATAAACTACCCTGCCTAGGCTTGCAACCTCAGCACAAAGAATGTGCGAGCAGCCTCTTAACTCGGCAGTCTCAGAGCTAATATGCGAGTTAAGGCTGCATTACCATTACTCATGAATATGAAATGCAATGATTTAAGGCTATGGGAAGGAGAGGGAGAAAAAAACATTTCCCCTGTTTGCCTCCACCTTTTGAAGCCCTTGTGTTCTGCACCACCAGCGGCAGCCTGCAAAGTATTCAGCATCATTGCTTCACCTCAACTAATTAGAGTTTACCTCTTGCAGATTACAACATGGGATTAATATTAAGCAACAGAAATCCTGCTCACCACCATCCTGATCCTGAAAAGTGCTGAGCATTGTAGAGGAGAATTTTAGTTCAGCACTTCCTCATAAGTAGGCTAAAAACTTATTAACTTCTATTTATAATAATAAATTGTTGTGCATTTTTATAGCTCTAGATTTGTGAAGAGTTCTCACTTTCCCCCCCATAAATCAGACCCCACAGGAATCATCGTGTCCATTAAAGCAGATGTAAGAATCAGCAAAATCTTCAGGAAAAACTTGTGACACTGCAAGGCAAATATAGAGTTAACCACAAAAGATGGTGTAATGTTAAAATGTTCAGCAAATTAAAACCCAGAGGAGGCACCACTCTGGTTCTGCCCTGCTGTCGTACAAACAGACTTCACACCCTGACTGCTAACGATGTGCCCAAGCTGCGCCTACTTCTGCTTTTAGTTGTGCTACCACAGTGCCTGCTGGGGGGGATCCGGCTGTGCTGCTCCCAACAGCACTGACGGGCAGTGCCAGCAGATCCAGGCCGAGCTCCTGATGCAGGAGACGTCTACACAGGTTCTTTACATCTAAGCGCAGATCATGTCCTGTAGCGGCCTGGATACGTTCGCCCCACAGGGCTACAAGCAGCATGTTTGCAGAACGGGCTCTGGGCTGATTAAAAAGTTGAACAGATGTGTGTAACAAGAGGAACAGTTGGTAGCAGAGGCGCTGTGTTCGCATTTATGGTGAGACGTGTATAAGGCGCCCTTCTCATCTTTAAAAAACTTTCTGTTAGAGCAAGGCTGCTTGAAGATGAAATAATTCAAAGTTCTCAACAAAATAGCGGTGTGGTGCTTGGGGACTGCTGCAGCTCTGGTCATGCAGCACAGATCTGGCAGGGCTGCAGGCCGCTTTCATTGCAAGCTGGACATCGGAGAGCCCTATAGGACTCTCTGAATCTGTTTGCCAGCATTGAAAACTTGCTTCCATGGCACAGCGAGCAAGGAGCAGAGCCTGATCCTTTACACTGGGAACAAGTGTGTTCGGCATCTCCTTCCTGCAACAGAAAGATCGTGAACAAAATCTGTACAGGCCCTGCTGTCCTTCCCCAAAGCGTGCTCTCCCAGAGAGGGCAACTGGATGAAGGCAATCGGTCACCTCATGGACGTCCTTTCCCATGCACATTCCCAAAAGGCCAGGAATAATTTTTGATGGCTTAGACAGGCAATTCTGCCAGTAGATGGGATGAATCTTGGCTCTTATTTTAAAGCACTCTTTCTGAAAAATTATGTTTATTTCAATATTGACAAAGGGAAAAATTGCTGCTTAGCTTCTCAGGGTTGTTCTCAGTTTTCACGGGGACTTTACATAAGCGAGCCCCAAGCAAGGCTCATGGCTGCAGAGCATCCAAGGCAATGCGTTATGCACAGGAGGTTGGTTTCAGGTTGGCAAATTTGTAATGCTTGGTATTTACCCTGCATGACAACATTGTTTTGTGGGATCACATTATGGTCAGACTAATTGGGATTCTGACCAACAAAGACTAACCCGTGAGAAAATAAGGGGAAGACACAATCCTATTTCAGCTGATATTAAAGTTTTAGCCTCAGGCAGTCTCAGCCACATGGCAGCTGTGTTTAGCCTTGTCAGGCTGGAGAAACTCAGGCCTGCTCTTATTCCACTGGGAGAGAGTGAAGAAAGATGGACCTAAGCCAAACTACATAAATGTCAGCGATCTCCGAGGGAAACATCAAGTGGGAGACATGAGGACGCTGGAAACAGAGCAGCTGTCCCCAGAGCGCAAACTGTGCTGCAGCACTGATTAGTTATCTCCATGTTGGAAGAGGAACAAAGTGATGCTTTTAATCTAAATTTAGTTGAAGTGTCAGAAACAACATAGATGGGGCTTGGATGGGAATATTGAGCTGTTGGACTGAGATTGCAAGACCCCAAAGCCTTGGGGAACAAAAGCAATTTCCATTATCACTTACCTGCATATACTGGTTGCAGGCAGCCTTTTTCTCCACCTCTTTTTTATGTCCAGTGCCAATTCTGTCTTTCCTTCCCTGGTATATGAAGGCCCAGTCATTTATTCCCTCGGTCTGGATGATTCTTCTCATGAGCTCTTTCTGGTCCATCGGTGCACGGATGATTTTCAGGTTATTTGTGTAGATGATGATCTTGCCAAAATCTATAATTGGGGAAGCCTGTAGAAGGATCTTATCAATGTCTCAGCTGCACGAATACACTCTGCAAGCACTGACAACCCCTGGGTTCCCAGAAGAAATCCCTCCTGCCTGGCCACCCCTAGGCTGGCTCTGCCCCACAGGCCAGTTTCCCACGGCCCTCCAGAGCACGGTGCGCACAGGGGAGGAGAGATGGAAAGACAGACAGACTGGGCTGCCAGCTCACACCCAGCTTTGGGTCAAAGCTTCCAAACGCTACCAAAAAGGTAACCATCATCCGGAACTGCAGAGGTGGCTTTTCTCTATGTGCCAGCTCCACTGCCCTTAGGACTGTGCATTCTTCCTTTCTTGCACATGGGTTGAAGTGAGACCTTACATCCCCGAAAGCCTTCCCCATCCTGACTGTGACATTCAACTGAATGTCACTGGAGTAGGTCGGGTTTTTCGGACTTAAAATAAAAGTTCTCTTTCTCACTTATTAATGCTGGCAAAGTGGTCAGATGATTAAAAAAAAATAATCTCATTTTCTAATGCTAAATTTCATTCCTAACAGCTAGTCTAAATAACCATCCATGGGGACACTCAAATTTGCATTCTTTTCTAATGATTTTTAAACTAACCTTGGTCTGGTCAAACACGTTTTGAATGCAGCATTTTGCTTACCTGGTCCCTCTTTCCCTTAGCATTGTACCAGGTATCACATGGCAGTTACCACAGCCTATTGTTTTACACACTCTTCATATTTCGCTCTGTGTGTCTGTCAAGAAGTGATGCCAAAGGAGACGCTCTCCTAAGAAAACGCCGTGACAGACTCACATCATCCAACGCAGGGTGGCTGATGGCTCTGCTGGCAACTGGGCCCTGCTGCTTTGTACCAGCAGAGGCATGGAGGGGCAGCAAGCTCAGACCCTGCTGTTGGCAGAAGGCTTTAAACACCTCATATTTCTTACACAGACGTGGTGTCTCCAAACACTGAGTGCATGTTGATACAACACAAAACAGATATTGGATAGCATGATTACTCAAAGTACTTATGGTTAGGGAGACTAGGGAATAGAGATGAGTATTACCCAAGAATGCAGAACAAATTAATGGTATAGATAGGATCACATAAGTGCTCTGTCTTTGGGCAAAAGACATTCATAGTGGTTTGATATTTTCAGTTAAACTAGATGCCCAGCATATCAACTAAGTGTAGTTCAAGTATCAGCAGTCTGGTGTTCCTACATGCAACTTTGAAACTTTGATTAGCACCAACAGACTTTTAATGTATTTAAACTAAGACAAAATGCTTTTTAAAGCACTCCCAAGTCCCTTTAGTTGTGGTCAAAGTGACTATTCAAGAGACCACAGCGGATGACAGTACAACTTTGTGTGTTTCAGCTGTTGGCGTACTTAAATTTCTCTCTGGAGACACACTTAGTTCTTGACCTTTCTGCCAGCAACTGGAGCAACACCACCAAACAGCCAGGGTGGGACTGGGATGGTGTGTGCAAGGTGTGTCCTGGGCAAAAGACGGACCAGTCTCTGAATAACAACTGCTTGTTGTTCAATCTGAACTGGATTTGAAATGGGGTGTCTACCAGGGAAAGGCCTGATAGATGGATTCAACAAGCTAGCTACCTTTTGCTGTCTTCCTTTTTATCATTTTTTTTCTGAGCAGACTCACCTTGAATTTCACAAATCTTCTGATTATATCAATATATCAATAATGCACTTCATTTGGAGTTTGTGTTTCAGGGTAACGTGGTTGTTACCAGCAGTACTGATACACCACCACTGTTCCATGGGCTGTTTGGCTGGCACATAGAGGTTGATAAAACCAAACAGCAGTAAAAAGTAACATAAGTCTAATTTGACAGGGCAAGAAAATGAACATAATCCCTGTGTAGGAATCAGTTTAACATATATTACACATGTACTTGCTTTTTATTATGGCTAAAAGGACACTTCTTTATCAGTGGCGTTAATTAGATGTTAATAACGTATCCAGTGAAACTAAGCTGGGATTTTCAAAGCGGGTGAAGGGCAATTCTGAGTTTCCAGAGGATGCGCGTGACTCGCTCTGAGGCTCACGAGTAGGCTGCCAGGGGCACTAACCTTTTTGCCAGCTCAAGTCATGCAACTTTTATGTTTAAAATATAACTAATTAAGATAATATCCACCTTACTTTTGACTGCTCTCGATGCATTAGGATTACTCTGCATAGATATTGAAACACGTGGAAATGCTGCATCTTAGTCTACAGAACAGGCAGAAGCCAAGGCTGGGCGTTACTCACCCTGCAGTGGCCGGCACTCGAGGGGCAGTTGCTGAAGAGAGGCGAGGTGCTGGCGAGGCTGTATTTCGTGTCCTCTTTGAATATGCTGATCCGCTGGGCACTCAGCTTGGCCGGCGGGCACAGCCTGCCTTCTGCCGCGTCCCCCGCCGCGCAGGGACGGTTCGCCGGCTCGAAGCTGTGCCGGAGGAAACGCCGAGACTGCTCTTTGGCCGGGGGCTCCAGCTCCTGCCCGTCCTCGTAGACTTGTTTTAGCACTCGACCGCTGTAGGCCGATGATATTTTGAACCTCACTTTGCGGGGCCTTCCCTCGTGCCTTTGGTTGAGCTTCTTTTGGTGCTCATCCATGATTACGATTTCAAGTCGCAGGTCCTGGAGATCAACTGAAAGAGCTTTGGGTCCAAAAGAAAACTCTCCTCAGCTTCCCCCAAACACACCATGTATAATTCAAGGTTTCTAGTAGTTCCTCTCATCTTACAGCAAAACCGACACCACTGTATTAAATATTGATAGATATTCACAAAGAGAAAATATCTGTGGTGGGGGAATAGGAGGCAAGTTTTGCTGAACTCCACTGAATGGTGGACAGGCTGCCCTACAAAATTAGAAATGGAGTTACCTTGGGGAGGAGAGGATTAAATGGGAAACTCTGCCTGTGTTCTGCAGCCTTGGAAATGTTTCTGCCGTGTCCTGTGATAAGAGCTATCCCAAATACACCATCCCAACAGCTTTTCACCGTTTTCTGACAAGGTGAAAATTTAAAAAGACAAGTTCACAGAAAAAGCAATCCAGTTTCACAAATGGCAATTGTGAATAATTCCTCTTCCATTCTTGTCGGAAACCCTGAGAGTACAAAGCTCCATTTCATTTTAATCCGAATGTGTTTCTCTACAGGTTGGTGGAGATCTAATTAAGATTTTCTCTCTCCTTAGCTTTCAATCCCTATTTGTAATTCTTGCTGGCTTTCCAGGCCTTTTGACCGTTCTGGTTTTCTTTTAATTTCTGAAAGCCAGACGCCTCCTGAGAGAGGCCCGCGGCCCAGCCCCTGCTCCGCGCAGCCCCTTGCAAGGGAGCACCCGACCGTGGCCGCCCCTCTGCCAGGGGACACACGCAGCACAGGGCTGCGGGGACCCAGCTGCTGGGCAGGTAGGTCTGAGCCGCGCTGCGGGCTGATGGCCTCCTCCAGCACCCCGCGGGGGCCGCAGTTCTCCCATCTGGGCACGCAGCCCCCTGCCCGCGGCTGACACCCTGCTGCTGAAGGAGGTGCTCGGTCACCGTGCTCCTTTTCTTTGGAGGGGAAGAATGAAGAGCGTGCTTAGTGCAAAATGCACCCATAAAGCAACTGCTGGCTGGCTTTTGAAGATCTTCTAATACATCATCTTATCAACTACACACAGCAACATTTAAAATCTCTCTTCTTTCAAATGCCAACGCTTCATTAAATTCCTGTTCGTGAAATGCTAGGCAGGTAGTTCAGAAGCGTGTTTGTTGTTAATACACGGCGCACACACTCGGCCCTTGGAAGAAGCCCTTCCACACAGCCCGCCAGCGCCGAAAGGGGCTGTGCTGGGGCAGGCGCTGCCGTGCAGGTTCCTCGGGCTGCCGGAGGCCTCGTGTAGGGGCACGCACAGCTGTGCATTCTGCCAAGAGAACCTGTGTGAACTTGCCCGTGTAAACACACAGCCCCGGATACACCCTTTTCATTTCCAAAACATTTTTGTAATGTTCATGTCAGGCTGCCCGCCTATCTCAAACGGGAGGATCTCACTTCACAAGAAAACTGTGATTTGCATTAATCAAACTCAGCTCTTATACTGCTTTACTCAAGAAGCTTGATCCACCCCTTTCTCTTACATGTCCTGCATGAACCAGGCCTCGGCATCACTGCTTTTCAAAGGCACACCAGCAGTCTTAATTGACACAAATCACACTTTGTAAGATAGCTTAATTGGGGTTCATTTTCTTTTGATTAAGGGAACAATCAAACAGGAAAAGAAGTTGAAAGCAGCAATGAGAGCACCTCAGTCACAAGCTACATTTGCTAGACGAGCAAAGTGGCTTCCAGTACACACAGTTACTTACAGGTGCTGTCACAACACAGCCAACCTACCACGGCCCTATAATTTTCGCGTTAGAACAATCCCATCCTCTGGAGCAGTATCAGACAGCTTTCCTCTGGCTACAAGCTGCCTGCGGCTGCCTGGGCCGCGCTCCCCACCCCGGGCCAACCTTCCCACCCCGCATATGCCAAGCAGGGGCTTTCCAGGCAGAGGTTTTGCAGCCGCAGCAGCCTCGCTCCTGCAGGGCAGCACCGCAGCGTGCTCAGGGCAGCGCTCAGCACGGAGCTGGGGAGCAGGGTAAGGACGGGCCGGGGCTCAGCAGCACTCGCTCTGCTCTCCTGCATCAGCCCGGGCTTGTTTCCCACAGCTACTTGGTCTTCTCTAAAAATATAATAGCGATTTTGCATACAACAGTGAAATCATTGTTTCATGATCTGGGTTATCACTGCACTAAGCTTTACTTTAGCCTTTTTTCTACGGAATTTTAATGACATCTGTCTTTCAAGCATGCACCCTGTCTTCATCCTCCTCTCCACGTCAAGAAACATTAACTGATTGTTGGAAGCGTGCTGGAGGCTTTGCAGAACAAAGAGATGGACAGCCCTTGCCCTAAGGAGTGTAACATGCTGGTTTAGATCTATTGCAACAAAGCAGGGTATGTACAAACCAGGACAGATAGAAAAGCAATAGCGAACTGCACTGTAACAACGTGAAGACATGTTTCCACCTGCACATTTCGCTGAAAAACGTTTTGTTGTGCTTTGCTCATTTTTACTTCCTTACAGCAAGCACTGCGGTGCCCATCCTTGTGCAAGCACTGGGTAGGCAACACGCAGGGATGTGGAAAGGTGCCATGGCCTCAGCCACTGCAGCACTAGAACGCTGCAGCCCTGCCCCACTGGTCGCATTACTCTAATCACACCAACGGCACCTTAAAGAAAGGCAGAAGAGGGGGGACACGAAGGGACTTGGCAGACACAAAGAGAGGCTAGAGGGCCATGGGGCCAGCGGTCACAGAGCAGAGGGCAGGGCAGATACAAAGGAAGCGAAGGAGCAAGGTAGAAGCTTGAAAGGACACAAGCATTAAACTTGTTTCAGTGTGGGAGTAGCAAGCAGAAAGGTTCAGATCGGCAGGTCAAGAAGATAATTTTAGCCAACAATTTAATGGAGTTGAAGAGGGCTCTGTGTGTGTGTGCTGAAGAGATGAAGTAAAAGCAGGAGAGAAAAGATACTGCATGAAGTCACAAACAGAACTACCTGCTGCTAGCCTATGGGAAATATATTTTTTAATATAAATGCTGGGAAAAACTCACCAGCACTTAGACGCCTACTGGATGCACAAAGAGAAAGGGAAGGAATCACAAAGCAGTTGTGAGACCTAATGGTGACGAGATAGTGGCATTACCACAGCAAATGTGGTGGTGAATACGAGGAAATATCAGCATGCCACATTAACCATAATTGTCTGTTAGCAGAAGAAGGAAGCTTTCCTCCTTTCTGCTGCTCTGTGTCTCCCCGCAGCAGGGGCAGCCCATCCCCAGGCACCCCGCAGGCGGCAGGGAGCAGGCAGCCTGCCTGGCCAGGGCTGGCTTTGTCGGAGGTTGTTGCAGACCCTTGCTCTCTGCACAGTTAGGAATATTCTGGTTTCTTGACTAGGTTTGTTCGCAGCCAATTGTGCACATTTGTGCTTGCACAAACATGGTCCTTCAGTGTAACAGCACTTCTCCCTTGGTAGATTTACCTCTTGACATACTTACAGAGAGCAGCCACAGCCTCTCTTCCCTTAGCTGCTGGGTGCAGAACGCCTGTTAGCCAACGGCTCAGGCTTTGAGACAAGCCCCTGTGGCAGCAGAAAAGCAGACACCACGCAGCAGCAGCACCACCAGAGCCCTGCACAGAGACATGGGCTGCCCAGCCAATGCTGGTTCTCAGCTCTTGGCCTGAGAAACACAAATTCATGTGCTTGCAGCTCATTCCAACCCCCAGGCTCCCTTTAGCTGCTCCCCGCTGTCCCCAGATTGCAGAGGGACCAGCACAGCACGATGGCTGGCGGCACAGCACCAGTGAGCAGGGACTCATCCCAGCGCCACGTGGCAGCCGGGCACAGCAGGGCTTGGCGTTCCCAGAAGGGCACAGCAAGCAGCACTGCAACCGCGGCACCTGTCCTGACAGACGGAGCTTAATTTCATCACTCATTGCAAAATGTGTTTTTTTCCATCCCCTGCTGAACAGACCAAGCACAGCTTCCCCGTAGCAGCATCAGCTGTACAGGACGTGCTGCGTTGAGCTGCCAGCCACAAGGACTCAGCACCACGCAGAAGAGCTGCCACAGCTCATTGCCACCAGCAGCCTGCCTCCATCTCTCTTCTCACCCCAGGGGAAAAGTATCCTCATATTTCTGATCTCAAAACACAAGATGACAAGTCACTTCCCTTTTAAAGCCACCGGCTGCCAGCACAGACTGGGGACCGCCTGCAAGGATGAGGTGTGAGGGGCCAGGCAGGTGGGCCAGGCACAGGAGAGGCGACTCACCCTTCAGACAGGATGCTGGTGTTTGACTGCTTCGGAGATGGTGATGCTTACGGGGATCTTGCACTGTCTGCAGTGCCAGAGCAGGTGAAGGGAGAGGCTGAGACCATCACATCACCATCCTGAGGAAGACATTGCTGAGGCTAGTGCCTGCTTTTCAAATCCAAGTAGATTCACAAGGTCACGCTGCATCATTCCTCCCATGAAGGGGCTAACAGGGTCCCCTTCTTGGGCCCAGCCTCCCATTTTCATAAAAGTTACCGGATATTTAAAGTTCTGGGTGCTTTTCCTCCCCACTAAACTGGCTTCACAAGGTGCAGGGGTGCACAGACAGGCACAGCTACACATACCCACATTCTCATACACCACCAATCCACAAGGCTGCCTTTTTCTAGGAAAACAAGCCAGGAATGTCTCATTTGGCTGGCCGCTTCCTGGCTGATGTGCAAGGCAGGGCCTGCCACACATTCCTAGAGGCTGAAGTCAACAGGAGCGGAGGATGCCTGGCACCTCCAGGAGCGTGTGCAGGCTCCGGATGAAAGTCAGCTCGCTGAGCACCCACCTCAGCCCGAGAGGCTGCACATGGACAGGTGAGGGAAGAGTCCTGAGCAAGCATAAAAATCTTGAAGTCACAAGGAAACAAAAACCAGGAAAAAGTGCTTCAAAGAGGGAAATTCCCAGCGCTTGAGTTCTGCCTTGAGAAGCAAACCTCCCTAGGCTGCTTCCTGGGAACAGCATGAACTGATCTGCATGAAGCTGGAGCCCAGGAAAAAATAAGAAAAAAAAAAAAAAAAGAGTGTACACAACGAACAGACCACATTACATCCCAGTGAGCATTCCCAGAAAGGTGGTAACATGGAGCCACAGCTCCTGCATTATCACCACCTCACATGGGAGGTGAGCACCCAGCTAACACCAGCCTGCAGCAGGAGTGCAGCACAGCCCCCAGGCACTCCCAGCACACACACCAGAGCCCCCCACAGAGCAGCCCTGCTCCTCAGACCCTGCCACACTCAGCTCCCACTCCCCAAACCTCCTCCCACAGACAGCACCGCTCAGGGGGCTGCTAGGAAAGCAAAGCCCAGCTGCCAGCCCCCAGTCACAGCACAACCCAGCAAAGAGGCAGCGAATAGCTGGACTGGTTGTGCCTTAATTCAGCAAGGCACAAACACATTTTCAGCAGATTTATTTCTGCACAAGCTGCTAAAGCCTCACCCCCACACCCAGTACTGGTGCTCACTGTGCATTTATAACCCAGCTTGCCTCACTGGGCTGCGGCTGGTGCTGCCTTCCTCCTGGCCAGAAGCACCTGGGAACACTAAAAGGAGATGTATCACTGCAAGTAGCATTGCTATTTGCATCTGTGTTTAATTAGGTAACTGAAGCCTGACATTTTCTGTGGTCAGACCTGTGTGAAGAGCAGCTGAGAAGTACTCACAGCAATGTTCAAAGGCCTATTAGCCTGGTGCTCTGGTCTATTGCTACTCGAGAACATTTATTTCTTCTTGCCTTAAAAAAATGGAAATTGCATCCCTGCAGATTCAGCCCTTACTGGGCAAATCCCAGTGAAGCAGGATTTAGTTCTGCGCGTTTTGTGGTCCTGCCCTCGGCCGGCCCTGCCCTCGGCCCCGCGGGGAACTGGCTGCGGGGGGCCAGGGCTGGGGCACAGGATGGTGCCCATGCACCATCTGCTGCTGCTAACACCAGTTCAGCGGGTGTGTAGCAGGCTATCCTAAGGAAAATCAGCATCCGAGCTTCATTTAAAAATACTTCTTCATTTCTAGACAGGCACCACTCTGCTTCAGTTACTTTTGGATGGGCTGAAGTCTTTGTGTTATCCAGCAGCAAGACTGTTAAAGGCCATTAGGTACAAATGACATCATTTGACTTGCCCTAAGATTAATGACCAGCCCTCTAAAACACTCTTCTTGACTCGGTGCTTGGTGCTCCTCCATCAGCCGTGGCACACTCAGCCGAGCACTTCCCATGTCGCTGTGTGGGCGGCAGCACCCCGTGTCCCCCGCGCTGCCTCGGTGGCACTGCAGCGCAGGCGGGCGGTATGGGAGATGGAAACCCTCGAGGTGGCCTCTTCTCTGCTCCCTGCAGGGCCCCACGCTGCACAGATCATGCAGATTCACAATGCCTCGTTACGTCTAATTGCTAAACGTGCAGCAGCTTCTCTCCGTCAGCACCAGGCTGGCCGTGCGGCAGCCACACCGCAGCCCCGGTGCCGCTGCCCGAGGACGGGGCGCAGCGGTGTGACCAAGGCCGGGGCAGTGCCTGGGGACAGGCTCCTCCGTCCCTGCCGCCGGGCAGGGGGCAGTGGGGGCTGCCGCTCGCCTCCCCTCGCAGCCACCACAGCCGCTCAGCATGCCTGGGTGGTGGGTGGTAGGAGGACAAGCTGTTAGCATCAGATCTATAATTTGTAGCAGCGTGTAAGTGGCACCCCCTCTCCCTGCCCTCCAGGATCTAAAAAAAGCACGAGAGGTCCCTTATTTCCCCGGAGGAGGAGGCGTGTGGCACCCACTCGCGATATGCAGTGTGACAGAAGGCTTTTTATAAACTCCTGGCGAGGTGCTACCGAGCCTTTGCCCTCTGCCGGCTCCGGCTCCTCGCATGCAGGCTGTGGCTCCGTGGCGTTGCGGCAGCAGCCACGTAGCACGGCCCCGTGCCCATCCCGGGGTCCCTGGGTGCCGGGCTGCTCCCCAGCCACCCAGCAGGTCACCTGGCGGGCCTGAGCACGCGGGCGAGGAGGAGAACCCCGAAACACAGGCTGTAAGCGGTGCTGGGGGAAGCTCCTTCTACCCGCTCACCGTTCAGCATTGTTATTTCAAGTGGTGAGCACGAGGGGTGCAGGAAGGAGAGCCGCAGCTCCATCTGCCCTGCAGCCCCGTGGGCAGCTGTGCATGAGGAGCCAGGCAGGGATGTGCCCGCACCCTTACGGGGTCAGCCAGGGCACGGGAAGGCAGCAGGGCATGGCGAGGTCCGAAGGAAGTTCTAGTTTGGCACAGCAGCCAGCTTAATAATTAGCCGGGCTGTGTGAACCAGTTGTATGTTCACTTTGCTATGGTAGGATTTTCACAGGTTCATCGCCCTTCAACACAGAAATTGTACGATACGTATGAGGTGAGAGGAGAGGAGGTTCCCATTTCCTATAGCAATGGCTTGTCTTCTGTTAACCCTGCCCGGGCAGCCGTAGGAAGAGCGAGGAAATTCATTTCAATATTATAAGGATGCATCGCAATATGCCAGGTCGTGCGTGAGGCACAGCTGATCACAGAAGTTATTTGATGTCAGGTCCCTTCTTGACTGCCACTGGTCGCTTTTATGACCTTGAAAAGCCACCCCACCTCTGTTTTTCCCCCTCCATAAAAGGCAGTAATTACATCTAGCTTCATAAGTTCTTTGTGATCTAAAGGCATTAAACGCAAAGCTTATTTATACATTAGTGTCTCATAATCACAAGAACTGGAAATAGCGATGTTAAAATATGTGAAATTCAAAAGTGGTAAAAGGAAATACTATTTGCAGTGGTGTGATCGTGCGCTGGAAGCTCACAGCCACGGCTGCTGGAGCGGGGTGGAGCTGCACCAGGCAGGTGAGCGCCAGGCCCTTGGGTGGGCTCCCGGGGACCCTGCAGGGGAGGTCAGGAGCCACACCTGAGGAAACACACTGAGAGCTTCTCATCCGTGGCAGCTGACTTGGGTGGACCGAAACCCTCACTAGGCACGGGGCTGCTGCCAGTCGAGGTGACAAAGTATGCTTGCTGTTCAGGATTCCTCCGAGCTGTTTCCTGAGACAGCTTTGGAGATGGGGCCAGGCCAGAGGACGCTGCTCCCTGCAGGCACGGGCGCTGAACCAGAGCGGAGCGGCTGTTTCTGCTGGGAATGCTGCTTCCCAGCTCCCAGCGGCACGATCCACCGCCTCAGCCAGGGCAGCATGGCAGCGTGCCCTGCCGCCCTCCAGCACAGCCCCACGCACGGACTGGGGCCGAGAGCTCCCCGCGGGTGCTGGGGCTGGGGACGGCTGCGCTGGGTCAGCGCGATGTCGCTGCGGGGAGCAGCGCCCGCCGCATCCAGCCCTGAGCTAATTACAGCATCGGCATCAAGCACAGACTGCTTAAATGAAAGGGAAGGACTGGCAGCTTTCTAGCTCTGCCTTTGTTTTTTAGCCCCAGTTAGGAGACGCACCGCAAGGGAGAGGCAGTGGCAGATGATAGAGCTCGGTGGGACGGTCTGAGCATCGGGTGCAGAACCAGCCTCACAGCCTAGTCCCAGCTCGGACACTGATCTGCAGAGCGGCCTCATCCCCTGAACTTTTCCATACAAAGTGGGGGTGACAGCCCAAGGGGCGTTCCACAGATGAATTAGGGTTTGGAAAGTGCTTTGAAGACTGAAGGAGTTATATAAATGCTAAGAGTTGGCATCATCGTTTTTTTATATTGCAGCAGAACCCAGAGACTGCAATCAAGATCAGAGCCTCACTACACAGGGCGATTTGGAAGCTCCTGGTAGGAAAGGTCCCTGCTCCCTGCCCGAGACATTCCCAGTGCACACACTCCGGGCAGGCTGGAGCTGGGCGGTGATCACTATTGAATGCACGCAGAAAGAGCTGCCCAAAGTTCTAGCATATTGTGGCATTCTTGGGAGAAAAAAACACTGCCTGCTGCCAACAGCGACACGTTTCACTGGAGAAAATGAAGATGCAGCCCTTGGAGAGCCCCAAGAGCTGCTGCTGTGCTGCAGCAGGCTCACAGACACCGAGCACCTGGCTCCTGCCCTGGCTGGGAGGTGGCAGGAGCACGGCTGCAACCGGCTGGGA
This sequence comes from Nettapus auritus, assembly GCA_011076525.1. Classification (NCBI taxonomy): domain Eukaryota; kingdom Metazoa; phylum Chordata; class Aves; order Anseriformes; family Anatidae; genus Nettapus; species Nettapus auritus. The sequence goes on from CM021777.1 coordinate 18,806,400, forward strand.
CATGGGGCAGCAGCGCGCCTGCCCCCGCTGCTGTGGGGTAGAGAAGCTGGTGTCCTCTCAGGCAGACTTTCAATACCACCCGTTGTTTGGACAGCACAACCAGACTAGGTTGGGCCTTACTGAAAGTTTAAGAAAAATTAAAAAGGACTCACAAACAAATTTAATGAAAGACCATCATTACATAGCATGTACAAAATCAGCAGGTCAGCTTCATCTCCCACCATCTCCTAGCTGCAAGGTATTTCATCGTTCTCTTACATTTCTAATCAGATGAAAATACAACATGTAAGTATTAACCACAGAACAGAAATAGGGAAGAATATGTAAAAAAGAAAAAAACTTCAAAAACTGTTTTCAATATAGTTGATGTAACACATTGCATTTTATAACGCCAGTCGATTAGATGTTTTCAACGTCATTCATTAAAAATGGTGCACTCAGTCAGCCAAGCATGAATCAACACATGACAGGCTACAAAGAAATACCAAAGTAGATGGAAACCTGAGATGAAACAGAGTGAAGTAATTGTGTTTTTTTTTTTTTTTTGCAGATGTTCATCAACGTTTTAATTTAGCCAAATGGCCACCTATAAAAAAAAAAAAAAAAAAGAGAAAAGTTTGCTTTGACAGAATCACGTTCTGTAGGGAAAAGCTTTCAAAAGAACATGTTAACAACACCAGCTGAAGTAGTCCTTCATGAAGGATGTCCTGTGCATTGTCTGCAGAAGGACCAAACTGAAATAATTCCTTTAGATTTACAGTCCTTTCCTCTAATTCAGTTTGCAAGCACATGGCTGAGGTATGGAAGAGATGGTAAAGGCAAATCTCTTGCATCTTTGTTCCATCCGCCGCTCACTGTTGTAGGCCAGCAGAGCAAGGAGCCGTGCCGCAGCCACACGCACCCAGCCGAGGGGTGTGCACGGGTGTCACGGGGCTGCAGCACCTGGAGGGGGGTGGCACGGGCAGCGTCCTGCTCTAGCCCGGGTGGATGCTCGGGAGATGCACCGCTCCCACAAGCCGTGACTTGAACCCGCAGCCGCCTGCTTGAGTGCAGATCATTGCGCGGCCCGAAGGAGCCGAACGGGTTGAGTGACTTCAGGCTGTGGGAGGAATAATCGTCCTGGGCTGCAGGGAGAGCTCAGGCAGCCCGGCTGGGCGCGGATGTCACTGCAGCTCCCCGCGTCTCTCCAAGGTAAAACAGGATTATATTTGTGTTTGGAGGGCTTTTTATAGAACTGCTGTCAAAACTGGTAGATAGAAAGCTTAATTAGGACCGATCTTGAAAACAAGGCAGTGCGTAGGTGTGCAAGGGGCTGCGGGCAGCCCACGGCTGCTTTAAGCCAGAGCCGAGAGAAAACAGGTTCAAGGCGATGTTTGCCAGGGCTCGCATCGCTGGGCTGGTGGCACCTGTGCCGTGCTGCCAGTTATGACCCACAGAGCAGACAGCATCTGAGAAAACTTTGCTGGAGCGTGAGCGGGAAGGATGGCGCCTGGCCTGCCCCAGCCGCCCTGCCGGGCACGGAGCCTTCGGCCCCGCTGTGGCTGCAGCCCCTGGCCCGCCACGGGGCTCCCCGGCCGCTGGCACCCGCCTGGGCACGGCCCCCTCGCGCTCCTGAATCACGAATGACTCACTTGGGGCTTGGATGGGAGCGCAAAGCATGCATTTGCAAATTGGCTCGTGAGGCACTGCCTTGCGATGTAGGTGGGATGTATTACATACTCCAGCAGTCGAGCTCTGCTCTTTTTTCCTCCTCCCCTCCTCTCCGTGCAGGGTAGCTGCCTGAGCCCAGGGTTTCGGTGCCGGTCTCGTGGGTGCGCAAAGGCGTCGTGTCGGCTGCCCGTGTCATGTGGATGTCCCCGGCACGGCCCGTGACGGGAGCCCTGCGCTGAAGATGGATGATTTGGCTCTGCTCGACCTGTTGGAGTGCCCGGTGTGCTTTGAAAAGCTTGACGCCACAGCAAAGGTGCTGCCGTGCCAGCACACTTTCTGCAAGCCTTGTCTGCAGAGGATCCTGAAATCCCAGAAGGAGCTCCGGTGCCCTGAGTGCAGGACGCTCGTCCTCTGTGGCATCGAGCAGCTCCCGTCCAACCTGCTGCTCATTCGCCTGCTGGATGGAGTCAGATATGGGCAGAATGTTCCCCGGTTCGGCTCAATGCAGAGGTCGGGGCTCCTGTCCTCCCCCGCCTCCATCCGGAGGCTGCCGCGGGGTCTGCAGCTCCACCAGCACCGGCTGGCGACCAGCCCCAGGATCCACATGGATGGGGTAAGCACCAGCCACATTTTCCACTTTGCCACGGGCTCGCAGATCTGTTCCTCTGTGCCAAGAGCTATGAAACTTCCATGCTAGCACTGCTGCTATGCATACATGCTGATGTTTGAAGTAGGAGAGATTGTCCTTTTGTTTGCAAATCTGGCTGCTGTTTCCTTGTGATATTTGACTATTTGGAGCTCATCACAACAGTAATTGCACTGATTCCCAGGCTTAGATAAAAACAGCTTGCCTTTCTCCTTACAAAAACTTCACCGCAGCTGTTTTTCTCTGGAGTTTTCAGGTGCTTCTGACATTTGGAGGGCATTTCAGATGCTTTAACTTTCAGGCAATTCACTGATTTTTGAGTGATAGCAATTAAATCAGCTGTTGCAAGGCTCTAGCTATTAGAGGTGGAGAAAGGTGTTTCTCATCTGCGCCTCAGTTTCCCCAGGCTTTAAAAAGGAAGGAGTGGGCATAATGATGTTTATGTCCCTGGCAAAACACTTTGAGGTTCACTAAGGAAAAAATTAAACACAGCTTCATCTAGTGATGATTTCCTAGGCTAATTTTAAAATTGTAAGTTGTTTCTGTAATTTTCTCTAACAGTACAAAAGCTTTTCTGAAATAATTAGGACGTGGTATGAGACCTGGTAAGGAGCCTGGCTCAGAACGCATTTTGAGAACAGACTGACTCGTGGCCTCACCATTCCCGTGTTACACTCCTGGATTTCCATTTCTTTCACCTGCACTATTCTGTAAAATACCTCTGAAAGCTTTCCATAACGTTCAGAAGCTTGACTCGATTGGCTGACAAACCTGAGGGCACTTCTCAGAACTGCAGAGACACAAACTCAGGGGCAGACTCATAACAGGTTTTCTAACCGGCGTGTTATAAGGGCGTATACTTGCACGTGAGGCTCTGTGGCTGCAGAGGACACCACGCTTCGTGTGGGCCCGAGCTGCTGCGTGCACCGCAGGGAACCTCTGGAGCACTGATAGCTCATCCTGAACGAGTCACACACAGCAGCCAGACCTATCTCTGGAGCTCGTGTCCCAGGTTTTCCCAATGGAAAACGTGGCAATGTGGCCCTGAGACACGCAATGAGCCCCTTTACCATGGGCAGCGGTGCCCAGTGCCCTACCCCGGGGCACGCCGCAGCGGTTGGGTGAGGAGCAGTGGCCCTGGCACACGGGAGCACCATGGCTGCTGCTTCGGCTGTGGCCACGCAGCTGTGCGTGCCCGCAGGTGGGCAGGCCCCGCAGGTGTCCCCCACTTGTGCCCCGTGCTCCTCCGTACCGAGAATTCGTGCCTCAGCTCAGAGGAGAGGCAGCCCAATCCCGGGCAGTGAGCGGCGCTCCCCAGCAAACGTGCTGGTATTTATTTTTCTTCTCTCTTGCCTCTTTCACCTTTCCATACTAGTTCTCAGGACAGGTAGAAACTTGCTGCTGGTGTTGCACCGTGGCAGCTCTCCCGCTGGCAGCTCCCGAAGCGTTTCCGATGAAATGCGCAGCCCGGCCGTGGTGCTCAGCAGGGCCAGCACCGCGCAGCGCTGCCGAAAGGCACCGGGGCGGCCCCGGCTCCCCGCGCTATCCGATGAAGTGGTGTAAAACACAGTACACTGGAATGCTCTTGGACTTAATGAGTTAATTAATTAGAAAATACTTTGAAAACCTCAACTGTGAGGTGAAGAACGCAACCGTTAGTCACGTTTGGATCTTGGTGATTCCAAATACACACAGCCTGGGCCGTGTCACTGCAGCTGCCCGAGGGGGCAGGAGTGCACGCACCCCCTTCGCGGGGCTGACACCCGGCACCAGCAGCTCTTCCTCTGCAGCAGCGGGGACCCCTGCCAGTGCCTGTGCTGCAAGGCCAGGACACAGTACGGACGGCTTGTCTTCCTGCAGCATCGAGCGCGCAAACACCAGGAATGAGCAATGAGTTACATCGCTGCAATTTGGATACACAGAGGCCTCCAGCAATTTGAACGTAAGAGCAGACACTTTTGTGGCAGCTGGCTTTTATAGAACAAAATAGTGGTTCCTGCCACCAGGGCTGCCTAGCCCTGTGGCCAGCTGGCTCCAGTGGAAGGGACCCTTTAGGGACCTAAAGGACCCTTTACTAGGTCCCTCTGAGATCAGCATCTCTCCACGGGCTTATTTAAGACCATTGTGCTGCTGCTACTACTACTATTATTATTGTTATTATTAGTACTCCTACTCCTATTATTATTATTATTTAACAAGCACAAAGACATCTTCCAAAACAGAAATCTCGTCTTAATACTATTTTTAGATCTCTTTTGTGGAAAATTTCAAACTTCTGAGCTGATTTCAACTTTCTTATCTCTGCATCTTAAAGGATTTGATAGTACTCTTGAAATGACCCAAGTTTAAAAATCCAAGACCCGGGGGAAATAGCAAGTAAAGTCCCAAACCAGGAGAAAATGATAAGTAGTAAAACCAGCTGGCCAGATGCAGAGACAGCTCGTGAGCATCTTGATTGCAGCCTCACTGGCACCCAGCTGCTGAGAGTCCCCAGGAACATGACCGGTGCTTGCCTGTCCCCACCACCCGCAGGCAGCGCCTCCCCATCCTGTCCCCATCCCTGTCCTGTCCCTGGGGTGGCAGGGGGGGAGGTGGCACCATCGCGCTGGGGGTGCACGTGGCCCTGAAAGGCACTTTTTTGCTTGTATGCGCATAATCCTGTGGCTTTTCGGGGCAGACTGAGGTTGTTGCTGGGTTTTGGGTAGCCCTGGCACCGGTCTGGCCTTCACATCACCAGACAAGGCTTGCATCACCCCAAGAGGCACGGAGCTCCTGCGGCCCTGCTCCAGCACTGCTGCCCCACCGCAGCCGCTTCCTGGGTGACCCCTAATGCGGCGTTCGTCTGCAATGCACTGGAAGGTGGCTTGGTCTCCAAAGACTGCCCCAGTCTGCACAGACTGCCAATTACTGCCAATACTGCACACCACTTCATGCTACAAAGCAAATAAAATTAATGTACGCCATGCTGCACTGCAGCCAGATACGCCATCAAAAGCAGGATACAGGACATTGTTTTTACAAAAAGACCTTCTATAAATAAACTGCCTTTACTCCATGGAGCTGAGAAATCACAAGTTAGACTGAAGTTTCTCCTCTCAGAGGTGTTTTCTTGACAGCTTGTTGCTCTTCATCCTCACGAGTGTCCATAAAGCCAACACAAAAATAAATAATTAACAAAATAAATCCCCTCGTCACACAGCAAGCCAAGAACTCACAACATTCCACGTGTGAAGTGCAAGCAGTACCCAGCAGAGCTGCTGAACAATCAACAGTACGCCATGCAGGCTGCGCTCAGGAGCTCCAAGGAGCCGAAGCCCTCAGAGGACAGGGAATATTTCAGTTACAGCCCATCCCAGACTATTTCTCACTGGGTGGCACTGACATCCCTTCTGAACGTGCCTCCTGCGTCCCAGCGCAGGCCGGGCGTGCTCTGGCTCTGTGCATGTGGCCGGTGAGCACTGCCTGGGAAGCTGCTCCGGGGACGTCTGGCCAGGCTTAAGATCTTTAACGTCTATGCCAAGAGGACAAGACTTAGGATTTTCAGGATCTCCACGTAATAAACCGTCTGGAACTCAGAAATGAAAGGATTTGCTAGGAGGTGAATGCGTAAATAATTTACGCTGAATCCTTTGAACTCCGAGGAACCGCCCCCGGCGTGTGCAAGATGCGGTTCCTGCTCTGCCGAAGCGTCCGTCCCAGCGGGCTGCAGCCCAGCGCGGCCCTGGCACTGTTGGGGATGGGGACGCTGTGTGCTGCACTGCACAGAGCTGCGCCCAGCAGCCATCGGGCAGGGGGCTCTGTCCTGCAGCAAACACGAGGCCAAATGAGACGGAGGAGAAAGGTTACAAGAGGGACGGCTTGCCCGTGAAAACAGACCGTGCAGCTTTACCTGTGACTTCGGCTGTTCTCTCTTTGCATGAACTGAGTTCTGCAACAGCCCCCTCCAGCACTTCATGGGAGATAGACAGATAACACCTCTATCGGGATAAAAATACACCACACTCCAACATCGCCACCTTCACATGGGCGTCTATATATAGTGCCTGCGCCTTGGTATTTTCTGCTCCTCCAGAAACATCTCCAGCTCCTTTCTGAATTTGACAGACAGGATTTGGATTGCTGGCTCTTTTCAAAACCTTATTCAAAGCAACCTTCATGCTTGCACCCAGCAGGAGCAAACGTTTTCTGACCCCAATCACTGAGCAACTTCCCCAAGAAAATTAAAAGCCGCTTCCTGCACCATCGCAGGACTGAGACATGTCAGAGTTGGGCGGCACTGGACAGGAGCTGGACGGACCTTGCAGTCAGGGGCGCTCACGTCCCATCGGCTCCACCTCGGGGTGGTGCAGGCTCCCCTCCGGCTGCGGGACGTCCCTGTGCCTGGCAGCCACCTGCCCTGGCTGCTATTTCACCTGGAAATCGAGGCGCTACATTTTGCTGCACACTGTGGGGTCCTGCGACCCTCTGGGAAGATGGATTTGCCCCAGTTCTCCTCCAGCTGCCTCCACCAGGGCGACCTGAGGGATTGTTCCCTGCTTGGCCTCGTACGCACACCCCGTCGTATGGCCTTTCCTCCTTTGCATGCAGTTTTTACTCTTTTCGATAGATACAAGATGTTAAGTCACCTCAATATCGATCGCCTGACAATTCACACCCCACAGAGGCGCGTTCAACAGCGACGCACTCAGCCGCCCAGAAGCAGGTGGCTACAAACAGCGCCGGTGTTACACGGGGCGGTGCGGAGCCGCTCGTCCTCCTTGTCAGAGGTCCGTGGGCAGGATGCCAGCCCCAGGGTCAGGGGATGGGGCAGGCGGCTCGGCACAGTGCCAGCTCCCACCGGGGCCGGGGCGCTCCCAGGCAGCTCCGCACAGGGCAGCGGGGCCCGCAGCAGGAGCAAGTTCCCCTGGTTCCACAAAACTGGGCGCTGAGCTAACACATGAAAGTGTTTTAATTTGTTACCAAGGCAATGAGTCAGCCTCAGCTGGCAAGTCAGGAATAGAATAACAGGATTTCTGCAGGGTAGCGCGTTCACCTATTAAGCGCCGTGGTCAGCGAGGAGGCTGAAAGTCTGAGGCTCCCCTGCTTCTCGCTGAGCTTCCCTGCTAGCGGCTGCCACATCCCTTGAGTGCGGCACCTGGCCTGGTGTTGCTGCTCCCTGTGCTGGGCTGGGGGCGCAGGGAAAGGCAAGCTCTTGCGTGGCTCTGCCGGGGCGAAGCTCGGAGGCAGCTGATGCCCTGCTTTGGTCGGAGCCTCGCCTCACTTCTTCTCACTTACTTCTCCCCTGCCCTTCTCACGGGGGAAGCTGCAGCGCTTGCCCTTAAATGTGGGGTCTTGTTCTGCTGTTACTAGTTGTCAGGTTCTCAAACTCCATTTAGCATCGGAATTCCACTGTGCAACTGAACAAAGAATTATAATCTTTGTTCTTAAGAAAACTTTTTCCTTAGGAGTCTGTGAGTGGATATTTGAGCCTAGCCTTTTACTCTTAGCTCAGAGAATCTCGCTCTTGTTTTGGTGCCGGGATGGGCAATGCAGTTTAGGCACCGTTTTTAAGAGACAAACATCTATCCTTTAGAAATCAGATCCCTTTGCAAGGGTCTCCTTTGGGTCCTGAACAACTGATGGGTCCAGAAGTTCCTGCTGGCTTTGCAGAGATGGACGAGCAAGCCTTGCTTGCTGGGAAAACACATCTGCTTGGTGCTTGCATAACTCGGTTCCAGAGTCAGCCAGTCTCCTTCAGGAAATACAAGTGCAGAAAGGGCAGAAGGGCTCCTTTTTCCAGGGTCAGGTCTGGGCAAGAGTGAGCGCAGCCAAGGCCGTGAGGACAGTGACCTCTCCAGTCCTGACCCCTGGAGCTGGCAGGGCCCAGCACACCGTGGAGCTCACGATGGTCGTAAATTTACCATCAAAATGCCTACTATGCAATGTAGCAAAGGCAAAAAGAAAGTGCAGGATTTATCAGCAGTGAGGACACGGTGCAGGGCCATTGGCCTTCAGCAGCCTCGCTGAGCGGAGCAGGGAGCAGCCCCCTGCAGCCTCCCCGCTGCCCCACGGCACTGGGAGCTGGGGCGGCAGCGCGATTTCCCCTTCCCGGCAAAGGGAGGTGGCACAACCAGCAGGAACACGCGAGGGCAGAAAGCGGAGAGGAGCGGTGCCCGGGTTTCCTCCCTCATGGCAAGCGGCCACGGCGGAGAAGCACGGTCCCGAAGCGGAGAATCATGACCAGGCATGCTGAGGGCTGACACATTTTGTTTTCCATGCGGCTTAAAGCCGTGACACACAACGCAGCCACCAGCCCAGAGTGCTGACTGCAGCACAGACACGGCCATCTGATAGCAGCCGCCGGCGGGGAGGAGGCGGGGGGCTCGGTGCGGGCGCTGCAGCCACGGCCCCGCACTGGGTGCCCGGCCATGCCCACGCTGCACCCCCCTGGTGTCCCCAGCACTCCGCCTGTCCCCCCGCCTGTCCCCCCATCCTCGCCTGTGCAGCTCCAGGAGAGCGCATCCCCAAAACGAAGCCAAGCCCTGGCGTAACGCCTGCCTTGCTTGCATCTTGGCACTCGCTCTGCCTGCCTAGAATCTCTCCTGCGGTTTCACGCGGTCCAGGTGAGGCCTAATATGGCATTGTGCTCCTCCGCAGCCGCTGGGAAGCTCCTGACAAGCAGCCGCTGAGCTCCACCTCAGGGATGGGTGCGCGTCGGCACTGAGTCACGCAGCTGCTGGGTGCAGAATCCTCTGAGCTTCTTGTGGTAAAAGCTGCTCTGCGCTTTCTTCAAACCATTTTCCCCATTTCCCACTCTCCCCTCCCCCTGAATAACAAGAGGCAAAGTTCAGAAGCGGCCTCAGTAGGTCTCAGCACGGCTCCCATCCGGAGCCCAGTGGCGAGCAGGCTGTGAGCGCTCCCCCCGCTGCCATCGCCCCACGGGGCTGCGCCAGCACCCGGTGCCTGCCGCGTCGTGCCCCGCTGGTCACAGTCCATCTCCCCAGCTGGTGAAGCAGACCCAGCAGCACCTGTAGCTGCAGACAACGCTTTCCATACCCGGCCGCGTCCGTGTGCTCATTCCCAGCCCCCTGGGCCGCCCGTCCCGCGCCCCCCCAGCTGCTCCACGCTGCACAAGCAGCCTGCTGGCGCCTGGAAGATGCGAGCCGTCCTCCTCGGGGGAGAAGGAATGCTGAAACTACCCAACTGTCTGAAGCCTCAGAACATAATTATATGAGGAGATTGAAATGACAAGTTCGCTTTTGATGGTTTTGTTCTATGTGACAAGGCTGGAGTTATCTCCTCTGCTGAAAAGCAGAAAAACAGAATTGTAATGGCAATTAATTTACATTCAAATAGCTCTTTTCATCCAACTGGATCCTAAAGAGCCCTAAAAACTGCACTGATCGCACAAAGGAAACGAGGCAGGGATCATTCATCCCAGCTGAAAGGCTGGCAGTCTCTGGCAGGACATTAAAGGAGGCTTGCAGAAATCTAGCCATCAAACTGATGCAGTTTTTAATGATTATTTTTCATTACCAAAGGCCGCTGTGCCCTTTGGAGCTTGTTGTGGGTGGTGGGTGCCTGCAGCTCGGCATCCAGCAGCACCGCGTGGCCCGGTCCAGGGTCGGGCTTGGGCTCCCAGCACACAGGCACGGAGCCGGTGCGAGGGCAGCAGGGGCAGGCAGGGCACTGCCTCGCATTGCCCCGCTGGGCGAGCTCCTGGGATGCAGCTCCGTGTGCCCCCCGCCCCGCACAGCGCCAAACACTCCAACAGCCCCGAGGCGTTAGAGCCTCAAATGAAAAATAACCCAAAAACACTTGCACACTGAATCCGAAGTGTCTAGTGGGAGAGAAACCAAGATGAAGAACATCCAGGAGTGGATTGCTTCTTTTCCTGCCAATGGTTAGCACCATCCTAGAATAAATCGCTCCTCTCAGGAGTCTGTTAGGTGTTAGGGAATGGTGTGGCCGTGGGAATATCGCTGCCTCTGCACGGCATGGATGCCAACCCTCCTGCAGCACGCAGAGCCGCTGGGAAGCGCTGAGCTCAGCGCTGCGGCCGCTCAGGGTGAGCCCTGCCTGGACGGCGAGGAGGCAGCGAGCGGAGCCCAGCACAGGCGTCAGTGGCCTTGGCCCCCTCCTCCCCAGCACTGCTACCCTGCCTGGGCACAGGCGGTGCCACCGGCACAGCCTCATCGCCTCGCACCACCGACAAGGTGCAGAGGGACAGCACTCTGCTGGGAGCTCCCCTTCCCCATCCCTGGCACCGTGAATCGCCAGCCCCTGGTGACCCCCACCCCACAGCCCCACACACTTCTCTTTTTTTCAGTACCAGTGCTGTGTGTGCTCTTACGTTAACCCACTGTCAATAACGAGGAAGTTATAACTAGCTCTTTTAAGATAATTATAGTGCACATTTCTCCCAGCTATGAAGGGATGCTTTGAATTGCTTCTTTACACACATGTGCATATTTTTAATTTGCGTCTTTGTTTTGTACGGAGGGAAACTCAGATGTATTGGATGGCTGCCTAGCACAGACGATGCCATATGCCAGAAATGATCAGAAAACCAGAAAACCCTTTCTCCCCTACCAGCCTCAAATCCACTGGGTGGGGAACGGCCACAGGGTGCACCCGCCCTGTGGGCTTACCAGCCTTGTAACGATTCCTGGCAAGGTGGCCACGAAGGAACACACCACCTTACCTTGTGAGTGTGCAAAGTGACTAGGAAGTCCCAAAAGACCAAGATTCTGAATATTTTTTGGATGCTAAAGAAGCATATAACCATTAATATTAAGTATAATTTTGCATCTACACGTTTTGCAACAAATTTCAATGAGCGAATACAAGCTCTGCTCTACAAAGCGGCGGGTGAGATCCTGCCAGTTCATCATTACAAGCTCCAGGACACAGCTGGGAAAGAAAACAAGACTTAGAGGGATGCTGGAAAGCAGAAGGAGCAGTGAGATTTGAAAGGGCATGGAAGTGAGAGGAAGGTGAAAGTGGTAAAGAAGCAAAGGCTGTGACCGTAGAGAGAGGAAGAAAGCCCAGCCTGTACCAGCCCATTACCCCTCATGCTGCGCTGGGAACGTCCCGGAGGGCACAGCCGCGGGGTGCCCAGGCCAGAGGCTCCCACCCGGAGGAAGCAGCAGGGACGAGGAACCTCGGGGCTGCGGCAGCGAGCTGGGAATGCTGCGGGCCCTTCTCCCGGGATGGCCGGGGAGGCTCCGCTGCTGCTGCCAGGGGGCCCTGCCGCCAGCTCTCTTCCCCCGCAGCCTCCTGGCACCGAGCCCCAAGCCAGGGCCATTTCCATTGGCACCTGCCCAGCCTGAGAGCACCAGACCTGCTCGTCCTCCCCAGCCGGGAGCTGTGGCCGGGCCTCCCACTGTGGGAGCCAGCAGCCCGTGCCCCAGCGCAGCCAGGAGACCCCCTGCATTATTTGCCAGACAAATCAGCACTTTGTGGCAGGGCCATGAAAGTGCCAACCCTGCCCACCTGGTGCACTGCTGCTGGTATTTCTGGCAATGCCAGAAATATTCTGCTGCACCTGGGGAGATGAGTTTTCCCTATCACAAAACTTCAGCTCTATATGGCCATGTCTGGAGGCAGGGGTCGTGGCCACACACAGCTTCAGAAACTTTATTCCCGTCCTCCGGGAGCAGTTCTGCCTTCCAGGAGCTCTTGCGGATGAGCACTAATTGCTCAGAGGGTACCTGGCCCTTTCTTCAAGCGCTGAGGGGTGAGTTTCGGCAAGCCCTCATGTCACAGACACCTCTGTTCCAGCCAGTTTTCAGTCCTCTATTCAGGCCCGCACTCCTGTCTTATTAAAATTAATTTCTCAGAGTACCTGATAATCCTCTTTCTTGCTGGAGAAAGAACATTACAGACTACCCCACTGCTTGTTCACCTTTTCCCAGTAGCAATAGGTTTGCATTTCATTTCAGAGTTTCTCTTATTTTTAATACATTTCCATAACTCGTTCTTAGTGCCTTTTATGTTTGGCCTTATTTCGTTGTGCAACCACTCTCTCATCTTCCCGGACATTTGTGTTCCTCTGTTAGGAGCCCTGCTCTCACAGTCTGCATGAGTCCTTTATGCTTTCTGCTCGCTCCTAAGGCACTGCTGCCGTGCCCCTCGTCCTGGTTTGACACTGGGAGTGTCGCCGCGGACGCGGCCGAGCCCTCCCGTGACCCTGCAGGTTTTCTTCCCCAAAGACCCGCGGCCTGTGCCCTGCTCGAGGACGTGTGCGTGCTCAGGCATGCATTTGCAATGGTTTCTTTGGTCGAGTGCTGCCGGAGTCAGTATTTCCAGTCTGTGCTCTGAGGATGGATGGCAGAACAAAGCTTGCCTGACTCTGATTTTCATGATTTCCCTTTTTTTCAGCAATGTACTTTCAGTGTTAATAAGCCAAGTGCATGCATTTACTATTAGTGCAAATTAACGGAGAAGCCAATTAGAACTAAACATTAAACTAATTGCTTCCTGTTTCAAATGCTTTGAAGGAAACGCAGTACATACAATTTTTCACTTCTTGGTTCCTTTTCCCTACCAAGCGTCAGTGTTTGAGAGTGCTGGAAGATCTTTTCCCCACACTCAAATCATTTTCCGTGGTCTTTTCCACACTTCAGGAACCAGCACCGCGTCTCTCTTCTCTTTCCTGCCCTCCCACAGGGACCAGCCCAGGGAAGTGAAGGCCCCGGCCCCGCGGTCCCCTCACCACCCACCCGTCTGTGCTGCAGCCCCCCGCAGAAAGCCGGTGTGCAGGCTGGGGTCCTGCTGCTCAGGAGCAGTGCCAGGAGACGGAGCCCAGCGGCGGCCAGAGGAACATGCTCTGGGTCCGGTCCCATCTGCCAGCGCTGCGGGGGCTGGCAGGACCCAGGCTTTATTTTCCCCAGCCCCGGTGCAAAGCCTCCCCTCTGCTCCAAGGAGCCCTTTGAGGGAGACGCTGCCGCGTCAGAAGGCAGAAAATGGATCCGTCCCGTAACTCAGGATTCACACCAAAGGCAGCAGAGCTCCCACAGCCAAAAACAGCATTACTGTTAATCAAAAGGGATTAAGGAGAATGAACCCACAATGCAAGATACTATCAAAGCCAGGAATCTGGTATGGTTCAAAGAAAGCAATACCTGCACCTCTAATAGTTCAGATTATAGTTTAGAATGCATACTGCTGCCTTACTTCACACCAAAACCAACCACTATTTGCCTCAAGTGAAGAAGCAATTTCTCCCATCGGCACACCACCACCGAGCACCTTGTGGTGGCCGCTGTTCCCAGCTGGATGCAAGACGAGGTCTGCTCACCTGATATGTGATGGAAATTCACTGTACGAACACAAGCCTGTGCTAAAACAGCATCGGTACACACTCAGCGCTTCACAAGCACACACGGGGACATGCGTTCCCCTGACTGTGACTTCCACCACCTCTGCCACCTGTGGAGCCGGGGCTCTGCACCCGCCGGGGCCGTGCCGAGGCTGCAGGGCCCACAGCAGGGCAGGACACGGCACTGGTCCCTGCGGGACAGCTCGCTCAGGGCCCCACGCTTCACAGGGCTGTGAAGTTTCAAACAACAGTAACCTCAAGCACGGGTTGCTCACTTGTTTCAGGATGTGCCTCTGTGGGACAGCACTGTGCTCGAGGGATCTCCACACAAGTGCATAACGAGCAGGCCTTTCAGCTTTGCCATTTCAAAACGCACGTCTAGAGGACCTCAGCAGAGCGCAGAAAACTCCATGCTGACGGCGCTCCTTGCAGGAAAGCGCCGCCGGCAGCCCCAGAGCGGACCACCTGGGCTCACAGCAGCGAGGCCGGGGCTGGCTCTGCATTTATTCAGCCATCTCAATGATCTGTTGCATTGTGTATTAAATTAAATTGAGTTTTCTAGCACGGATAAAGGTCAGTAAAGCTGTTATTTTAAGTGAACCTTGTGGCTTCATTTCAATGAGAGTCAGGATAGTAAAGTTCCCTCGTTTCCTCTAGGTTTAGTATATCTCTTCTTTCTCATATCATACTGCAGCAACAATAACATTAAGAAAACCTCTCTTCCTGTATCTCAGATTAAACACTGACATAAAGTCACGGTCGCGCAGTGTTGAAGTGGGGCGATGCCCACGGGAAGGCAGACACCTGCACCCACCTGCTTCCCGCAGCTTCTCCTGAGGACGCTCTGTTGGCCCCTGCAGGTGACAGCCATCAGGTGCTCGACAGCTGCTGTCACCTCCGGTCATGCTGAAACAGAAACACCGTGTTCATTACAATAGGCATTTTATCAGAAGAGAGCTTAGAGCAGGCAGGAAAATCCCATGGGAAGACTAGTTGAAGGCATTAATTGTTTCTTAATATTCTCAGACAAGTTCAGCCTGCTTTTCATCTAGATACAAATTTGGAATAAGTATTTTGGAGCTTGTCTTCATTAGAAAAAGACATCAAGAAAGGATGTGGGTAGTTAATCACAGTAAATGCATGCTTCAGCCTTAGACCTCTAACTTTTTCCCAGTAATTACCAGTACTTTTGGGGAATTCTGTCTATGTTAAACACCATTGTCACAGCTGAGCTCTGGGTTGTTTCTCACCCCACAGGTTCCACGAGCCAAGGCGCTGTACACCTACCGAGGGCACAATCCCGGCGAGCTGAGGTTCAACAAAGGGGACATCATCATGCTGCTCCGACAGCTGGATGAGAACTGGTACCTGGGTGAGGCCAACGGGATCAGCGGTGTCTTCCCAGCCAGCTCTGTACAAGTCATCAAGCACCTGCCCCTGCCACCACCCCTCTGCAGAGCACTTTACAACTTTGACCTGAGAAGCAGGGACAAAAGTGAAAACAAAGAGTGCCTGACATTTCACAAGGTAACACCCCCTGCGCAGCCCAAGGCTGGGTGACACGGGCTGGGCTGGTTTTCTTCGTCTGATTGTATTGCGTTCTGCTGCTTCACAGCACCAGTGCATCTCTTTTGAAAGTCAGGAAGGTTTCAGACACTGGCAGCAGTGGCTAAAGCCCCACAGCTCCCCGAGGGCATGCACAGACACAGTCAGGGCGAGGTCATCTTGAGCAGCAATTTCAGACCCTCGGTTCAGCTGCTTTAGCTGACGAGGAGCAGCTGCCGGTGGTGGGCTGCTCTCAGCACCACAACGCACCAAAAAGATACCCACTGACACATTAAAGAAAATTGCTTCCAGTCTGGTAATGCCTCATTTCTGCAGCCAGAACATATTCAGCCAATGCACACACCGGCAGGGTAGGACCTGAACTTTCACTGCCTTTATTTTATTCCCCAGAGGCTGCAGAGCTTGCATGTGCTCTCAGTTAGAGGACACACTTTTCTGAGTAACTGCACCTCCCAGCAAAGTCAACTGTCCCTATACTGTCAAAAGGAGGTGAGGCATCACAAAGCAAAGCAGAGAAAGCAGTGCCTGGAGGCATCAGTGTCCTAGCAGGGAAGCCACCTCTCTTCTCTGCAGCTGGCAGCACAGGCCCCGGCTCTTCTAGCTCTCCCCAGCAGAAAGGAGAGGCAGGGGAGGGAGGCTGTGGTCCAGGCCAGGTGTCTGAGGAGTCAGAGCCGGATGTGGGGAGCCCAGGGGATGGGAAATCAAATAGCCAGGAGCCAGATTCAGTTTCTGAGTAAGAAGGGGAGAAAACAAAAGAAAAAAAACAGTTCAGAACAGCACTGCACATCAGCAGCAGCCCTATGAAGTGGGGGCTTTCAGCTTGCTAGCGCAGATGCAGAGAGCCTGGGCAGCCAGCAGTCCTTCCTTTGTCATTAGGATTATTAGCAGGAGGCGCCTTCCTCAGCTTCCTGCTGTCTGCATCTGTTTTTTCTCTTCCACTTTATTTGCCTTTGTTTCAGGGCTTACTCACTCTGTTTATTTGCTTTTGGGAGGCTGTGCTCCTCTCCTCTCCTGCAGCAGAGTTCACGCATGGGGAGTGAGCACACATCTAAAACAAACAGATGCTTCTTCAAAGAGGCAGGAACATCCTCCTCTCCCCGAGCTCTGCAACACCCGTCAGGTGTTTCTGCATGGAGTTTGGGAAGATTGGCACAGGAACTTCAGCAGCTCCCCTCTGCAGAAGCCTCCAGGCAGTTCAGGTCCCGCTGGGCAGAGCACTCCTGGGGAGCCCTCTCGCTGCAAGTCCCGTAAACGGTTCCCTCCAGGTGCCGCAACAGGCAGGGGAACCCCAGCAGAGGCACAACAGAGCCTTGGGTGGGTGATGCCGGAGTTCACAGAACCACCATGTCACAGGATGTCTGAGGGCCGCTGGGTCCATCTGGCTTCTCAGGAGAAGCTGCAGAGAGCTGGCCACAAGCCTGGCCCAAAATGTGTGCGGCACTGAAGAGCAATCTCTTGCTCCTGTTCAAGGAAGTAGCCGGCAGCCAGCTCCGATTTGCCTGTCTGAGCCTGAAGAGTCATTCACCTGCTGCAAGAGAAACACAAAATTTCCACCAGTTCAGGCAGAAGGTTCATGCTTGTACCCTGCATGGGGGGGTAAATGGCCAGCAGGACCCAGCCTTCTCTGACCCCTTGAACCTCAGAGCAGATAAAAGTTTAAACCCCAACTTTGTGCATTAGTTCAAAAGAGAGAAAAACATTTTTTTTTTCTTGTAGAATTCTCTTTACTTGCCCCCCATAAACCTACAGCAGATATCATTAAAATGATGAAATCAAAATATATTAAAAATTGACAAGATTTAATTTTGCTGGATTGCTCAAAAACGTGAGTCTTTCTAAAGAGATTTACCTATCAGTCAATACAAACTAGCTTTTTTTCCTCCAGAGCATTTCAAATGCCTACACTCCGGTAACATTAGGTTATTTCTGCTCCCGAAGTAACGATCTGAGTTTTCTTGGCATCGTGACACCAATTACCTAGACACTTACACAGGGATTTTTTGCTTCGTTCGTAGCTAAAACGCCATTTTCATTATTAGTTCCCGGCATGGTGATTACAGAAGCATTTCCACACGGTGGAAACCTTCAAACAAGTGGAAAGCTCCTCTGCTTTTCATGTCTCCTCTGTCAGATGCGTGTCCACGGTCCCGATTCAGCCACGCTTGCACCTTTAAATTAAAAACGTGTTTGAGCATTGTGCTGAATAAGGACAGAGGAGCTTGTGTTTCAGAATAAATACATACCAAAAGCTTTGCCGAACAGAGGACTTTGTAGGGGACACACCGGCGAGGCCGCCTAACAAGGCTGCTTTGTGAAATTACAGGGCGAGCCCATCTTCACACCCACCATCCACCTCTCCCACAAGAGACGGCTGGTAACAATGTGCTCCTGCCTTTCAGGGTGATATCATCACCGTCATCAGCAGAGTTGATGGAAACTGGGCAGAGGGCAAGTTAGGCGACAAAGTAGGGATCTTCCCTGTCCTGTTCGTGGAGGTAGGTACAGCCGCTCGCACCTGCGCTTCCACCGCGCCGCGCGCCGGCCGCTGCCACATCCTGGGCAGAGCGAGCCCCTGTGCCCTGTCCCACCGCAGCAAAGCCTCCTCGGCATGCAGAAACTGGGGAGCAAAGCTCCAAACCCGGGCCGAGCACCGGAGCCACCCCTAGCAGGCGCCTGTCCCGGCGCTCCCTGGCCACGGCGTCCTCCCCCGGAGCCCCTGCAGCCGCCCGCTCCCGGCCAGCCCTTTGTGAGCACCGGTCTAGACATTAATTGTGTTCCTACGGCTCAGCTGGGGATGCAGGGTGTACATGGCACCAACAAGAATTCCTAGAAATAAAATTAATACTTATAATCACCATAATTACAGCAAGCACCTCTTTGTGGCTATTTTATAAAAGGACATCAGTAAAACATCTAATTTGAAGCTCTAATATATTTTGTGAACGTCTTTTCATTTAATGAAATCATTTTAGCTTCAGAAATGACTTATTTAACTCTGGCGTTAACAGAAATAAGTTAGCTAGGGACACATAAAGACACCAAGGAATTCGTTATGGAAAAAGTTATTAGTTACAGAAAACGCAAAGGTAGATCTACTTTGGGAAACGTGAGGCTTTTCTTGGCTCTGACGTTTCAATTTGTGCCCCGCTTTATCAAGTCCCCCGGTTTTAGAAAAGGCAGAAAATTGGTTTTGGTTCTGGCTAAAGTTTGATTACATATATAAATGACAATATTAGCACCTTATATGTGTACATATGCATACACTATGCTTTTTAAAACTTGCTTTAAGAAGTGAGGAGGAGGGAAATGTGAAAACAATCCATGCTTTAAAATGATAATGCTTGAGAGACAACTACCTGTTCTGTGTTAGCCTAATTCTCGTTCATCCGCGGAGCCAGGCATATTGCCTCACATGAGTGGGTGAGAATCTCAAAGTTTTGCAATTCGTTAATGTCAGCAGTAAATCATGATTAATTCCTTTGGCAGTCATCGTGGTGAAAAACATTGTCACCACATGCCCTTTGCTATTAATACTGTAGTGATCAGCAGTTTCCAAGAAATACTGCTTGATTGTTGCCTCTATGCAAACTCAGGGCCTGGCTCTTCTCTCATTATACCGATGGTTACCAAGCTGGGCTCTTTTCAGGGGCAACAGCAACGAGGCATGAATGTCTTGGGCTAGGGAGACGTAATGGGGGGCTCCAGCTTTGCTTGAGAAGCTGCTGTCAGTGAGAGTTTCTCTAAGTCAGTTCCTAAATTCAGCAGTAGAGATGTGGAAGGTGTGCCCAAATGTCCCCTCTGATTTAGAGCTGACTTTATTACAATGCTGCTAGTGAGCCTGCCATCTCTTAGTGTACCTCTGCAAGTCAAGGGCTTAGACAAGGGATGAAGTTGCAGAGTATCGGGGGGATGTTTAGCCTCACTGATGTTCTGTCTAAGCAACACATTTTTCAAACCAATTTAAATTTCACTGTGAACTCTGCATTGGTAATTTTGCATTCAGAATTTGTCACTGAAAACATATCAAGGACATAACTGAGCCACAACTTGTATAGATAACCCGTAAACCTGCAATCTGCCCACTGCGGCGCTGCTGGGCATTAGAAAGCTCCTGAGCGCCCCTGGGCTGAGCCTGTGGGAAGGAGAACCGCTGCAGCGGCATCACCAGCCTTTCCTTCTGCCTCTTCCAGCCCAACACGACGGCCAGGCAGCTCCTGCAGACCAGCAAGAGCCACTGGCCGCCCCCGTTTAAGTGCGCGTCGCTGCGAACGGCCTCTCCCAAAGCGAAGGGCAGGGAGCCGCCCGCGCTCCACAAGGCGCCCGACTCCCGGCGGAAGAGCCTGCGGCCGTTCTCCATCACCACCGCCCTCAACACCCTGAACCGCATGGTGCACGCGCCCGCCGACCGGCCGGCGCTGGAGATCAGCTCCCCGGTGCTCATCAGCTCCAGCAACCCCAGCGTGGCCGCCCCCGGCAGCGAGCAGGCGGACGCCCCCCAGGGCCCCCCTGCCCAGGTGAGGGAGCAGCGCGGGGTGAGGGCTCTGGACGGAAACGCTGCGTGTGTAGGCGGGCGCCCAGAAAGCTGAAGCACACACGTGCAAAGACACAATACCCAGGTTGACAGCATCAGTGGGATACTGTCATCCGCAGCACCACGCTGCCTGCGATGTTTTCCCCTCCTTCTGAATTGAAAGGTCTGTCCGCAGAGTCCAGGGACTCCAGAGAATTCACAGAAAGAGAAATGAAGTTTTCAGAGTAACTAAACTTAGATAAAGTGCTCTCCTGTTCCAATTCCTACACTACTGCGGTGAGCTCCCAGAGAAAACATAGACCTTCACTTGCAAAATCCATTATTTTTAATTTTAGAAGGGTCAGTGTGGAACACGAGTCCCCAGGGGCACTCACCAGGCCTCACTCCCCCCTTGCGCAGGGGAGCCAGTGGCTGATAACAGCCTTCTCCTCTAACCCTATGCTTAAAAGAAAGGCAGGAACCTGCTCTTTTTTTTAATGGTGTTTTTTTTTTTTTTATTTTTTTTTTTTTTTTTTTTTTTTCCTTTTTTGTGAGTCTCAAGCTCATGAGACGTTCCAGCACTGGCACAGGCTGCCCAGAGAGGTGGTGGGGTCTCCTCCTTGGAGATCTTCAGCGTGGTGCTGGGCACCCTCCTCCAAGTGGAGCGTTTCTGCTGGCACCACACTTGTGGCACAGCCCGCAGCAACCGGGGCCACACTCCCAGAGCTCCCAGCACCGCGGCACAGCCCCCTATGCAGCCAGCAGCGTGCTGCTCTAACCCTCAAAGGATCCTCCCCAGAGACAAGCTGTTGGCCCAACAGGCTTCCTCACAAAAAGCAGCATTAGAACGTCTGCTGCAATAGTGGTTTGGCCTCCTGTTGCTCCTAAGCAGGGATATCAAGCCTCCTGAAAAGCAGTCAGGGTTGCTGCCCTGTCCTAAATCAGTCTGCCTCTCTGCTTCCAGATGAATGGCTCCTGCCATGGGAGGGCAATTACCAGGGAGCCCCTGCCTGCCTGCAGGCTAAACCCAAGACTGTGCCGAGAGAAGCCGAACTTGGGATGAGCTAATAAAAGTAGACTGACCTTTTGGACTATATCCTCTCCTTATTTTAGGAGGTGAAAGAGTCTCATTCCTTCTTCACACTCTGACTAAAGATCTCAATACAGGATCTTCACAGATCATCTGAAATGGGAGAAAAAAGGTTTTGTTTAGATTTATATGGCATCTTTCATACTCAAGGTTGCTCTAACATTTTATAAAGCAATAAGCCAGCCCCTGGTAGTTCAGTGTCTATGCAATAAAACCCAGCAGGCATTTTGTACTTAGCAATAGCCTGTGAAGAGCCTTGGATGTTAGATCCTGGTTTATGTGAGAGGAAATGAAGCCTTACAATAGAACTATAATTCAATTGAAATGGTATCATGTCTCACGAACCCAATATAATTTTACCAAAAGTGTCTCAGCGTGAGCTATTGTCAACAGCATAAGCAATAGAGTGAACGTGTTAACTTGTTGCCTTAGAACGGTTTGAATTTCCTTTCTTCTAAACAGTAATTTTTCTCCTGCAGACTTAGAGGGGTATCTATGTGCTGTGCACTTGGCCGTGGAGGTTGCAGCTTTTCCTCTTTCCATCTGCATCTTCGGGTTATGGTATTTGACCGAGGTGGAAATCTGAGACTCTTTTGCAAGTCTCGATCCGAACTGCCAGCCAGATACTGCTGGTCGTATCCCACTGAGGACACATACAGCTCCCTGATATTAATTGGCTTGAACAGCCATGGTGCTGAAATTGCTGATAAGGGAACCCTCCTGATTAAAACAGAAGCTCCAGGACTGAGGAGCAATGGAAGAGGCGAGAGCTGATGCTGTCCCAAGGGCTGGTCTGCCCAGGCGGCAGCCTCTTGTGGAGGTTTAGCCTTGGTAGTAAGTGCTGGGACTTTGGAAAAGCCTCACATGGCTTGTGTGTCTGAAAGCGTGGTGGTTCCGTGACAATTCCTTCCATAGACAGAGCATCACTGGGAAGGGAAGGAAAGGAAAAGCACCAGCTGAGCAAATTTCGAGAACAAAGCAGGCAGTGGCTTATCCCTCTTGTCCTGTACGGAGAGGCTGAGGGGCCTGGGACCATTCAGCCTGGCGGAGACTCAGGGGGTCTTATCAACGTCAATAAATACATGCAGGGAGCACAGAGCCGGGCTCTGTTCAGTGGTGCGCAGCACCAGGACAAGAGGCACTGGGCACAAACTGGAGGTGCGTGATGGTGGCACAGAGTAGCAAGCTCAGTAGCCTGGACCTTCCTGCACCAGGGCTGGGCACTGCTTCTCCTCACCCTTTCCCTTAACGCATTTTGCCAGTGGCCGAGGGACGAGCCCAGCACTGGCGAGGGCCAGGCGGCAGCGCTGCTTCCTCCACCTCAAGCAACAGGCCTCGGCCCTCTGTCTGTGAGACAGAGATAACGAAACCTCCCTGCCTCTGCGGGCTGAGACCTCGCTAATCTCTAATGTTTGTAAAGCACTTGGAGATCCTCCAAGCAAGGCGTTGCAGAAGTGCAGGGTGTTAGGCCACGTGCTGCCCCCTGCCTGGCACGACTCCTCTGGAGGAGAGGGATTGCGTTGTCCTTGTTCCAGTTAATCCTCTGCCTCCCTGCCGAGCCTGTAAACAAGGCAGCCAGCTAAAACCAATCAAAAAAGTTCAGATTAAATTGTTTGGTTTTTGCAATTTGAAAGATAATTGGACTTTTAAGTGCAAGGGAAGGATCCACTTTCCCTAGAAAATTCTGTTTTCTTTGGAAGGGCTTACACCCCGATTGCTGAATCTGTTTGCAGGCAGGAAATATTTCCATTAAAGCATGCTGTCCTGCAGCTCCCAACAGGATACGGACCAGTGCCTTTCCTTCCTGGTATGGCAAAGACCACCACCAGCGTGCTGCAAGCCTGCTGGCCAAGGGGCAGGTGCTGGTGTGTGTCCCAGGGGACATGGCCTGAGGAGAGGGAGGAGGAGGCAGCACACAGACCTGTGATGTCCTTTGAGCCCTTCAGTAGAATCCCTTGATTGAAGAATTTTGTACATTCGGTATAGTTGGCTAATATAGTTTGTTGGATTTTTTTATCTACATTTTTTATATGCTTGTGGAATAGGATTAGCATTTCCCATATCTAGTAGCTCCAGTACCCATTTCTACTGCTCATTCCATCAAGCAGCTCTGAACGGCTAACCCACTTTGCATGGCAGCTGAGTGAAACATCTCCATGTCTTGCTCTCTACATCTGGAAGCTTCCTTCAGCCTGCAGAGTACACCAGAGATGGAAGAGCAGTTTACCAGCCTTAGAGAGGTCATCCTATTTATCCTGAACCCTTGAAATTAACTGCTGAGCTAATGAAATGGTAATCACAGCCCTCACATTATCCAGGTGTAGTTTCCTCTCTGCTTTTACCCACACCACCTCTCTTAGTTCCCTTTCCTAGAGGAAGGATGTACATGAGAGCCTCTGACCCACCTGTGCCTGTCCTCCTTTACTGGCCTAGATAAATTAGCCACAATGCTCAGCAAATGTTTTCTCCCAAGGCAAGCAGGTGACATCTGTTATCTGCTGGTAGCTAATGAGCACGGGCTGGCATTGCAGGGCACACCAGCACCCAGACTGCCCCGAGTGTGGAAATGAGTGTCACAGCCTCTCAAGCTGATGAACCCCATCTGCAGCTTGTTTTTCTCTCCCATAACTCGGCCTCATCCCACATTCTGTGTTTTTGTGTTTGTGCACAAGAACAAACACAGAAGTATCTGAAAGACATTTCTTTCAGAACAGTAGAAAGAAAAAGGAAAACGGTATCTGCCCATCTGTCCTCAACATCTAAAGCCTGCAGCAGTTATGCAGCAGGGACATCAGTGCTGTTACCCAGGCGAGTTTTAAACCCAGAACTCCGACAGCAGAAGGGGGCTGAGGTTCTTCCTTTAAGCACAGAAGAGTCCTGCGAGGGGAGGACACGCTGGGCCCTGGGGCCCTGGTAGCTCTGCCCGGCTGCGGGGCGGTGGGGAAGGGGCAGCTCCAGCCAAGCACCCGCCTGTGCGGGGCTGTCCTCGCTGCTTCCCCTCCTCTGCCCAAGGGGGCTGCACGATGCACATGCAAGTCCTTGTGGAGCTCCTCAGCCACAGGCATGGTAAACAGCTTTAATAACAATTATTAAAGGATCACTGGGGCAAAGACTGTATTTTTTGAGGTTTTAGATCATGCCAGTGCTCCCAGCTGGAGGTAAACAACTAACAAGCAAAAGAACAAGGATTATACAGTCCCTCACCTGGCAGACGTGACAGTCTTCTCCTGGTTAGCAACATCTGTTTTTTTTTTGTTTGTTTGTTTGTTTGTTTGTTTTTTTCCAAGCTCCTTTTTCTTCCTGAATCAAAGATGAACCTGCACCAAGAGCTGCAACAGCAAATCTAGACATATCCCACTTATTCCTGTTGGAAATGCATAGACATGATATTTGTCTGCTCAACGCCTTGTTTCTTTCTTTGCTTCAGGGAACTCGTCCTCATTTTAGCAACGCACAAAGGGGGGTGCAAGTGCATCAGCCACAGGTGGACAACCTCACAGGGAGAGGGAAAGCTGAGTTCTTTGCTTACAGACTGGGAGAAGCTCCACCAGCCCCACCGAGCCGTGCCCTGGAAAGCGTGTCAGTGTTAAATCGGGCAGGGAAGGGACCAGCTGAGCCAGAAGTCCCCCCAGCAGCAGGTCCGTGGCTGCATGGCAGATGGGTGGTGCTCACCAACCCTCTTCTCATGCACCTGCAGCTCCTCTGCCGAGACTGAGACCAACAGCCAGCATTACTTGCCATGTATACCGGGGCACGGAGCCAGGCAATTGTCTCCTATGTAATAAACTGAGATACTCATTTCATTCCCTGCAATCTGCTGGAGATATCGAGAGAAGCAAGTAGTTGCTGCTAGGCAGGGTTAGGCTTGAATCAATTGTCTCCTCTAGATCTACCGCTATGTGGTGCTCCTCAGAGCCACAGGCCAACAGAAATCCTCACTATAAGATTGTGTCTATTTTTCTTTTTTTTTTTTTTTTTTTTTTTTTTTTTTTTTTTTATGGAAGCATGGGTGAGGCCTGTCAAATGCTTTCAGTCTCTCTCCCAGTGGCTAAGATAAGCCTATACTCAGACTAACATATGGTTTTCTTTCTCCCTGTAGGTCAGTGCATCTTACTACCCTGCTTCAGGATCGCTGGGGCACTCGGCAGCCATTGTCACTCTTCCCCACCTGCAGCACCACCTATCAGCCAACATGTACGTACGGAAACGAACACCGCGGGTGTCGTGCCATGTTCTGTACCTCCGCCTGAGCTGCGCCAGCCCTGCCAGAGCCTGTTTTGTGCCGGGAGATGCAGGCGGAGCAGGGCACGGGTGCCGTGTGTCCGGATCCGAGTGCCGATCCAGGCATGAGTGTCCGCGGCGGTTGTGAACAGGAGGTCACAGAGACCTACTGTGGCAGCTGAAGATTAATTTTAGGGAAATCAGGGGATATGGAAGAATTTAGGTACACTGCTGGAAACATTTGAGACAGATTCCAAATTACTGTGCTCATCTTTTTGAATTATTTCCACAGGTGAATTATCTTTGCACCTTAGTACCTCACTTCTGTATTTATAGATATATAGTTTCAGCCACTTAGCAATGGTACATTTAAAATTTTTAAATTTAAAGAAACTAATCACACCTTAAGTGAGCCTAGTTATTTACTCTAAGACAGTGAAGATCACTGGTGTTTTGAATAATACAATCTTTTAAAAGTTTCCCAGAGTTAAAATTAGTAGGTAAGTATATTGTGATGATTTCTTTTCCTCTTGAATAAGGTTCAGCAGCCTGGCGCTGTGGTAAGCTACACAACAACCAAATAGCAACAAGCTGTCTACATGGTAATTAGCACCTTCCCAGCACTGAGCCAGACCTTTGGATACAGTAGTACACATGAGCAGTATCTAGAAATCTGTTCTACGTTCATGATATTTGCTATTTTCTTGCATTAGCAAAGGTCATCCAAGACTACTGCATACAAACACAGTGATTCCTAACTATAAGAATGCTTCTGAAGCCTTAAAATAATTTTCAGAATGAGGATTGTATTTTAGTGTTTTGTCAGCTGCCTGTTTTGTACAGCTCCTTTTTCAGCCCTACAATATGAAACAGGTCTGTGCCTGTCCTGCCCCTGAAGATAAATCCTGTATAAAATAAGGCACTGCACAATCAGACCACCCTTACGCTGAACTTTGTCTGGTCTGTGCAAGTAGCAGCAGCAGAAGTTACTTTATAGACAGACTTTTTTAGACAAACTGTCAGCTGATTGTTCTGAACAACAGAGAGAGAGAACAAACCATTTAAAAAGTTATGGGATAGTCTTTGACAATCCACTGTTTTTGTTTGGTTTTGGTTTTAAATAATAACTGCTAATTGCCGCACAGTCCGTAATAGCTGGGAGCAGATCACATCCTCTTCTCCACGGAAAAATGAAATTTCAAATGAATTTCTAGACCAGTTTCCTCACTAGTCTGGAGCAGAGCCATCTCACTCCTCATTCATCTGCTTCCCTCTTACAAGCCCCCCAGCGTAAGTGACTGAGGTCCCAGCTTGTTTCTGCACGGCTGAGGTCGCAGGAGGACAAGGGGAGAAAGGAGGATGCGGTTCAAGCACTCGTGCTGCTTCAGTCGCCCTGCGCTGCCGTGCTCCCTCCCGTGCCTCCAGATGATGCTGAGGGCAAGCAGTCGCAGGGCCTCTTGCTCACCAGGTGCTTCAAGGGCAGAACGCATTCCTGATGCTATCACCCGGACAGGGCACCATGCTGCACTCTTTCATAGTGCCTTGCCTTAGGACAGGTCCATGTTGGTCCTTAATCAGTTAATTCAACGGAGCACCTGCTGTGTAAGGAGAACAGCAGCCTTCTCCCCGATGCTTGCTTGTCGCCCTTGGCTGGCTTGGCTGGCTCTCCTGGGACAGAAACCATTGATGAGATCTGCTTTGTTCTTCATTCCTGCTGGCTTTTCTTTTATTCATATCCCCTTTGGCCTAAAGTTTCAGGCTGTTTCTTCCCTGCAAGTTCTCTCCACAGTAACAGCAGCACCCAAAGACTTGATGCAAGTGCTGGTGGAGGAGGCTTCAGGCAGACAGCCTCTCACCCCAACGCAGCAGCGTCACCTCTTCAGCACAGCTAAAACCAGGCGCTTCGGGACGTGCTCCAGCCGCTTCGCACGGAGGCAGGGGCTTCTCTGCAGGCTGCCTGCCTTCCCCTTCACCTCCCCCTTTGTCTCCCCAGGTGCGTGGCTCTCCACTCCTACATGGCTCACGGGCCAGACGAGCTGGAGCTGCAGAAAGGAGAAGGGGTCCGCATCTTTGGGAAATACCATGACGGCTGGCTGCGGGGCATGTCGCTGGTCACGGGAAGAGTGGGGATCTTCCCGAGCAACTACGTCGCTCCTCTTTTCAGGTCTGATTTTTCTTATATGGAACAGAAACATGTGGAGAGAGGGGCGGGTCACACGTAAGATGCTGTGTCTTGTCCCCCCAGTGGAATCACTGCACGGGATTCCTGCAGCACTAATGACAGCCAGTGACTCCTTGCGGGGTTGTGACAGGGTGGTTTGGGTTGGAAGGGACCTTAAAGTACTCATTGTGATGGAATCAGGAACCTGAACCACGTGTACCATCTGTAGTGTTTTCCACCAAAACCCTGGCACAGGAGCAGTGCAGGAGCATTTAAACCCACCAAGTTCATATTTGGGGCAAGCTGCTGCTTTCCTTATGAAAAGCCTCAGAACGCCAGCTCACAACCTTCTCTGTTGCCAGCAGGAAACCCAGCCTCTCCGACTCGAAGCTGCCTTCCCTGTACGCCACGTGGACGCTGTCGACCTCCTCGCTCTCTTCCCAGGGGAGCATCTCGGAGAGCGGCCAGCGGCAGAGCCGGCCGCTGAAGGTGGCTGCGCTGCCCGTGCCCGTGCCCTCGCCCGGCAGGAGCGCGGCCGTGCTGGGGGGCACGGGGCAGGCATCGCTGCGGCGCGGCCGCGGCAGCACCAGGAAGAGTAAGTGTGGGGCCGGGGGTGCTGCCGGGGGGCTGGGAGGGGCCCTGGGCATTGCTTCATAACCCTGAGCATAATTTCACAACACCAAGCAACACGGAGCTAGAACGGCAGCTGAAACATCCATGCACGGATGTGGAGAAGAATAAGCCCTAATTATGCGCACACAGCATTGGGCCCTAAATTACTTGTGTCCCTCTAGAGAGGGATTTTGGAGTTGTCACAGATGAATCTGAGAGCTCCAACTCCATGCTCAGAAGCCATTTAAAAAGGTTAATTTGAACTATTATTTGAAGCAGGAATTATTAAGAAAGAAACTCAGAACAAAAGAGTAAAACTCAGCTGTGCCATTGTAGGAGTTCTAGTGAACTCATCCCGAACACCTCATCTTTCTCTTAACTCAATAGGAATACAGTAAAATTAGAAATAAGTATACGGAAGAATGATCAAGAGAATGGAATAACTTCTATTTCTGGAGCAAAATTTTTCAGCCTGGAAATATCCAAGGTGCATAAAATCATGAATAGGCTGAAGGTGAGAAAGGATACTTCACAAAAATAAGGAGCAGGGGTCACCCAGTCAAATTGTGAAGTCAAAAGCTTCAACAGCAGAGAATTCGAGGAACAAAATTCTCCATATCAGCTCTATTTTCCTCTCCTCCCATGCCAAGACCCAAGGCGAGCTCCCGTGGGAGCAGCCCCGTAGCCAGCCTGAGCCCACCGAGTGCCCCGGGCTGAGCCAGCCCCAGGCAGACTGAGGCACAGGGTGGCACACGCAGCAGCAGGGGCGTTCACGGCTCCGTGCTGTGTGCCTGCAGGAGCCATTTCCTGAAGGAACATCCTTAGATCAGCATTAACCATGCTGACTCTGTGCAGCTGTGCTGCCAGCTGCTGCAGTTCTGCAGCCACTGGTCCCACGTGCCCGGGGCTGCAGGGGATGCCCGAGCAAATGCTCCCGCCAGGCTGGCAGTGCCCCGTGTCCCGCACTGCGGGCTTTCCCCAGCTGTGGTCATTTTGGTGATTCCTTTTTTTATTTTTTATTTTTGAGTTGGCAAAGAAAAACTCTTTGTGAAGGCTTATTCAGAGCTCAGTTGGTTAAATGCTTTCCAGTGAGACTGGTAGGGTTTATCTTCAGACCATACATGCTGCTCTGGAATATATTTCCAAGTATCCTTGAGCAACCCCGGTGTACTCTCCGATACTTTCAGGCGGAGCTGCTGGCTGGAGATAGGCAGTGTCACTGGCAGGGGTGAGGCTCATTTGCAAGAACTATTGTCAGTGGTTTTAGACTCAAAATTGGATTTATCTTAAAAGTTATTTTATTGCAAAGGACTCCTTCCCCTGTGGTGGCTCTGTTTAAAAAATCAATCTTGCAAACAGCAAGATGCTGCAGAAGAAATAAAGTGTGCGACTTCCAGCACTGTAGCCTGGAAAGCAGGTATCAGACAGAGCAGCCAAAGTGGGAACAACGAATAGCACCAAACCACGAGCACTGTGGGGATGGCTCATGGGGAAGAGATTGTGCTTACAGTTCTCGCTTGTTCAGGAAAAAAAAAAAAAAAAAAAAAAAAACAAAAAAAAAAAAAACATGAGGGGGCAGAGGGCAGAAGGTGCCCAGACCCACGGCGTGCTGCCTTCCCATCACAGGTACTTCCCAATGAGGGTCTCTGCCCGGCACAGGGCTTGGGGAGGCGAGGACCAGCCTGTGAACAGGGCTGCTGATGCGTGACCACTGCTCACTTCTGCTCTTTGCTTTGCCTCTATTGTCTTCCTTTTGGGACCCACGGCGTTCCTGTTAACTCACCTCCTCCCGTGGCTCTTTCTCCCCAGATGGGTCCCTGCAGAGGCCGGGGCAGCCAGGGGGCCCCGTGCAGGCTGCCGGCTCCCTGCGGCGTCCTCCCACGGCCGCGGTGCGACCTCAGCAGTTTCAGCTCTATCAGCACATCAGCGCTCAGCCGCACAGCATCCCTGCTGGAGCTGGCGTGGCTGAGGCAGGAATGAGGCCAAACTTCTCCCACGATGCTTCTCCAGTGCTTGTGGTCAGAGGAGGGGAAAGCAGAACTCCTTCTGTCTGTAGCTCGGTGATCCTGGATGCCAAAGACCCTCCAGCAAAGAGTGAGCCAGCCCCAAAGCCGCCTGCATCAGCCCCACCGTCCATCCTGGTGAAACCAGACACCTCCCGGAACAGCACCGAAAAGGTACGGCGGGGGGACCTGCTGCCCTCGGCCGGTCCTCAGTCCTCTGGGGACCCACAGTTGGTGTCAGCCCAGCACTGACCACGGCCCCAGTCCCTTAAGGGCTTCTCTCCGTTCTCACCAGTTTTTTTCCTGATAGAAATCAGCAGGATCCATACCTGCATTAAGCGATCAGATACTGGTGTTGCTGACTCTGCTGTTCAGATTAAGCCCTTTGGAAAGGCCAGGTGCTGCAGGGTCTCTTTCGGAGTGAATGAATTAACGTTGGTCATGATCAAATTTTCGACTTTCTGAGGTCTTAAACGAGGCACAAATCCCACAGAGGTCGCCGGGAGTCTGGTACCAAATGAGCAAATGCCAGACCTGGATGTCAGACCTTCCGCTGGGCCGGGCTGTGCAGCACTCCAGTGCACCCCCAAATCTCCCTCGCATCACTGGCTGAGCCACGTGGAATGGAATTTCTCTCCCCTTTGGCAGCCAGAACGACATGGCCTGGGTAACAAGGCAGACACCCTGTCATTGCCCTGCTGGCAGCTCTCCCCTCCCAGGGCACCCAAAGGGCAAGGCGCTGCACGAGCCGTGAAGGGGGACAGCCCTGGGAGCTCTGGGGGAACCTGCGCTCTTCCTCGCAGCACCGTGCGCTCCCCACAGACCCCACGGTGACGTGCTCCGTTCTCATTGCAGCAGGTGAAGACGGTGAGGTTCCAGAACCACAGCCCCCCGCCGCCCAAGCGGCACAGCCTGCAGCCCTCCCCACGCCTGCCCCGCAGCAGGACGGAGCCGGCACCCGCGGTGGAGCCCCTGCTGCCCGAGGGGAGCCCGCCGGGCCCCGAGCTGCCAGCGCTGCCCTCGCCCCGGCTCGGCGCCAGCCCCCTGCACCCGCGCAGGGTGCTGCACCCGAAGGCGGCATCGCTGGACCTCTCGGGCCAGCTGACCTTCCCCATCAGGAAGAGCTACAGCAGCGTCTCTGCGAACTGACAGGGTAAGCTCACCGTCCCCCCACGATGTGCCTCCCCGTCCCACCCGCTGCCACCCCTCCTGTGCCGGGGGGGATTTTCCCCATGGGCCACGCTGCCAGCACCCCGGCCCAGCTGAGAGCCTGGGGAGCCCCAGGGGAGCAGGACAGGGCAGCGGCATCACAGCCCCAGGCGGGGCTGCGGGACCCCCACGGGGCCGGGAACTGCGCGGGGCACCGGGGAGCTGGGCTTAGGGCAACACAAAGCCAACGCTCCTCGGCGTTGCGTAAGGCTGCCTGCAGGAAAATCGGGGAAGGAGCGGGAGAGGGAAGAAAGCACACAGGTATCAGAAACAGTTAAACTTGTTTTGATCTCCTCACTGCCACAGGAAAACCCACAGAGATCAAAACAGTGGTTCATTACCTTCCTACTTCTACAGGATAAAGAAACCATAAATCAAAATCAGTCAGCTTCTAGCTGGATGTTTGCATTCCCTTCTGAGGGGGTTTCGCTTGGATTTTTTTGTTAGGTTGGTTGTTTGCTTTTCTCTCCGGTTTTAGTCCAGGAGCTGTAACTCAGAAAATAGTTTACAAGGTGATTTGCTGAGGAAAGGGACAATAGAAAGGGACATGTCCCCACAACACCCACTTAGGCTGTGCAGACGAGGGTGTTGATTCTTGCTTCCCCTCATCCCTTGGTTTCCTCTAGCTACCTGACAGCCACTTCCTAGCTGGCCATGAGCTTACTCCAATTTCACCACCCACCCATTTGGATACTGCTTGGAACAAACCCTAAATGGGATTCATGGGTTTAAGCCTACATTAAGATGCCTGAAACATCGTCCAAGGAGCAGAGAGCAGGAGAGCAGAGAGCTCCCACAGCACAGAGCACCCCTCTGCCGTGCCAGCCCCAGCCCCAGCCCAGCCGACCCCTGCAGCCCCCTCCTGGGAGCACACGGGCAAGCTGGCAGCACCCGGCAGGCTGCTGTGCAGCAGGTTTGGGGTCTCACGCCTTGCTTTTATTGCTGGTTTAGGGACCACCAATTCCCATCTGAGCCACAACAAACAAACATTAGATCTCCTGGCAGCTGCTGACAGCAGTAGCTGTGCTTCTTCCAAAACTGCTGTAAAATCACATCCTTGGTTAATCGCATACAGAACCCGCAGAATTAGCTCTGCTGGTGGATGGAAACTCTCTGAGGCTGTGCCTTGGAGAAGGTTTTCTTCTAGAATTAAGGAAAGGGAATGGATAAAAACCTCTACTAGCCCACAGACCCTGTTCTTTTGCTCTTTCAGGCTCTTTCTGTTTGTGAAGCAGGAAGCTGGCTTCTCCCCAGAGAGGGATTTTCAGTAGCGCAGAAATAACCAGTGGCACTGATAAGTTCATTGCCTGCTGCTGTCTGTCACTATTTAAGGTCCTGCAGAAAAATCCTGACAAACTGAAAATGCGCACTTTTCCCAGGTATAAAAGGTGGTGCAAGTGGCAAATAAGAGGTTGAAGACAGCTCTTAGCAGTGCCATTTCAGTGAGAACTGATCAGCCCAGAGAAAATGGCAGCTCTTCGCTGAAGATCCCTCTCAACCATTTAAAACTAAACCAGAAAACCTCATAAGATGTACCTGTAACCAAGAACAACTGCACTTCTCCCAGCCACAGTCAGAAATAAACAGAATTGCATTAAGTATGTCCAGGATCGTCCCAGTTAGTAATTTACAGTGTTAGTGTGGAGGGGAAGGAGGGGCTCCGGCTCACGCCTGGCTCCAACCATCACTTAATGCATGCTAATGAAGGGATGGATGGCTCGGTGTGACCTCACCCGTAACCTGCTGACGAAGCACCTAAAGCATTTCAACAGCTGACCTCCCCCGAGGCTCATTCAAGACAGTGGCATGGGTGGTTGGAGCTGCGCATGAGAGTTAATTATGCAGATAGAAATGCTGCCAAAGAGGGAGCAGCAGGAAACGTGAAGCACAGGTCAGTGCTGAGAAGGGACAGCACGCGTGGGGAAGCATCCTGGGCTTTTACACCCGACAGCAAGAGGCAGCCTCGAGCCTGCCAGTACCAGCAGAGCTCGGGGTCCCTCGAGAGCCAGCAGCGAGGCAGTGGCCCGGGGAGCCTGCAGCAGCTCTGAGCTGAGATCTCCTGTTGCCAGCAATTAGCTCTGCCCTGCCAGACCCTAGAGCCTGTTTCTTCAGGACCTCAAAAGAAGCCTTCCTCGAGAGCAGGGAGTGCATCAGTGACTGCAGACGCTCGGGAGCTCAGCGCAACCTGCATGCAGAGGTGTTTGAACACGAGCAACAAAGAGAAAGCAGCACACAGAACTCCCTGGGGCTTCAGGCAGAGACGTACACTGAAGTCACCTTGTAAATTAATCTACACATGGGGTGGGTTCCCACAGGGGGCGGGCAAGAAGGAAGAATCTGAAGTTGTTTGGGGCTGCAAAATGAGAAACAGAGAGCCACCTGCGGAGCTGCCTGTGGGCCCCTTCCTCATGCCTCAGTCCTGCCACCAAAGCCAGGGAGGAGGAAACAGCATCACCGTTGGCCCGGTTTGTCAGGTGCACTCTGCCAAGCCTCAGTAGACACCGTGAGCATCAGGAAAATCCAAAGGTGCTCAGCATGCCTTAAGACTTAATAAGCCATAAAGTCTGAACATCTGAGCTCACAACAGCTGGATGCTGCTCATAACGTTGTCAGTTCAGAACGTTGCCTTTCATGGAGCAAAGCCACCCTCTTCCACCAAGATAAACAGCAATAAGTTTTCACAGACCCATGCACACAGAGAAGCTTGCAAAACTGCTCAGCCCGTTACACGGCACTGAAGACTTAACACAAAAACACCAAAAGCACCACAGATCTCTCCCAGAGCTGACCCGCTGCGTTATGGCAACACATGACAGCGTTGGGCTGATGGGGAAAGGAAAAGCTCTGGCACTTGTGCATGTGTGCACACGCACAGTCACAGGCACCAAGAGGGAAAGGAAGCGCTGACAATGAAATTGGTGCCTTGGTAAAAAAAAGCAGGAATCTATTTTGGGACAGATCTCAGAGTTTTTTGCACAGGATATTTCAGTGCTTTGATGCTATGGTGATAAGTTCCCTAAATGTATCCAAAATGTGCAGGAAGAAAGAACTGAAAACAGGACACATTTTAAAGCAACAGCTCTAATAAGCATCTTACTGACAGCATCCAGCCCTCACAGCGACACACGTACCTGCCTGCTGGCTTAATCCTGCGGCCCAGTGCAAAATGGTGCGGTGTAGCAACTGGACTGGAGTATTTCACTAAGGAACACTGCAGGCAAAAGGAGGGAGGGTTCAAGAGCTTTCCTCCAAAAACCCAGGCTAAAGGGGAGCCCCCAGTGGGAGCTGATCTGCAGCTGCGTCATAAGCGCTGAGCAAGGCAGCGCCCCACAAGCAGTCCTCATCGACACAGGAAGGCTGATCACACCAGGGAAAACATCCACGGGGTCTGCCAGGAGCAATTCTCTAAGAGCACCAGACCAGAAACGTCTCTTCTGGGACAATTACTCTAATCACCTTTATTCTGTGAGCAGAACAACCACACAGGGAGAGCTTGGAGCAGACAAACGGCATTTTCTT
Source organism: Nettapus auritus (assembly GCA_011076525.1). Classification (NCBI taxonomy): domain Eukaryota; kingdom Metazoa; phylum Chordata; class Aves; order Anseriformes; family Anatidae; genus Nettapus; species Nettapus auritus. The sequence continues at coordinate 18,840,889 of CM021777.1, forward strand.
GGTTCAGCTCTGGGCTGGGGACCAGAAGTGCACTCCATCTCTCATGAAGATCTGCTCCAAACCCCTGTCCATCCTCTGGCTGCTGTCTTTTTTTTCTTTTCTCTTCTTTTTTTTATCGTTAGCAATGTAAAGGGAGCATCACATGTTGGCAGGAGGGTGGTAGCTCTGCATGGAGGCGGGCGAGCTCTTTAAGGGTGTATGTTCATTTTCACATGTATATATTTATCTTCCCTCCTCTCTTCCCCTCTTCCAGACTCTCTTCAGCCCAATTTCCCCAGGGAAGAGGTTAGACACCAGCACCGTGATCCTGCTGCTGCATCTCCTCCAGCAGGCCGGGAAGGACCGGACCCCCCCGGCTGCTCCCTGCAGCCCCGGCCCCGCTCACTGAACTGCCCAGGCTCAGCCCTGCCTCGCCGTGACCCAGCTCATGAAGTCCAGAGCGCAAAGAAAACAACATTAGGAAAGGCAAAATACAATTGCAACTGTACTGCAGCATAATGTATTTCTGTAATGAAAACACATTGTTCTCTGCCTCCCCGGCTGAATGCGAAGGCACTCGGTTGCTGGGGGCTCCGACCATCTGGAGCATCGCGTTTGTCAAGGAGCGCAGGGAAAGAGCTCTGGAAAAGCACACAGGGTAGCACACGGGGACAGAGGAACCCTTAATGAACCTCTCTCAAGTTCCTGAGTTGGGCTTATTTTCTATCTGCTCATTTCTTATGATTAGTTAATGAATTGGAGCTGAATCAGACCATTCATCAGCTCTGCTTTAATTGCCTGCCTAGCCTGGCAGAAACCTAGGAGCACTTCAATAAGTAACCTACCCCCCTGAGCTTGAACTGCAGTCATGTTTCCTGATGAATTACGAACAAAGGCAGCAGAGGTAACAAAACACAGCATTAACTAATTCCCTCCCCACACTTCATGCAGTGGACAACTCGTCTCAGGCTCGGGGGTGAGGGGAGCCCCCCAGCCTCCTGGATCTGCACCCAAAGCGCTCCCTCCCACGGCTGCCCCGGGGAAAATAACAGCGAAAGCTCTCAATGTCAGAGGGAATTCTGCACAGCCATTTCGGAGGGAAGCTGGCAGGCTGCTCTCGTAGGAGCCTGAGAACTGTAGCCAGACTGGGGTCTACAAAATGTCCCTGGGGACCAGCGCCCGCTCTGTGATGAAGAGGACCTCGTTATTCCTTGGTCAGGGGACACAAGTCACACAAGAGGATGCTGCATCCAAAGCAACGCAATGCATCTATGGTCACAACTTGTCACATGCTGAAAAATGCCAGAAAGTTGCTACTGGAAGCAGCATTGGCTTCAAGAGGCAAGGGCAGGCTCGAGGCTTTGCTGGCTGGGATCACGTTGATCTGACAAACCCAAGTGCCACCGGTAGCTCAATAATTACAAAACCCAGCGGGGCTGTGATTTCTATGTCTTCCAGATGCTGAGCCTTTGACTTTCTCAAGAGTTTTTTCTTCTTTTATAAATGGAAGTCAAGGGTTTTTTCTTTCTCAGATGATCACATGATTCCAAGATCATGGGACTTTACTGATAACTTAGTGAAAGCCCACGTTGTGCGACACCAGGTATTTACTTCTTTCACTCTCCCAACCACCCTGCTCTGCCTTTGGTAATGGGACATTTTCTAAAACATTTGAAAACAAACAAACAAACAAACATACATTAAGGCTGTAGCTCACTGAGTCATCCAATCTGTGATATATTCTCAGCCACCAGGTGCTCTAATGAACGTTTATTTCCACGTGTTTCATTTCCTGACTTGATCTTGTTTAGTTTTTCATAAGCCACCAACCCAAAACCAAAACAGTTAAAGCACCAAGCACCTCAGCTAGATTCAGAAAAACCCAAGGAATTAGCTGGAGAGAAAAGCCCGGGAGCACAGGCAGTCCGCCCCAGCGAGCCCCCTCTCAAGGGGGGCTCCTTCCTCCACACAGCCCAGGGCAGTTCCCTCGCCCCAGCCCTTTTCTGTACCTAGCTCCAGGAAAGTGAAAGGGACAAATCTGACCTCAAAACATTTAGGTTGGGAACACCAGAGCAGCCCAGGAATGAGCAAGTTCCTATGTACGTTTATCAATATTTTAGAAGGTTTATTCATTGCCAAATAGTTGAGGTTCATTTGTGCCGCTACATATATTAAATGTAATAATAGCTGTATAGACTTTAAGTCATGTGTCCGTCCCCATTCCCCCCCCAAGTCTCTATTTCCCATTTAAAAGGTAACATTTCCAAACCCTCAGCAAACCAGCGCTCAGAACCCAGCACCCCCCCGGTGAAGCGATCAGGACTTACAGGACGCGTCGGCAGAAGCTTCACAAGGCGATTCCCCCGGCCGTGCCTGCTTCAAACAGAAAGTTGTGGGGAAATCAGAAACCCCCACTTGGTCTGGCACACAGGACAGCTAACAGCGGTTGCACTGATGAAGACTATACACTTGATAAAAGCAGACAAAAGATCTATTAATAGCAAACTTCCAACCTAAGTACATTTTAGAGACAGTAAGGATCAACGGATACCGATTTACCTTGGTCACCTGCATAACAGACCAGTGAATTTTGTTGTCTACCTTCTGCACTGAGCCCAAGAAACATCACAGTGAAATGTTGCTGCCATGTTACTACAAATAAGAAAACAGAAATGACTATTTTTACATGCATATGTTTAGAAACAGTAAGATATATAATCATTTCTTATTTGGTGATGGGTAGGAAAAAAATAGAATACATATATTTACTTTATTGTTTGGAGATACTTGTACAAATTCAGTGATGCTTAATATTTTTTCCATGATGTGAAGTTCATTTTTTAAAAAGGCTTTTTCAATTTATCGTACTATTAAGGAGAAGAAAAAAGTCAATAAACAAAGATGCTAATTTTCTGGTTTGTATTAATCTTCAAAATATTTATTTTGTATTTCTGTAACTGAAAAACGATTGTTTAAAAATATTTTAAGTTCTCAAAAGTTTACTTATCTAAGTTTATAATACTGCAGTTTAGGTCTGTAACCTGTAGATTAATTAAGAAGTTAACTGAAGACAAGTGGATTATTGCACCTTGTACACTGGAAGCGTAAGCGGCAGAACAGAGCTGCAGCATGTGTGCACTATAAAATTAGCTCGCTAGTCTGGTGGAGGTCAACAGGTGGAAAATACGGGTCTTGATAACATTTTCAGAGCCGGAGATGTGCATTATTCCATCCTGTAGAAGCTGTTGTGCTACCATTAAAACTTTTTGCATGAAAAAGCAGGAATGGTTATTTCCGCTCTCTCATCTCACGTCTCGCTGTTGAGGAGCCGGAGCTTTGCTTGCCGCCACCTCGCCTGCGGGGCTCCGGGTGCAGCTGGGCACGGCCGGGCCGAGCGGGAGCCACCGGTCACTGCTGGCGACGTTCGTTGCCTCCCTACAAGCAAATACAACAATCACATTAAGCACTAAGCAATGCTTGACTTTTTATTTATTTATTTATTTATTTTTAATTTTGACTGCTTTGAAACCTCTGGATAAGAGAGAAGCAAGTCACCTCATTCCACTCTTGCTTGGTTAAAGGCAAGTCGCAGGAGGCACTGGCACTCAGTGCAGGGAGGGGAGGGGGACTCCTGCCCTGCTTTGTCTCATCTCTTGCTGTTGCACTGTGTTACTGCCCCCTTTGCTGCAGAATGGGGTCACTGCTGCTCTCTCCGGGAGAAGCGAGTAAATCTGCATGGTTTTCAGCTCGCTTGCCCAAGCCCAAGATGACAAATTAGGTTCATACCTTCAAGCCACTGCTGGATCAGTAAACTGCTTCAATATGGCTGTCCAGCATGAGGAGCGGGTTATTGGGCATTATAGCCACGCTTAACATCATGCGACGCGAAGCAGCTGAGAGAGTCGGCTATAAAATACTCATACATTTTATTTTTAAAAGCAAGGCATTTTGCACAGTGGGTGGTGAGGGAGAAGAAGTGTATGGATAGAGAGCATCATGACTCAGGCTCCCTTGCTGGGGATGTTTTTCAGCAGGCCACCCCCAGCTGAAGCAGCAGCGACTTAGCGCGGGGTCACTTTGCTCCTGCGCTTGGGCCCCCAGGCAGCAGCAGGTCAGCAGCCAGCAGCCGCCTGGGCCTTGGACAGGAACCCCGAGGAGAGAAGGAAGGTGGCTCTGCCTGAGTGGCGTGAGCACGAGCCAGCTTACCTCCTCACCCTGCACACCAAGATCAAGCAGAACGAATTCAGAGGCTGGGTCCAGACCCTGCCCAAGCATTACCCTGAGGCAGGCAGTGCCCATCTCAGGCCAGGCCCTGCTCTCAGCCGCTGGCTGCTCTCACAGCGGGGAGCACAGGTCCGGAGGGGTGCCGGCCAGCCGCAGGTTTCACTGCAGAAAGCAAGCTCTGAGGACACTCGACTGCCTCAGCCTCAATGGAGGCTCCAGCACAGCTTCAAAGGGCTCTTTGTTCCCTGCCACCCTGATTAGGCAGTAATGTATATTTTACAGCACCAGCTCTGGGCTATGTAATTCTACAGCAGCTACACAGCCACATACAGCCACGTTCTAACAAAGTACTTTAAAAACATGAGTAGTTGCTTGCAGTTGCCATTCTATTATGAAACAAATACCGCTTTTGCCTCAGTGCAGGAGACAGGGCAATTCTTGAGATTTAATGCATTAGTTCAGCTTTAAAAATGCATCAAGGTAACAGAACAGATTTTCAGATCAAAAAGGAATTTGGCTGTAGGATCCTGCAAAAGCCGGTGCGAACGGCGTGGGGGCTGGTGGGTGGAATCCATCTTCTCCGGGACTGAGTCCCAAACGAACTTTTCACATTTGCGTCACTCTAACGTCACCGCTTTCAGTGCCACGCTGCGGGACACGGACACTGCCTGCAGGTGCAGGGCAGCAGCAGCAGGACCCCAGGAGGGGCTCCTCTCACCCCACCGCCCGCTGCATGGAGCCGGCCCAAAGGGGAGGCGCTGGGCTCCCTGCCCCAGCAGCACTCGGCCGCGCAGGCTGAAGGAGCGACTGAACACCACGGTCCCAGCCGTAGCAGTGGAGCAAATCAGAGTCACAGAAGGGTTTGGGTTGGAAAGGACCTCCAAGATCTTCTAATCCCAACCTCCTGCCACGGGCAGGGACACCTCCCACCAGACCAGGCTGCCCAGGGCCTCATCCAGCCTGGGCTTGAGCACCTCCAGGGATGGGGCATCCACAGCTTCCCTGGGCAGCCTGCTCAGTGCCTCACCACCCTCTGAGTGAAGAATTTCCCCCGTATATCTCATCTAAATATCTCTTCTTTTAGTTTAAAGCTGTTACCCTTGTCCTATCACTACAATCCCTGATGAACAGTCCATCTCCCCAGCTTTCCTGCAGCCCTCTTTAGGTATTGGAAGGCCACTGTAAGGTCTCCCTGGAGCCTTTTCTTCTCCAGGCTGAACATCCCCAACTCCCTCAGCCTGTCTTTGTCTTTCCCAAATGCACTGGGAAATAAACCTGCACAGCTGTATGGCCAAACATTTTCAAGGCTGCTAGACAAGAAAAATCTCAGCTGAAGGTCCCAGATCCCCAACAGCTTTATGCTATAGGAACAGATTTATGCCACAGGAAAAGGGGTTCTTTCCTCATGTGCGTGTGTTTCAAATCCTTGCTTGAATTCCAACAAATTTCCCATATTTGTGGCAAATGCTACACCCCACACTGAATTTAGCCCTGACACATTTTGGGTTCCAGCTGTCATCTCCTCTGCCTCCTTACACGGTGCTGCTAGCTGGATGAATGAAAACCCTTTCTAGCTGTGGCCCCAACAGTGGTGAAGAGACTTCAAAATCTGTGAAGCATTGTTCCAGGAGGAACAAAAGAATTGAGCATAAACTGCACCAGCCTCAGAGCACCTGCTCAGACAGTGCTGACTCCCGTTTGGATGTGCTGGTTTTCTCTCACTGTTATTGCCCGAAGTAAATTCAATAATGTTTTGCTATCACAGTCTCTCGCAATTCATTTAAATTGCCTTTTGTATGCAATTCAGAAGTAAATACATCTAGCAAAACACAACATCTTCAGCAGAACTGATGCTCTAGGACCTTTGCTATAGAATCATATTGTTTAAATCTGGTTTAGCATAATAATGACAGTACTTTAAACAACACACTGTTAGAGAAATATAGCGTTTCCTGTTCTGTTAAACTCGCCTGTAAGTCCCTTTTTTATGAAATCCCTGCAGGGTTTAAGTGATTTCTTTAAAAATACCAAAAGCGGGGAAATAATACAGCCTCAACCCTTCTGCCTAATCCGTGGTTTGGGCAGCGGCTGGGGCTGTACCTGCACATCAGCTGCGTCCTGCACCAGCTAAAACTCTCTGGAGACAGCTGCTGGAAGCCACATAGAGCAGGGCCCCGGGGGTCAGGGAAAGGCTTTCAAGGTTAAGCAACCAGACCTTGCAACACAATTGCATGATCAAACTGGCACAGCCAAAAATGGGAACAGAAAAGCCCATCAACCAAAAAAAGCAACCAAAAGCCTGCGTTTGCCTTACCTGCTGGAGGACCTCAAGGCTGGGGAAGGAGCAAGAGACCGCTGCCAGAGGGGTGCGGGCCGAGGGGGCGCCGTGGCCCGTCCTGCTCCAGGCTCCTCTCTATACACAGACAGCTCAGGAACCGATCAGTATTAATGGTGACCCCCTGGAAGCGCTGCACAAATATTAAAAAGTCCGTTCTAAAACAACCTCGCTTGTAGCCGTTCCCTGGCAGCCGCCCTGCTGCTCAGCAGCCGGTGTGCACCCCTAACTCACACGGCGGCTTCGGCTGCTCCCCTCCTCAGCGGGAAATAATTCACCAAAGGTCAAGCAATCCTTCTAACACAGCGAGGCAGTATTGAAGAATAACTGTTCCTGCTTTAAACAAAATATAGATCCTGGATACTCGCTGGTGCCACAGAGTCAATAATTCTCTCTTCTGCCAGCAAAACCCACAGGGATTAATAAACTTCTCTGAACCAAATTCCTGAGTCAGAGGCAGCCCTACTTAAGTCTTATGTCAGAAAAAAAAGATATTTTAGTGAAATATGCAACAGGGAGCTTTCATTTCTCATCACCTATACGGTTTCTATATAGATTTTTATACTGTACCAGATTATTTATAGCATTAGCCAAGGATCAGCCTCCTAACCTTACTCCTCATTTGAGGCCAGAAAGAAAAAAAAGTCCCATCCCCAGGGGTCATCCAGGAAGAAATAAATAGCAACAGGATCTCAGCAGCGTTCGCCACGGAGCAACGACCTCACCAGGGGTGGAAACAGACGCAGCCGCTTGCTGGAGGAACCTGAGCAAACGGAGCGGTGACGGCACCGCAGGGCTGCAAGGCAGCGGCATCGCTCCCAGCCCCCGGGCCCGCTGCCACCCCGCCACGGGAGGGCCGTGCCGTCCCCTCGCCCTGCCCCACAGACACACCGCTGCCTGCCTGTGACCCCAGCTGAGCTGTTGGTACTGGGCAAACACTGCGTTACTTCTGGTGCTGCTCCACAAACACGAGTGTCAGCGCATCTTTCAGCCCTTCAGCTCGTGGCAGTTACCAGGCGGAATTCGAAGCCGACTGTTTTGCACTACTCCAAACAGGATGCAACAGGAGACAATCTGAATCAAAACTGCCACCCTGCACAGCGTGAGACGGGCAGCAGGGCACGACCACAGACACGTACTCACTCTGCTTTGGAAAAATCCAGACATCAAAACATCTACGTTCTGTTTGGAGCTTAGATTCACATTTCTGAAATTGCTGTGCAACTTCAGATTCCAGCCAGTTTGCCTTGGTGTCAAGGGACGCAGCCGAGGTCCCTTGTTGTTCCACTGAACTTCTTCCAAAACATTAACTTCCTTCCGTGATGTTATTTATGGCTCGTAGCGCTTCTGAGAAAAGTATCTGTACTTTCTTCTGAACAGAGGAAAACTGAAGGACAACGAAAGTAAAGGAAACATCCCACAGCATGACAGCAGAAAATGGGAAGTTGGGAAATAAAAGAAATAGGCCTGTTCTTGTACCCGTGAAATTATATCCTTCAAAAAACATACTCAGGTTAAAAAAAAAAAAAAAATGTTCTCTCTCCAGATTTTTTTTTTTTCTTTTAAACTAAAATCATACGAGGGAGAGTATTAGGAAAGGCCAGAATTTTCTTAATAATGTAGGAAATCCAACACACACAAAAAGCCTCCTTATCCTGTTACTAGCTTTTACTAGAGAAAAAAAAAAAGCACCCGAACCAGCAAAGCAGTGACATCTCCTGGAAGCCAACACACAATTGCAGAAAAAAATCCAGCTTATTAGCTCTACCTTGCTGATTAAGAACCAGTTTGTCTGATTCACTCGAACACTGAGAGCGCAAGGAACACCACCGTTGGTTAACTTCCCCTTTATGGGAGAAAAACCAAACTGCACTCGCACACCCCAGGCTTCCCAACCAGCTCTGTGCAACACGCACATGGGGCTGCTCTGGAGGCAGTGGCTGAAACAAGAAAGCCTGGAGCAGCAAAGCAAAACGCATTGCTCTAAACCTCTGCAGTAACTTCTCTCTGCTCGGATCATTGACAAATCAGCAGCCAGATACATTAAGTTTTTCTCGTTGTATTCCCGGCTTCCTGGAACTGAGGAAGGTGCTTCTGTACAATCAGTTCACTTCCCCTGATAACTTTTTTGTAGAACCGTGGTGATCAAAACACATGTAGCTGGGAATTGTCCGTTTGTCTCACCTCGCTTTCCGGGGCAGTACAAGAGGTTTAGTTTTACCACGTACTGCTTTTGCTAGCAGTTATCCAGAACAGTAGCCTTCTCACCCGGAGATCAGAGAGCAAATCTAGCGTCCCATTCGAGTTATTTGTAAACCCCTTGCTCATGTCTTTTGTAAGAAACTTCTGTTCTCAGCCTTGGAGCCAAATTTGCTCCAAGGAAGCCAAATATGCAACGATATGCAACGCACCCAGACTTCCCCAGTATCAAGTTACTTGTGAACTGGTAAGTCCATGTAAAAATACCGTCATGGTGTTCAGTCACTCGGGTCAATGAAAAGTAAAACATGTAAGTGTACAAGCAGTGTTTTCCCCTCTATTATGGGATATTCACAACCAACTTCTCTCCATGTGGTACTCGAAAATGATTCTGAAAATAGGCCACAGTTGAAAAGCTGAAAAAGAGGATTTGTCATGTTAACAGTTGGGAAAACTTTTTTTTTTTTAAAAAAAAAAGGAAGCAAAGCCAAATGGCCAGAGGAAAATAATTTTATTAAATTTTATTATATCCACATTTAAAAGAGTAGGGACAAACTTGCACGCCTAATTAGGTTGTTTGGGGTGGGGTTTTTTCTTTTTTTAAGAACAAATAAGCATCTTTGTTCGTTACAAATGCTTTCAAAGTCACTCTATGAACTTTCTCACTGTCAGGAATCGAGCCATGTATGTGCCAGTTTAATGAACTAAATAAACAATTGTGTCACCGATGTCCTTTGTGAGGCCATTCTCAGTAATGTGAACACGTTTCTCATCCAGGTCAATATGGAAGACGGCTTGCTCTAGAATAGGTGTTTTCTCCAATTCTTCTTTGCCAAGGACTGGAACACGGCGGGGTCCAAGTACGGGATCATCAAACCTCATCAGTTTCACTTTAGAGAGATCTGCAATGAAAGGACTCGCTAATTAGGTCGCGGGATCTATGCACAAGCTATAGTATCAAATAAGTTAACCAAAGCAAAACTTAGTACTTGGTATTCCTAAAATACCGTCCCCAAGGAAATACATTCTCCCAGGGATACTATTCACAGTAAGTTTTAAACCCGCTACAAAATGTCATTCAGTGGTTACAGAACACATTACTAGTAGAAACAGTATTTGTCTGTTTTATCCCCAGGCCCCACCACCACATCCTAGGCAGTAAGTTTCCCTTGTTTGTCCCTGTGACAGCGATGAGTGACTGTGCAGTTACTGCCTTCGTTTTCTGAGGAAAGAACTCAGGGATTGTGAGAAACAGGAAGGTGAGGATTTTTGTAGATACAATTCCATTTTAAAATTCACACCAATAAAAGATTGCTGAGCAGACCAGAAAAATCACCGTGAAGCCTCAGATCTTTTGGCCAAGCCTTCCTCCAAGTACAACCTCCTATCCCTTGTGCACCAACCGAACAGTGACACCTTCTGGAAGAGATGAAAAGCTAGAGAGTCACTTTTCTATCATTTCAAAATACTCAGCTGTAGGGTAGTAGATACGCATACACATCTACTACGCACACAGCACACCTCCCCAAGTGCACACTGCTACACACGATCGTATATTCCTCCCTCTGTGTGCACCATCAATGGGCAGTTGTCTTTGTTAGACAGATAAACGTTAATATAAACAGAAGCTGTTGAAAAATAAGGAAAGATGTCTCTGCTGTCACACGCTTTTGGATCAAGTCCATCTTTCCTTCAATGCCCAGCTCTACAGTGATTCAGATTTGTTTGAATCTGAATTTCTGCATTCTTCAACACAAACACAGCTGCTACTCCTGTAAGAAAGCTATTTTCTTTCATTACACTGGCCAGAAACTTCACGTTTGTCTCAAAGATGTTTGACATGAAGTTTTACCACGTTATTCTGTGCTTTCCCAAAATATCTTTCCAAGGAGTTGGATAGGCAAGGAATACTAAAATTGTAAACAAGCAGGCTGAAAAACAAACTGCTTATTTCTTTAAAAAAAAGCGGGGGAAGGAACATCCTGAAATATTATTACTTATAAAGACGACCCTCAGACTGTCAAGATACCACAAACATTGAAACTGACCATAGCAGCACTCGAGAGGCTGCTTTTATTCCAACTGCAACAATCCCAAAAACAAGAAAGGGGGCTAAGGTTTTCTCAGTGTCACAAGAGACAGAGATGAGATGCTGTTTTCATCATCATCTCGTCACGTCAGTGCCTATCGCCTGAAGAACCTACGTGGCAGCGTAAGACTTGTGAGAGGTTATTGGACAGAAAACTATTTAGAAAGCAAAGAAGCAAGAGGACACAAAGTACTTATGGGCAATCACAGGATTTTCATCAGAAAAGAAGAAAATCCATCCCCATGGAAGTTACTGCGGTGGAATTCAGATCCCTAAACCACCAGCCTCTCCACAGAACTCCACAAGCACTAAATAAAAACGCTAGCAGCAAAAGCAGCACACTCAGCTCTGTCTGGAGACCTCTATGCGAGCCAGCACCGCACCTCTACCAGGACAACTACCTCTGTAAGCGAGCAGGGGTGATGCTGTCAGACACAACAGCAAATTGTCTCCCCAGCTGCTCTTGCTTGGGTCTGCGCTACTGGAAACCAGCTAGCATCAGGGAATGGACTATGTAGTGCTACGACAGTTTAAATGCTGCTTGAGGTCGGGTTCACAGGTGACGAAATGCATGCCTTAATGCTCTCACAATGCAGTTCACTGCTGCCCATGGACTGAGTGCTTCCAAAGAAATTCTTCTGATGCTCACTGACTCTTACTACATAGTTCAAAATTTATCAAAAAGGAAGCACTAATAGAAAGAGCAGAGAGGAAACAGTTCCAGATTCAAAAGAAGCATTAACCGATTTTGCACAGTGTGTTGCTAGTTCCAGCTTTGCATAAGCTAAGGGTAACTGATCGGTTACTGAGCAATTTAGCAAACCCAATTCTAAGCAAAACGAAAGGTTTTACACTGTGAACCTATACAGAAATTATATGAGGAGACACTGTAGCAACTATTATCAACAAGTGCCTCGTACCAATACAGACAAATCTAAGATACAATGAAAAGAAGTTCTGCCACGGAAGTTATATCCACAGGTTGAGTATTATTACAAGTTTAAAAACTGTAAAGAAGCCTAAACAAGAAAAAATAAACATTAACTTCATTCTTTTTCTAGAAAATACTTCATCTTAGGCTAAGTAGAAAAATCCAAAATAGAAGTGGCAGAAACTCCCTATAACCAGTTATGGATGGGATTAACTCTTGGAAATACAAAACAGAAGCGGAAGATATCATCCATAGCAATCTCTGGCTGAAAGTTTCAGTATACCAGTAGCAGAAAAATAGATTAATGAGGGAAAACCTATAGAAAAGACTATTTATTTTTATGTTCTCTCTGTTCTTTTTCAAACCCAAAACTTTTTGCTTCTTTCAAAGCATCTATTACAGCGGCACAAACTTGAGCAGCCTTCTCTTCCCACTTCGCTCCTAGAAACGTGAATCGGATCAGCATGCAATAGCTGTGCTTCTGTGCTAGTATCTTACCTTTGATTCCTCTGTCCATCTTCATTAAGCGCCTGATCACTGTCTCTCTATTATCTCCTTGCCTGATTTCAATTTTTGTAGAGAAGTGGCCATTTGATGGTTGAGGGTTCACCAAAAATACAGACACACCGGGCTATAAGAGAGTTGGTAATAACAGAAAAGGCAAAATCTGTTTGTGATCAAAGCCTCAGAGGAAACATGCAAATAAAACAAATAAACATAATCTATCAACAAATATTCTGGATGGATAACCTTTAATTAGAAACACTGCCACTGGCAGAATGCAAGCACTCACAGGAATCTTTATAATATAAGCCACAGTATGCGTAATTTTTTAGGATATATTTAGGGAAATCAATTAAATTTTTACTGTTGAAAAGTATTACAGCTAGAAATATTCACATATGATACTACTGCCATAGAGTTTCACTAATCTTACACATTACTCACTGATCCTTTCAGAACTCCGTTACACCGAGCTGTAGGAGTAATTTCAAAAGGCTCGATTTTTATGCAACTGAATGCAGTTTATTAGCCCATTATAAACTAACAGATAATCACTGAAAATATTAAAAAACACCTTAGGATTCTTAGGATTCAGCAAGCTAAGTTTCACATGGAAGTTTAAAGCACCTTAAAAAAAAAAAGTATAACACTGCCAGAATTTCTAAATAACAGTGGTAAAGGGAGATCCAGTCACACATTTTTAACAGTCTCCCAGTCAGCACAATTTAAAGATTTGACCTAAAGAGCCTTGAGGCTAAGATCCAATTACAGCCACATTTACTATTTCCCCTGTCCCCTATATACAGCTACAACTACTTCAGGAAGTGTTTTCTGCCTTGAAGAGGTGTTAGGTTAAGGGCAAAAATTCCCCTTCATGTATCTGAACAAACTTTTAAGTGGCATGCTTGTGGGATTGTTTTAACTTAAGTTTTAAGTTTTTGTTTTAAGTTTTCAGATTTCCAGTATCTAAATTTCTGATTTTACCTCAGTTCTGAACACTGAAAACGGTTTTCCAGGACAGCATTCTTCTTTTATTTTATCCTCTGCTTCAGAAGCAAACTTCACTTCAATGTGATCCAGCTGTAAGAAAGGGTATGTGTGCGTGTAAACAGGAGTTTAATCATTCAGGAGGGAGCAACAGCAGTTACCAGGCCTCCATGCACCACTAACATTCTTGGTGGTCCTCTGTTCAACAAGCTGCAATTTCTCATCATCCTTTTTAATAACAGAGGTAGGGAATGGGGGAGGATGAGGCAGGGGCAAAAAACTGACACGTTCACCAAATCTGAGCTCAGCAGGGCTGAGAAGGATGACTTCCCGACTCACGTTCTATGTAGATAACTCTTTCTAATGTAGGTCAACAAACAGCACGGCTCATTTGCAGAGACAGCACGCTCGCATTAAACTTGCATTAAACCTGACAGCCCCATAGTAACCACAGTGTCTTTTGTGGCAAACTTGACAGGCAGCCAGCCAGTTCCCAGCTTATCCAGAAATATGGAGTTATTATGCCCTAGTACAGAACGTGACAACTCCTGTTAAACTTCGTATGATTTGGTAGCCTAATTTCTATGCTTCCACCAGTTTAGTAGTCTTTTGTTTGGTTGTTTTTTGTTTTTGCAAATTTACACGTTTTATAACAGAAGTTACTGTTCATTCTTGACTTTGCTCTGATACAGGAGCAATCCAATGAACCCATACTTATTACATATTGCACAGGTGAAAAAAACAAAGTTTTGTAGTTTCTATTTTTGAAACTTCTAATTCTTGAAACAAGCTATTTCTTATAAACCTGCCTGAGTTGTTCCCCCTTTCAAGTATTTTGGTTATCATATGAAACTGGCATAAATGCTTCTAGACTGGCCTTTCACAACATAACAGTCTTAAAAACCCTGCCTAGAATCCACTCCTTGAAGAGGGTGAACTAATCTGCTACAGTTAACATGTGCCATTGTAAGAGTCTGAAGATATGAGGCTGTGATCATTCTTACTAGTGATGCCTATGAACATCTCCTTCTCATTCTTCAGTTGAAGAATGTAAGATATTGGTTAGGTCTGAGAAAAATGTCTCTTTGAAAGCGTCACTGGAAAAGCTCGTCCTCCAGCTACCCCAGTAAGAACCAAGCAACAAATATGCCAATAGATGCTAACCTCTAGGGAATTTGTCAAGTAGACAATATTCTCCATGAGCACTGCCCGTTCATCAAATTCCAGTTCCAGATCAAGAACACGTGAACCGTTCTTCTCCAGATTTTCCTGTCAGAGGAAAAAAAAATGGATTAAAACCTTCTGAACACTGCAAGTAAAATAATGGCAAGCAACATACATCAGGCATGAAAAGAACAGGCTTTTAAATATAAGAGCTCTCTGCTGGCACAATATGCTAGCACAGGAGCAACAATTCTCTCGTAATAGGGTTTCTTCCTCATGGCGTTAGTGACACTGATGGGAGGAGTAAGAGGAATTATAACACATCTTTAATATAGAATTCAAAAGGTGTTTTATATTTAGTTACTTATAATCTCTATTTAATGTGCAGGTTGAGAATTCTCCAATTAAGTCAGCACTTCAGTGCTATTTCACAGCAGGAAATTTAGTCTTATGACCTAGTTTAAAACAAAGAATGAGCATACAACAACTGGACATGTTCACAACAGTTGTAGAACAAGTTCTCTGCAGGAAATAACAATCACTGTATATATTACCATAAAGGTAACTTAATTAGTACAGAAAACCAAAAACAAATCACAAGACCCAAAGTATTAAAGGCAATATAAAAAAAAGACCTTAAAAAAAAAAGAAAAACTTCATCTTTGGAATTTAACCTGTCCCTTTCTCACTTTCATATGCTGAACCAGATGTCTCTTTAGAAGCTCTGCCCCATCAGACTTATCCTGGCAGTAGTTTCCTCATCAGTTTAATGTACAAGACTCCCTAAATTAACAATGAATTTCTTCCCTTTGTAAGCATAGAAGAAGCTTGGGGATTTAAGCATTCTTTTGAAGAAATAGGAAGCAAAAGCAAAAATGCTTCTCGTACATTGGAACTATTGAATAATCAGTTTCACAGAACAATATACTGGTCAAAGGAATTTGAGTTCAAAAGGTTCTATGTATTTATATGTGATCACTTACTGATCATCTTTTAAAGGGCAAGGATCAATTATTGGGCAAGCCTCAGCATGCTGACCCATTCCCTGCATGCAACAGAATCATTAACTATTGCCAGATGAACACTATCAAAAACCAGGCGTGTTTCAGACCTAAACTTACTTGTATGATTGAAAGCTTGTCTGATCTGTTTAAAGTGTACTAGCTGATCTATTAAAATACTACCTCTTTTTAAAAACTTCACTTATACAGACAGCTTCATAGCTGCTTTGTGCTTTCTATTCCTCTAAAAGTTTTTGAGCTATCACAAAACAGAATAATTAGAATTACCTTAGACAGAGGGCAAGAGAATGCTTTAAAACAGCACTTACATGACAAACATAAGGTTAAGAAGTAGAAAACATTAATAAATACATTTTTAAAAAGCCACTTCTTAATTGGTGTAAAAACGTTGCTTTTTCCTTAAACTTTATGATCTTTCCATTACTTCCCGACATCTACAAATCACATATAGAGTCAAAAAGATTTTAAAACCGGACACAGCATTAGAGGTACATCCTCACCAGTGCTGAACAGAAGGTAGGGATCAAGTCCCACAACCTGCTGGCAATACTTTGCCCACTGCAGCCCAGGACACCACTAACCTTTTTCTATACAAGAAGTGTCCCTCTAACACTTACCTTAACCATGGCAACAAAAGGCATAACCTTCTTCATGTACTTCTTCAGCTCTGGCAAGCTGCTAAGCTCACTGGCGATTACTTTATTATCTGGCAGTTGACCTCCACTGACCTAAATATGAATGAATGTACATCAGAAAGAATAGGCATCGTTTAAAAAATAAATACTTGCCCTTTAATACCATATACCCTTCACACTTTCCCAAAAAAACAGCAAACACTATTATTATCATTGATTTCCACGCAATCATTTTCTCATCCTTTTAAAACATTTTAGAAGTAAGACTGTAAAATCTTGACCAAAACCACTTATCTACTGCCATCCAAGCAAGTCAGTATTATTCTGGGTTTTCTTCAATCTTGCCTTTGACTATATATTAAGGTACCTGAATTATCTACTAAAATGCATTTTAAATCCCCATTTAAGTCCTGCCTCAAGCAGATTTTCATGCAGTGGTCTTCCCAAATCATTTGTATTTTGCATTCCCAGTTGACGTATTTGCCAACGCTCCCAGTCAGTGCATCAGACTGAACAGCAGAATTCAATACTGATACAAGAACAGCTATAGAATTCCCCAAACTTAATACTCTAAAGACAAGTTTCACTTGAGGAACATTGGTTTAATTCAATATTGCACGTTGAGTCATAACTCTCATCTATCAGCTACAACACTGATGGTTTGAGCTGAAAAAGATGGTTAATCAGCACAGCTAAAGCCATTCTCACCAATTTCCACATTAGAAGCAGACTCTTCTGCTTTCACAGAAGCTAATTTCTTCTGCTTATGACAGATACATTGCACTTCAACATTATTTTTTGCAACATCACTGAATGGTATACACCTATTAGAGATCACAAAATGCTTCTAAGCCCACTTGCATAGTAACATTAATCTCTTAGTTAACAACATTGCCTCAGAAATACTCCTGGGGAAGAGAGTATTTTTAAAGTTTATCAATTTAAAAATGAAAAACAACAAAACATGGGCCAGTTTTCACTCAAAAATTGTCAAAAGGAACAAGGTCATACTGTCGAATCAGTGGTATTCCTCAGAACATCTTCATTAAGCACTGAAAACTATGAGACAGATAAAAGCATAAAGGAAATTAAAACTGTCTCATAGTTAAGTAATTTGGTAGCAAGTTACAGCTTATAAGTTTCTTTAGAGATAGAAAATAAGAGTACAAAAAAGCAGGTAAGCAGCCCAAAGAAACAAGAGCAGTCACCTGATAGTGCTTGCGCAGAACTGATAAGGTGGTGTGCTGCCAAGGCGGGTAGTTCTTTGCCACGTAGATGGTACAGTGAGAAGGCTTCTGGGAAGGTTCTTTAGTACTTTTCTAAGGGAACAACAGGGAAAATAAAAGTGACATCAGGAGGGAGTTCTGAAGCAATCCAGAATTACTGAGTATGAAGACTTGAGGATAACCTAGTACACCTCACCTTTCCTTTCACAGGTGCCATGAAGCTCTTGAGACGAAGTCTGAGCTCATGAGCTGCTTCCATGAGGTACTGAGAAGAGCGAATTAGAATCTCATCCACAGAACCTGCTATTGGCCACGAGGCTTTCATGATGGAATCAGGCTTTGAAGAAAGGAAGAAATCAAATGCACTGAGATAAAAATACATTAGTGTCTGGTGGGTTTTCAAACCATTATAGCCTGAGTGGAAACTGGTTTATACAGTTTGAACCTCAATGAGCTCCAACCGATAACTCAGTTGTAAAGGAATAAGTATAGAGCCGACAAGCACTCATTTGCAAGCATGTTAAAGACTGCATATACAAGCACACCTGCCACATAGCCACGTAACTTCACTTACAAGTACTTATTTCCCCAGTTTACCTCCCAACACAAGTTCAAAAGCTAATTTTCATGCATAAATGTAGAAATGTTTCATTATTTGGATTAATTTTAGATCACCTCTCAGTGAGAAGATAGTCAAAGTGACTTGTATGAAAGTTACATATATCATTACAGCAACCACGAATACACAGATTAATTCAATATGCTTGCTGTGATATGGATGATAACCTAATACAGCAATTCATATGCTAATGTAGGACAAATGTTTCTTTTACCTGCACATGAATGGCATCCACAAGTCTGATACTAGCCTTACTAAAAATCAGTGAAAGCTTAGCTTTGAATGAAAAAACCAGACTGAAACATATACTGGTACCTTTCCCAGCAGTGACCAGATGTGTTCGCATAAGTGGGGACAAATGGGAGCCAAGAGCAGAGTCTGAACTTCAATAAACTGAAACACCAGCTCTCTGTGCATTCCTTCTATCGCCAGCTCACGATATTTATCTTTTGCTGCCTGAAATAAAGCCAATTTAACCACTGTTAATGTTAAAATAATAATGTTATATATGTTAAAACAACCATTGTGAATACATTAATTGTCGTGGAGAAACACTTGAAACAATTCTTTGCTCTAACGTACCTTTAGAATATAACAAGTTTAGAACTCAATAATATATTATTAAAAGAATTACATTCTTAAGCATGCGAGTGTAAATCTGTCAGTTGACCATTGTACAACAGCATGTGTACAATAGCAAAAGTGTTTTTTTGAACAGACATAACATACAAAAATATCCACAACTGTCTATCAGGTACTAACACTTTCAATAACTTGCAAAGATCCTAAAAAGTAGTAAGAAAAAGGTAATGAATATGATCTATCCTTTTGCATACAATAGAGCCTACTTAATCACGCTCCTGAACAAAGGAACCACATAAAGGAGTCTCTGTAATTATGTGAAGTGGCATGGTTCAGCAGACACTCTGGAGACATCGTTTATAGAGTATATCAAAAAGCATTTTACTTCCAAACAATTCTGTTGATTATCATCTGTATTTCTTATGCAGAGTTCCTTATTACAAAGGAACAAAAAGGAAACACTCTTCTCAACAGCATCTTTTTTTAAAGAGCTTTTTGCTCATATTAGTATCAGAACTATTAGCAGCATCACAGGTGCCGTCCTCTGGACTTTTGCAAAATGCCACAAAAAGACCTTTATAATTTAAGACTACCAAAGCGGTCTTTTTCCTGATATAATTTGGATTCCAATTCAGTGGTACAATTAAGGATCAGAGACATTAGGATCAAAAGAAATCCATACAAAAGTAATAAATGGCAAGAATTAGTTTTCTACACCTGAAAAGAGATCACCTACCTGAAACTCAAAGAAGCCAGTTTTTAGTGCTTCCTTAAAATTCATCTTCTCATAATTTTGATCTGTCTTCATTATGCCTGCATTCATTTCACTAGGGAAGAAAGTGAAATCATCAATATTGTCTACTTCACTTAACAGCAACACTGTAAGACAACACTATCAATGTCAGCAGCGTGACACGATCGCTGTTCTGAAAGTGAATCAAAAACGTGTTTTGCTTTATGGAATTTGTTAACTTGTAGAAAGAAAAAAACAAAAACCAAAAAAACTACAAAGATGATCCTAGCAAGATTTAAAAAAGAGGACCAAACTACATCAGCCTTTGTACAGTACCTGGCAAAGACTCTGTCATTGAAGGTGTTGGCAGGACCGCTTCTTAGACTGTCTCTGTTTGCAATCATCTCCTTTACCCACTCCACCCACGTGTAGAGACGAAGAATACCAGCATCAGCCATGGCTTCCACAAAGTTGGCATCTTCAACAGTGTCCCCAGCATCAGCCAAGGCTAAACGCATGCCTGAAAGAAACCACATTACCTAACATGGCTGGCATGCAATTAGCTGATACACAGGGATGTAGGAGGCAAGGGACTCAAAGTCAATTACTAGAGATATCTCAAAAGACGCCCTTTACCCATGATGCATGCACTGCCCTCCTTATAAAGAGGAAGAAGATCAGACAGACACCAAGACAGCAGGACAATCACTGTTCAAATAACATGAGGATGCAAGAAAGAGCATGGCATACATTTGTGCACACACAACAGCATTTGTCTCATTTGTCTGACCTCCACTGAGAATGGGTTTTGGATTTGAACAGGTGTTGTCTTAACACACGTCCCAGTTTTCTAAATAAAGTTCAGTTTTTCAAACAAAACCAGCTGGTAAGTGGTAGATTTACTGCAATTAAATACTCCAATACATCCACTGCTCCTTCCAGAGCAAAACATTAATGATGCCAAAATGACTAACATTGAAAAACAGAAACAGGTCAAAACATACTTACCATCTGCAGAAAACTTGTCAACAGCTTGAGTTAGTGTAAGAAAGTTGCCTGTAGATTTAGACATCTGAAACGAATAGAAAAGCGTTGTTTTTCTCCTACATTCACTTTGCTGTTGGATAAGCAAGACAGACAAGAATTTGGGAAAGCACTGAGAAATATCTTCTCATGAACCACAGCAAAAGCAGTTTGGTAAAACTGAGCTACGTCTCATAGTAAAGACAGACTAAATTCCGCAGGCACTGATCATATTCCTGAACGTTTCTTGAGACTTGAACAAATTGTTGCTGCTAAGGTCTGCATACACCAGAACTGCATGGAAACAGTAGCTGCTTTCTGTCTCATTTGGGTTCCACCCTAGAATTCATCAGACTTTGAAGAACGGGCTAACTGGTACCAAAATTCAATCCCAAAAGTTACCTGAATTAAATTTCTGAAATCAAAATAATACTTTGAAATTGGCATTTTCAGCTTATCCTACATCCATTTTTGAGGTAGAGCCTTGGTGGTTTTTTGTTTGTTTTTGTTTCAGTTAGGCAGTCTCCAAGGTCAAATTCCAAGGTTCAGGCACTTAAATTCAGTGAAGTTCAATTTCAGAACTTGTCGGAATTACAAAGTTAGTCTCACAAACCTTTTCTTCTTATATCTACTCCAAAGCTTAACAAAGCAAAAACGCAGTCCAAAAAAAAAAAAGCATTCTACATTGTAATTTATCCTAAAACTTAATAAAAATCCACTGAAATCTTCACTAAACTGATGAAGCAATACAAGAGGTAACAGGAAAATAAAAGAGTTAAGACAGTATTGGAGGAAAGGCATGTCTTTATGAAAAACTTGAGGGCACCAAAGAAGGAACTGAAGTTTTCACTATTTCTTCCTCTTGATTTCCTAGATAGATTTCTTTCAATCTGGCTGGCAAGTGCCTATTTTGACAGCTACATACACAAAACCTCACTGTACCTTTTCAGAATTGAGAAGGAGATGTCCATTTGCTCTCACAGCTACTGGCCATTTTTCTCTGTTTGAAGACAAGATGCAAAGTGTATAATTAAATAAAAATATTCCTTTTAAAAGAGAAAATAAACATTTTATGTTCCTGTTTGGGATGAATAATTTAAATGGAATCTTCAAAAAGTATCCAGAGAGGTGGCTTTAAAAAAAAAAAATCAAGGAGTGTCTTTGAAGATGAAAAGAACTACAATATAAGGGCTAGGGCTTACCATTGCTGACATGCAAAGCAGGGAGCATTGCACCGACAATTACACTTCATTTACCCCACCGCCCTCCCTTCAGCTATACGTAATTTAAAAGACTAATTAGCATTGCTCAACAGCACTGGATAGAGTGCTACACAGCCTTCTGTTGAGCAAACCCGCATATCTTGACCAGTGGAAGAAGCAGATTCCTTGTCCATGACCATCGTTACTATACATGAGAAAACTTTTCCTATATACAGTATTAGACAACTTTTAACTAGTGGTTCCAGGCAATACAAACAGCATATTCCTGCTTAGGAACTACATCTTTCTAAAAGCCCCGTGTGACTGGCAAAAATTCTCAGCCTGTCCTATACAGTCCACCGCAATATACATATGTGTATATACACACACAGCATATGGATTTAGCTCTAGATGTTGCTACTGTATATTCTCCAGTTCTCAAAGATAGAAAAAATACAGCAATGCCGTTTTAACATTTTTTTTTCCATGTACCCTCTAAAGAAGTACCAAGAAAAGGTGATGTTTAGTTAAAACATGCAAATCCTTAGGCTTGGTCTAGAGCTATGATTTAAACTGCCAAATTGATTCATGAAAGAATTCCAGCATTTAGAACAGGGTTTCAACAAGCTAAAAGTCATATTATGCAGTTACATTTCAGTTTTGCTTTAGCCAGTATTTTAGAATCCATACGTAAACAACCTTGTATATCAAAGTCTTTAAAGAATTCTAGGGAGAAAAAAAAAGGAAAAACAAGGGCAAAAAGCCTTGAATTTCAATAACTTCTAGCACAGGCAACGGTAAAAACACTGAAGAGTAAGTTTTTAAGCTAATCCTGAATGTTAGGTAGTCAAAAAAATTAGCAAAACTATCAAAACTAAAAACTCTCCAGCTTTATCTCCTGCACACCTTTGTTTTGCATTAGTTCCGAACTTACCTTTGATCTGACCACATAGCCACATGATTATAGAGGTAGTATGAGAGATGATTTGGAACGAGATCTTTGCCAGAGACTCTGAGATCCACAGGATACCAAAATTCAAACTCCTCCTTTAGCTTGTCCAACTTTTCTTTCGGAATATCTGTTTTAGGAAATGGAGCTGCCTTGAAGAAGATGTAATCCCAAACTTCTTTGCTCATTTGATGTGCCCTGCACAGAATTACTGACATCTCAATCTGAGATTAAAAACTCCTCTTACAAGCCATTTCTCTACAGAATTGCCACAACTTATCTAACAAGTAAGTTAAGTTTTGACAATAATGCTTTTCAAACACAAAAGCAAATCAGCCTGCTTGGCAAGTCTTTGTCAAGAACAATTCAGAAGAGGACACAAATTAAACAAGCAAATTCCGTGATTCACTCTCCTTACCTAATGCCTAGAGGAGATTCTCCCTGGCCCCTCAGGTTCCCTCCTTGTAACAGATGAGCAACTGTGTAATAGGCCATGTAGATGGTGGAGTCAGAGAGAGACTCTATCAGCCACTGCTCGTCCCAAGGCAAACGGGTACCTGGAAGAGATGGAAGCCAGGTATCAGACACAGCCAGCATCATCCCTACTTGCAGGCCTAACAAGCAAGACATTCAAGCATACATAAGCAGTTCATGACTTTTAGTGGAATCTCTCTCTCCTTCTGCAAGTACTCATGCTTACGCATTTAAAAATCCTTTAAAAAAACCTGTGCATTTGAACACTTTATTCAAGAGAAAATACTTGCCATTTTTGTAGCCAGCATCTTAACTCAACCGACAATCAAATTTTAATTCACGATTATTTGTTGCAGATTATAATGTAGTTATAATAGCTGTCCCATGTCAAGCTGCACCTGCTTTCACATCTTGCAGGCTACACATGCCAAAGGCTAGTCAACATTTCAGGAGAACACCCAAGAAATGGAATTAGTCCCTTCTGCTAAGACCCTTCCAAATCAACTGCCCACTCAAAAAAAAAAAAAAAAAAGGCGCCAGAGAGATTACCCCTAGCCCCGTGAGTTTACAGGATAAAGGGTGCCTTCTCTGGGATGGTGTGTCAAGATTTCAATTGTATAAATGTAGAACAGATTGAACTATATCATTTCGGACCCAAAGTACACCTCAGCCTTCCAAATGAAGTAATGAGCACCATGCTCATGAAGCAATGAGTGAGCAAGTAAGTTTTTTGCTTACCTAACCCATATGTCCTTGAGCATGCATGCTCCTGTAGCCATCCTAAAGTAGCTTCGAAATTTCTCCTAGTCTCTTCACAAAACCTGTAAGAAATAAGCTATTACTAATCACTCCTCGCAGTCTTCTCAGAACACCACCACCAGCAAACAATCACTCCTCTCTACATCTGCTTTTATAACTTACGTCTCTAGATGCTTCAAGCACTCTGATGCCTGTTTCTTCCAGTCCACTTCACCATAATCTAAATACCTACAGCCAGGAAAAGTTTATTGTAACAATCAGCAAGTTGGATATAACTTGACAGTAATGCTTTAACTACAGCTTTACTCCACTTACCACTGGTCACAAAGGGCCACGACACATTCATCAGCAGACCTTGATATAACTTGTTTCTCAGGTTCCATATAAATCATGGCTTCACCCTACGAGAAGAGATCATTATACACCTAAAAGGGCAATAAAGCTAAGATAAAGGGCAATAAAGCTAACTTAGCAGAGCCTCGAAAACCCTCACATCTAAAAACCATCATCTTTTTCTAACTTGTTTTACAGCATTTATTGCATGGCCTTCATAGCCGCACTGGCCCTCTGCCTCAGTATTTGCTTCAGTAAAATAAGGATAATATTTGCCCATGTACCTCCTAGAAGTGTCAGTTCACATAATTCTGTGAAAAACATCTCCATTCATTATGAAAAGAAGGAGGACAGAAGCAAAAAAAAATATAAAAAGAAACCAAAAACAAAACAAAACAAAAACAAAACACACAAGGTTGGGAAGGCAAAGAAAAATAGAATGCTGAGCTTTAAGTCTTCCTTCACGGACTATGTATTCTGATACAGGATGAAACAGGATAGTGTTATAAGCCGAACATAATGCTGCAATGACAAGCAAATACTGACAAAGTAACAGACGCCTCTCACTTCCAGTCCTCACTGGGAAAAGCTCAGAGACATTACAGTCATTGTTCATTTTCTCTCTTTCTCCTCTGCTTGATGAGCCCCACCCAGAAATGGGGTGTCTGCACGTAACGAATATCCTTTACTTCTACTTGAAAAAGCCTGTAAGTTCAGATCCTACCCTTTCAGTATCTTCACAGCTATACTGAAGATGAAAATCAGACCAAAATATTTCCTAGACAAGGTGATGGGATGAAGCAGGGAATAAGATGTCTCTACTTAAGCTATTCATCCCACTTAACCAAAGAACACAAGCAGTTTGAGCAGTAGCACATACTCTGTAGCTACCCTAAGAACCACTGAGAGGACGGCAGAACAAAAGAGAGGTTTCTTCAGAGACTCTGTTATTGTGGACAAAGAGAAAATGGATGGTTTAGAAGAAGCTGTGTGCATTCTATGACGTACATTATCCACCATCATCTTCTGAATAAGTTTCTTGACATCTTGAACTTTTTGTCCTTTGTATCCATCTACCAACATTACCTGTAAAAGATGAGTCAAGAGAGTTAATTGCTTTTAAATTAAGAAGAAATAGGTGCAGTAGGTCTTTGGATCTAATAAAGAAATAGCGATTACTGGATTTTGATGTGCACAAACAGGAATCAAGCTTTCAGGTTGTTTGTTGGTTTGTTTGGTTTTATTTAATAGACAGTCTTCTTTACCTAAAACAAAGTTGTATACATGTTGGCATGCGTATAGGCAACCCCACATAGCCAGTAAGAACAGCAAATTCTTTCCAGCATAGAACAACTGAGGATTACATCAGAGAAACCCACTACACAAGTAGAGACCAAAAAAATATTTATTGCCATGTTCTCCTATCAGTTTTCAAATCAATACTTTAAAAAAATTGATCAATTCTTTAATGTGACCACTTGCTAAGAAACCAAATTATGAGCCTCGGTTTGTACTCATGCATTTCTGTTCTCTTTCTTAACTTCTACACAACTCCTCCAACTGTAAAACGCAATTGCAAAAGAATGCTTTATGAAAAATGGACTCTTGGAAAAAAAACAACAACAACAACAAAAAAACCTCCATCTTTCCTGCCTTTTTTAATTATTATTTTATTTACCCTGCCCCATGATTTTTTTTTCTCCCAGTCAAACTAAGCCAAATCTTTTATTACTTACTCCTTCATAAAATCCTTTCAGGTATACTCTCTCCTTGGCCTCAGCAAGTTTCTCTCTGTCATTCTGGCTCTGGATTTTGAGCTCATCACACACAGATGGAGCACAAAGGTTGCCATACCCTGGGATTTCGATGATGGGCACCTGAGAATTACAAAACAACGGCACATATCGACTTCAAGTTATCTCAGTGTAATATCCACACAAGGATTTGACTTCTAGATTTGATATACTTCACAAGAAGTGATGCACTGAACAAGAGGCAATATTTTGCTTGATTTGCAGGCCCTAGGCTAACAGGAGTTTGAACCAGAGATCAGGAAGGGAAAAAAGACGCGGTTATTAATTACTTATAAAGTGTTTGTGCTGCATGATATCTTGGCAAAAAGCAGAATTAAATGGCCCTAATGACAGCAGAAGCAGATGCTAAGGCAAGGGCCAACCTCTACCACCTTGCACTCCTCTGTGTGTAGATTTGCAGCATCTGTTAGTAATCAAGTTACAAAGGCATTTACAAAGTATCACTGCAATTCCACTCATCCGCTCAAGAATTCTTGGCAGTCCCTGCTGGGACTTCTGATCTGCCCTCCCACAAAAAATAACCCACTTTTATCTCCTCACATCATGCCGGTACCAAGTTGTACCAGCACTGAAGCTAGCCTCTGGAAGCAAGGGCAATACGGAATGTTGGGCTGGCTTTACCCATCACCTGTTTTCCAATGAAAACTGATTCAGCCACGAGTCTGTTAATAGGAAGGGACTTCAGCCCTTTGCACAGAACAGATGCAGCCTTGAAGGCAAGATGATAATTTTAAGTTTTAACCAACCAATAGGTTACCAGTATAATGATGCACTTTCTCCAAAACAGTAATTTCCACAAAAACGAGTACTTTTATTTAACTTTGGTAGAGCACAGAATGCTAAATGTTGACTGCAAACCCTAACAGAAAATATTACAACTATAACAAAACATGAAAACATTAAACTTTCAATCTCCTTCATCTGAAAAGTAGAAGTTCAGGAGAAATCAGACAAATTCTGAGAGAGGCAGGCATTTCTGGCACGTTTCTCACCAGTGAATACAAAGCCACGCACTGCAGATGCACACATTTGGGTGTACTCACCGGTTCAAACGGCAGGACCATTTCATCTTTAATGCCATACTTCACTCTCAAAGCCTTTGAAAGTCAGAAAAAAAAAAAAAAAACACAACATGAATAGAACTTTTCTATCTTTGAAGGTTTTTAGTGCCTTTCATGTACACAGTATTTTACTATAAAGCAGACAAAAATGCTTCTCTGCATGCTCACCATTTCTCGCACCTGACTTTAATCCCTGGCTCATTTTCACGTGAGTGTCTATCCGAACGTAAACATTTCTAAGATGGAAAAAACCACACTAGAGCTGAGTAGAACGGAACTCCAACAGCCAGTGGACACCTGTTTAAACACTGATGCCCTTCTGAAGCTGTGATAGCAACAGCTACTCTAAGTAGCTGAAATTCATTTGAAATTTTGAATTCACAGAGGTCTCACCTCTGGAAGTTATTTTCACAACAGGAATTTATTTCCATTTCACTGACACTGTTCTCTGCACTAAGATACAGAAGTGACATTCACATTCACAACCCTCCTTGAAGACTGAGAATAAAAACTTTGCTGATCTCAGCTGGTTTTATTTTATTGTTTAACTACTTGGATTTGAAGTTAGAGATGGCAGAACTACAACCAAAGGGAGTTTCATTTTACCCACTGGATATCCACTTTTGTCGCTCTACACCCTGGAAAGGAAATAGAAAGACAAGTGATTCGGGTAAGAGACTGACCTGCTTTTTCTTCAAATCTCTCAGGGCTGCAATATCATCTGGAGAATCAGAAGGGACGCTTGTTACCACTCCGGTTCCTTGACAAAGAAAAACAGATAAAAAGACTGGTCAACATACCGACTGTACAGGGTGCATCAAACAGGCTCAGGCAAGAAGCTGTAGCAACGTTACCTTTATCTTCCTTGATTGTGAGCATGGGAAGAGCATATATAACTTTGTAGGTGGTGAGAGGTGCAGAAAGTGCAGCACCGAGAATCTCCTACAGGGGCAAAAGAATATAATTACTATAAACAGCACCTGTTCAGTCTAGCTAAGTAAGCTCTTCTTGCTGATATTATTTTGAACTTGCTGGCATTTCTAACATATTATAAACAAATTAACTACATGTATTGTTAGAAAGGAGGAAATACATAGGAAAAGCATCTGCACGCCATTTGAGATAATACATGGACGATTTACTAGTCAAAAACTCAAATAGCAGATAATATAAACAAAATAATTCAGAGCAAAGCAAAACTACTGAAATAGAAAGTCTAGATCTGGAAAAGAAGCAGGAAAAGTTTGTGTCCAAGTATTTTGATCACATCAGCATCAGGACACTACTGAAAGGGTAGGCAGACACTGCAACAGGCTTCCGAGAGAGGTGGACATGGACAGGCAAGAGGTATTTGGATAATGCTTTTAATGACATGCTTTAACTTTGGGTCAGCCCCAAAGTAGTCTGACAGCTGGGCTCAATGACCTGTGTAGGTCCCTTCCGACTGAACCTATTCTACATTCTTTTTTATAAGAATTAGCTAACCACTTTCAAAAGCTAGATTAAAGTAAAGGCAGTAAAAGCATATTGTCAAGACTTATGCACTGACAAGAGGTAGTAGTCTAGGTGCTGCAGCTGTGCTCTCCCTCTCTAATTTGCTTGGATTCATATCATCTCTACTAATGAAGAAACAAAACGTGTACTTTCTTCCTCACGCAAAACAGGATCAAGAAGGATGGAAAGAAATCTTAGTGAATAAAGATCGAATGATGTAAACAGCATGGAGGTACCCTGGATTAGGATGAACAAATGCCACTAACCACGCTTTTCCTACCCTTTAATTTCTGTTCTCTGTAAATATCGAAAATTAACATTAAGCTACAAAACTAAGAAAGCTGTATTCACAAAGATGGAAGCTTCAGCACCAGTCTTTTCCACACAATACCTTACAGCTATTACTTTACTTCTTTTTCCACTCCTAGCACAGAAAAGTCATCACTTTTTCCAGCACACACAAAAATGCTACTTAAATCATTCATTTATCAGTAAAGCTAAGGCAACAGTAATTTGTCAATGAGATAGTACATCTGGTTAATCTCCCAGATGTAGTAGTAGCTGCCAAACAAACTCTTTTGCATTTTTTTTTCAAGTTACTTAACACTCAGATTTTTTTGTAGCTCCTCTGTTTCCTTTATAAGCAGAGTTCTACAGCCACCTTTCTCAGTATAAGCTTCACAGGAGTAGATAAACCTGGCCCACAGGCTGCAAGATGCTTACTTCTCCCATCAGCTCCTTGACAACAGGTACGACTCCGTTATCTTTTGTAAAGCCCTGGTAGGACATGTTCCTGGCAGCTCTTTGTGTACAGATAAAAATATCGCCATTCACAGTTTCAAAGCCGATGTACTTCATGTCTGGGCGAACCCAGCAGTTAGTCTGTCCAAACATGGTCTCTGGTCTGAGCGTAGCAGCCACCAAGAAGATATTTTTTCCTCTTAGGCCACTGGGGAGGAAAAAAGTATTTTATAAGTCACCAAAATAAAAACATTCAGGGTAATACAAAACATGCTCTTAAGCTAATATGAGCTGTAAGTAACATTTCCTAAAGGATGAAACTGACTCATTTGCTTCTCTGTGGGGCTTTTAATTTAACTTTGTTTTTCAACTCCCAATTTGTTCCACACAGCTTAGTGAACATGGCAGCTCAAAACAGAGACCAAGTCTTTGCGTGACAGAAATAACATTACAAAATTTAATTCTGCATTAGGTAGAACAGACTGATTTAATGGCTACTTCTGGCCGTAAGATGGAAGTTATTTGCCATTATGATTTCAAGACTTACCTTAACTTTGCTGGGTAAGGATCTAACACCTTCATTTTTATCAGAGTATATTCTTGAGGTCCGACACCCTAGAGTTGACATACACAATGCACCGATCAATATATGAAGCTGACTGAGGCATTAAAGAAAATAAATTCTATTCTGTAGTAACCTACCACAAAGGCTGTTTAAAACACCAGTTGTTTCTTAAAGAAAATCCTATTTATATTGTTACAAATGGCTGCTTAATAAAACGCAGTCTGAAGAGAGAGGTTCTATTTTATTCCTCTGTCCAAAAATGTACTCATGACAGCAACTGTCTCAGCAACAAAACAAAAGCTTATTTGTTCTGTTTCAACAAATAGATAATGATATGCTGTAGTGATGCTGGTGGCACAAACTGCCAGACAATCACAGAAAATAGCTACAGTGGAAAATACTATCCACAGCTCAGGGCAAGTATTCTCAAAAGTGGAGTTCATTCAGTTTTCACAGGTACTGACAACTGAGAACAGATGGTCAAATGTATTTTGTGCATACTGAACTAAGATACATTTTTTCCATTCAGTATTTAAGAACCATAAGCAATGCATTAAAATGTCAACTAAAAACATTACCTCTCCCGTATGCCTGTCATGATCCATGCAAGGCTGTCCATCTTTTGGAGAATAAATTGTGTACCTAAAAAAAAGTGTATGTTCATTTAGTAGTAAATACAGTAATCTACAGACGGAGAGAAGGAAAAAGCTCCTTATCAAAAGGGAGATTCCCTAGGTGGTATTTTCAAATTTTGCCTGTTTCCACTGCCACCAGTAAGTTTTTGCCAGAGCTTTCAGTATTGGCCTTACTTTGCTTTGAGCTGGCATCTGTTGTCAAACTAAAACACAGGGACACTATTTTACAAACGCAGCTAGCACAAACACACTGTTACCATGTCTATAGGGCATTTGAAATAAAAGGACTAGTTTAATTTGAGTCATAGGCAAGTTCTAGAGACATTTCACAGGGCTCCATGTTTTGTAAAGCTGAGTTCATCCAAGCTCACAAACTCATGGCAGGCTTACCGTTTCCCAAACTTAATCTTATTTCTTTCTCTTAAGGTAAGGAATTGCCATCGTACAAAGGAATCATAATAAGGGTTAACATCTGTGGTAATGAAGGAACGCCTCCAATCCACCTGGAAACGTGTAAGAGTTTCTAGTAAGTAAAGAAATTCAAGGAAATTTGAATTACAGCAAAACCATAACTTTAGAACAAAAAGACACTTTTCTCCAAAAACGTACTGCAAGTACATATCATACTAAGGGAGCAATGTGCGCGTGCGTGGTCTTTCAGAGCTGGCATGTTAAAGACTCAAGGTCCTGTGTGCCGAACGTGATTTTTAAGAGCTATTGTAGTAGTTCCAACTAATTGCTCAAGCCAAATCTCAGCACTACGATGTTTCATAATCCAGCCATCTTTATTCTTAAAAAATGCACTCAGTAGAACAAGCATCTTTACTGAATATCACATCGTTACTCTTCCATCATTATTGACTACAGAACAGTTAACTAACATGGAAATAAAAATTAAAGTCCTAATTCCTTGATTCAATTGTTTTGAGTTGTGATCAATGCATAGGGTTTAACCTCCATGCAAGAAAGTCCTCAATGATCACACAAAACTATTAAAAGGTTAAATGAATAACTTCACAGAAACTGGAAACTTGTAGAATAATGTTGGTATGGTGCAGACAGCCTCTGGTCTCAAAGAAAAAGAAGCCCATCCACAAATGTAGTAACAAGTCAAGTATGGCTGCTTGCATAACTGAATTTTAGATTTCATACGGTTACCTTCAATCCCATGCTTTTCAGATCCTGGACAGCAAGGGGAGGGAAGTAATCCAGCCAATGCTCGGCTTCAGAAAAACCAATTACTTCTTCATCAGACAGACCCAAAGACTTCATAATTCCCCACTGGTGTTTGGAAGACCCGGTCTTGGCAGCAGCCTTACTCTAACAGGACAATTGTGATTAGAAAAAAACCGCACGTTCTCACACTGACAATTCCTTCATATGCTCTAGTGCATCTTTCCCTCCGCTTACACTGTGGTTTCTATTTCCAGCTACAGAAGTTAATATGAATGTTCTAGTTGCCTTTCACAAACAGTGAAGACAACTACAGTTTGATCTACAGTATTTCATTTCCTAACTCATGTTCAACTACACACAATTCAGTACCCTCCCCCCGTTCAACTGATAGGTGCTTAGATTTATCAGGATACATCTGCAGAAAATGTGCGCCATGAGAAACTGGCAAGAAGTGACCAGTTAATTGATGTGCTGGTTAAACAAATGTATATTTTTACCATGAAAAGGTGGAGCGGTCCTATAGTAAATCCTTGCAATAAAAGCCTTTTCTGCTGGTACTTTGCCCACACTACTTTTTCCAGCTATTGTCCTTCAGGTATCTTATGTCTCTACCCAACTGGAACTATCTGCGAGAGCAATCAAGATCCTATCTATTGTTGATGCAGAATCCTCAATCCAAAACTTACACTGCAACAATCTCTTTGGAACAAATAATACACATCAGAACACCTCTAAAGTTTTCCTGGACTTGATTCTTTCCTTGCCTTGTGATACTCCCAAAATCCTACATCTCTTAAAAATCAGGCAAGTCACAATATGCTGAATGGTTTTCCGTAGGGTATTTACACCAGAAAACTCAGAATAGCACGTCTAACCCCTACTGCTAAGAAAGCAGGGCTATTTCATAGTCTGTGAATGCTCTGTGTAGCAAAACATTCGGAGTATTACGTTACTCTGGATGATCTCACTTCTCTTAGGAGGCTATCAAACAGTGCACCAGCGTATCATTAAGCTTTCAGGTATTGAAAAGGTATCTCTAGAACCATGCAGTAAATGCATTTTTTCAAGTCAACCTTAAGAGGACCAAGTTATCTTGAAAAAACAATCAAAATATTTTTATCGCAGGCTTCTCTGAGGTACGTGTAGGAGGAACAACAAACTACGATGCATACTTTGAAGCTTTGTGAGCACAGCTACCAACCCTGAGTCCTTGTTAATCAACTTTACCTTTTTCCCTTTTGCTTTGTCTTTGATGATAATCTCTTCTTCTTTTTTACCAGAATTTTCTTCTTCCTCTTCCTCCTCATCAGGAAATTCAGGGGGGCAGCCATATAATTCCATTTCTCTTTTTAGCTTATCTGCACAAGCCTAAATAGAGTTATTGGTAGACTATCAGCACTTTTGCATACCTATGATTGAAGCAAGTGACAAGGATCAGTTTCTACTGATAACACTGTGTTCTGCCAGAACACAAACTTTTCTGGACATTGCATGACCTTCTGGGAGACCTTGCAACTTAAAGAAAGCCTGCCAGGGCAGGAAGATGCTTACAGCGAGGATTTCCTTCAAATGAAAGAAAACTACTTGGACTTAATTTTGAAGCGTTTTATTTTCTACAATGTCATATTACATAGGTCAAGCACAAAACACATCTTTACTACAAGTCCAGGTTCCAAATCACACTGTCTTAATAATTTTTGACTAAATTACCCTAATGTTCCAGACAGACAGTAGTCAATGCTCCAAGTACCTTTACGCATGGAAAGCATGAGAAAGCCCTCAGTAACCCTTACCTTGATAGGCATCCCAGTGCAGTGCAGACCAAATGGGAACAAACAGCTCTTTCCCTTTAGCCGCTGATACCCAGTTGCAAACTATAAAAAGCGGAAAAATGAAACACATGAAACAAGAATGGTAGAGGGCTAAATCAACGCCCTTCCCAAAACGTAAACGTAATTCCTTTTCCACATGAAGCTACTAAGAGAAACAAATGCAGCCAACAGCATCTAAGAAGCTAACTGTAGGAAAAGGCAAAAATAGATTTTGTTACCAGGTCTGCCACTGACTGGCTGCCTAACTACAAGGTCTTCCTAATTTTCAGGGGGCTGTTTTTGACTAGTGAAGAATGCAAAGAAGAAATGAACTTTGTGGAATCCTATCCCTTAGTATCTAAAACCTGTTAACTCACAGGTAATGGAGCACCGTATTCACAAACAAAAAAGACAATAAAGTTCTTTGTGAAGTTTGTGCTAATTAGCAGCTCAACAAACAATAGGAAGAAGCATCTCCTCAAAGTACCTGCAAATGTGAAGGAAGAACCAGAGCAAACACCTGTATTCTAGTTCCCAAGATAAATTGGAAAAAAAAAAAAAGCGATATGTAGTCTTTCTTTTCAACCACCAAGATTGCTTCTGGAAATATGAAAAATTGAGTTTGAATACATCATTATTGAATCTATGAAATAATTAGCAAGGGATTCTGTTAGCTTTACATTTAACTAAAAAATTAGCATGTAACTACAAAAGCAGCGTTAGCTCCTTTAGAGGTATTACGATGGAAAACTTTACCTCACATTTGGATAAAGAAAATGCGTGTCCCAGGTGAAGTCGTCCATTCATGTAGGGGTAAGGAAAAGTAACAAAGTACTTTCCTTTGCTGAAAAGAAATTCGAAGAATTGAAACATACAAACATAGAACCATACTTTGAAAGTGAGCACCAGGAGAAGCACAAATAATACAGTTAACATCATGGTATGTTCAGACATTATCAGCTCACAGTGACATTAAAATACTTTTTTTTTCTTGCAATATCATGAGTCCTTGATTGTAAACCACTGCCATACTAACAAGTTTTATCATATTAAAAAAAA
>CM021777.1:18880213-18915338 GCA_011076525.1 Nettapus auritus
GCGCCGCGCGCGGGTCCCGGCGCGTGTGGCCTGCCGCGGGCAGCGCCGCCAGCGAGCCCCGGGGGCTTTGTCCGGAACGTCCCGGCCGAGCGCCCCGGCGCCTCTGCCCATCCCCGCGCGCGTTCCTGCACGGCCCCCGGGTGCGCGCCCGTCCCGTGTGCGCGTACACCCTTCCAGGCAAGCTGTCCCCCCGCAGACCGCGTCCTCGCCTGGTTCCTGTCTGCGCGTCCGTTTTTAAGGCAGTAGCTGACACCCAGCGAGTCCCCTCTGGAAGCCCGTCCGGGCCGTGCCGCACCTCCCGCTGCCCCTCGGCCCTGCTGCCTCCCGGGGCCGAGCTGCCGGCAGCGGAGCTGGGGGCGAGGGCTGGCGGCCGGGGAGTCCCCGCGGGGCCCACCCAGACCGGGCTTCGGGCGTGCAACCAGGGCACGGCCAGCCTGGCGCAGCCTGCTGGCACCGCCACGTGCTGCTGCGGGGCGGTGTGAACGCCTGGGAGACGTTCACACGTGGAGAAAACGGGCGAGGTCACGAGGGGAAGGATCGGGGACGGATCAGGGAAGGATCGGGGATGGATCGTCTCCTTCATTTGAAACAGAAGGGTCAGAGTCAGCTGGCGTGGGCACTGCCACAGGATGCGTTACGTACGGCTTGTTTGTTTTAGTGAGCGTGTGTGAGAATTGTACAATCTGTGAACTTGTGGTTTCTTTGTTGTTAATTGCTGTGTGTAACCTGGCTTTCGTCAGATCTTGGAAACAAGCAAATTAATTCGGAGTCGAGCTGCTTGACTGACGGCTCATCAGGAATTTTTTCTTTAACCAGCTGTCATCTGCATTTTTCTTTACGCTTGTTAGTCTATGCTATTTCTCTGTACTTCCATGATTAATATATATATATTTTTTAAATTGCTCCTCTCTTTAAATGTTAATTTAAAAATTAATCGTCAGACTGTTTTGGGGTCCTACCTACCCTCTGATAGCTTGCACCTGCGTGTGTTTCAAGAGAGGCACAGCGAGGAGCTGTAACGCTGCTGTAGTGCCGTGAAGCCACCTTAGTACTTCAGAGCAGCCACGCGGTGGCTTGCCGGGAAGCTGCTCTGCTGCTCCGGTACGGTCACACTTGGTGGTGGCTGCGATGCTCTGAGGAAGCTACGGAACACTGACGTCTGCTCAGTTGCCCTAGAATTGGATCCTCGTTAAACAAGGCAGCGAGGTAGCTCTGCCTAAGCACACCTAAGGAAAGGGCGAAAGGCCGGGGCGGCTGCCAGGTGTGGCAGGGCACGGGAGGTGGTCACCAGGCGATTAAAGTATCTGGCTGTAATTGGGGAAAAAAATTGCCGTCACAGACGTCCCGGGGCGGCTGTGTTCGTACCGGGTGTCAGAACCGCATCCCGTGTCTGTTGCTGTTCTTCGGCAGTCCTCCTGCACCAGCGGCTGCCCAACAAGCGGTGGTTGGGGCATTCTTCAGCAGAATCAAGAGTGGTTCTTTCTCTCCACAGATGTGACGCAGACCCGTCGGCTTTAGCCAACTACGTTGTGGCGTTAGTTAAGAAAGATAAACCAGAGAAAGAGCTGAAAGCTTTCTGTGCTGATCAGCTGGACGTCTTTCTGCAAAAAGGTACTGTGTGCCACGCTTCTTCAGCTCTTGTCTCCTGTTGTCGTTTTGCTGGGGGGGAGAGTGATATACTATTGTTTTCCTCAAAATATTTCTTGTTATCCATAAATCGGTTATTTCTTACAGAGTGTGAGGGAATACAAATCTCGGTTTTGGTTCTTCTTTAACAAGATGATTTTTGTGGCCTGTCGTGTTCACAGTGGGTGGGAGGAAATCCTCTGAAATAACAGCTAACACTTGATTTGGTTTTAAAACGTATGTCGTGGCGCCAGACGTTTCTGTATCAGATGTTTGATAACTTCTGAAAACCTGACCCACGCGGATCTTTCAGGCTTCTGATGAGCTTCTCAGGGCCATTTGGTTCAAATTCAGTGTGTTAAAAGAAACAGCTAACTGTAGCTAGCGGACTGACTGCGGATTTGATCATAAGTTTCAGTCACGCTTGGCCCTTGGAACATTCAGAAGTTGTAAATGTGATTGAAGGAAAAGTCTCTTTTTTTGTCTTGTAATTCCGTCTCCTCGAATGGAACTAATGGTCGTTGACCTAAGGCGTTGCTGCTCCTGATTTAAGCAGTCTACCCAGATTATTTTTTTTGCGGACGTTTCTGGTAAAGCTGTTCCAAACAATGAACTTAAATCAGTAAGTAATATTTTCTCGTCTTCTCTGTCGTCAGAAACTTCAGGTTTTGTAGATAAACTTTTTGAAAGTCTGTACACAAAGAGTTACCTTCCTTCTCTTGAGCCCGCGAAAGTAGAAGCGAAGCCTGCAAGTCAGGAGAAAGAAGAAGTCAAGGAGGAGGTAACCTTTTTTTTTTTTTTCTCTGCCTGTTTCGAATTTTCAAGTTATCCCTGCTGGAACACCTGTGAGGCAAAACACAAAAGCAAAATCCATTTTGTTGTGACTAGTAATCTTTTTTTTTGTCTCTGTGCATCTGAATGAAAATGGAAGGTGATCATTCAGAAAGAACGTGTTTTTTTTATCTGGGTTAATATCATTCAGAAATCCTACTCGGATGTCCCTGGCAGTAAGAGCTGACAGTGATTTGAAAGGATTTAAGAAATGAGAAAGAGGGAAAAACAGGAAATGATTTGGAATGTTTCAATTTTTTGCATTCTGTATGATGTCATCCAATCCTGTTTTGAAAGCAGGACCTTAAACTGAGCTATCCAGAGCCTTGTCAAGGCAATTCTTGAGTGTTTCTACCAATTCTTTCTAGATAATCCTAAACGAGGATGAATTTATCTTATGTGAGCCTGCCTTTTACTATTGCTTTAATTTCAAAAGCTCTTAAATATTACTGCAGCGAAACTT
Source organism: Nettapus auritus (assembly GCA_011076525.1). NCBI lineage: Eukaryota > Metazoa > Chordata > Aves > Anseriformes > Anatidae > Nettapus > Nettapus auritus. The sequence goes on from CM021777.1 coordinate 18,883,134, forward strand.
TCGCCACCCGAATTTACAGTAACTTGTAAGCAAAGTAAAATGGCAATAAACGCATGAAAATGGACAAAATGTGTTCAGACGGATTTACAGTACTGGGGAACCGACAGACCTGTAATGCTCCTTTTGTTGAGGTTCTCCTTACTTGTGTTCCTGCTATGAGATCCAGAAAATGCCTGGTTTGTAGAATTGCTTATCCTAATAGGATAGAAAGTGGATATGATATTTGTCTTTTGTGAATCCTGTTTAAAAACAAAATTTCAAAGTAGCTTTACATTGGAGCCTCTCCTCTGGAGAAAATCCTGAAAGGTTTAAAGCACAAAGCCCATCAGCCTCTGCAGTGTGATTACCTGAAGTGCTTAGGTATTCTGTGCAAGTAATACTTAACATGTTGTTTTATACAAGATACTAACTGTGACAAGAAATTAATCTTGGTCTTTTTCTTTTCATTAAAAAAAAAAAAGCTATGCTCGTGCTTAATTGGTGGCTGTCTCTTAAACAGAATTTTCAAGAATCGGTTGAAGAAGAGCGGGAGGGCAGGAAAAAGAAGCATTCTAGTCCACAGAGAAGTCGGGCAGATTCCAGTGAACAAAGGCTAGTAGTTGAACCAAAGTACTGCTATCTCCTTCTGTGTTTGCTGGCAGCCTCAATAAAACTGAGGAGTTTTACCTCTTTCTTAGGGTTTTCACAAGCACAATGATCTCCTTCCCACTTTTCTCTGTCTGCAATGTATTTCTATGCTGATCTCATGCATGAGAACCCTTCCCTACAGATGTTAGTCTCTTGGGGAAAAGTGACAGTACTTCTCAAATGTTAATACCTGGGGGTGCTCTCAGTTCCATTCTTTCCCTTGTTACATAAATGAAAAGTGTTGTTGAGGCGCAGCAGTGTTCGTACTGCCCTTCCCCTATACCTCCCCCCCAACACACGCAGTCAGCATTGTTCTTAGAACTTGTTCTGTTCGTCTATAACTTTTCACCTTTCCTATTTTTGTTAGTCGTCCTGTAGCTGGTTTCTGTAACGAGTGCTTCTGTGTTTTTCTGTGTAATTGGGGAAATACTGATTCAAAATTTTTTTTTCCTGTCTAAACTGGACAGGACGCACAAACAGGATGTTAATTTGTTAATCAGGACGAACAAACAGTATATTAATTTGCAAACTTGTATTTTAATTGGGTTTCTCTTTTCATAAATATGGTCTACATATGTGTTTTTTCTAGAACCAGAGAGAAAAAGAGAGATGATGGAAAATGGAGGGACTATGACAGATACTACGACAGGAGTGACTTGTACAGAGACAAGTCCAGCTGGCGACGAGGCAGGAGTAAAAGTCGTAGTAAAAGCAGAGGGTTAAGCCGAAGTCGTAGCCGCAGTAGGGGTAGAAGCAAGGACCGCGATTCGAGCAGAAATGTTGGTGAGTCCTCAAGGTGTTGCTTTAGAAGATCCAATGTCAGCGAGGTGTGGTGACTCCCACGTACTGTATAGTCTAGCAGGCTGTAGATGTCCTTGAGCAGTCTGAGCCAATTTTGAGAACTTTATGTTGCTGAAATCATTAAGATGCTGTTCTTCAGAGTAGAATAATTAAGGGAATTGTGTTCTTCGCTAACCTCTTAATTTATCCACGGGTGTATGTCAGTAGCTGATATTTATGTGCTGTGTGTGTTAACAAAGCTGTTGATTTTTCAAAGATGCGCTATATTTTTTGCTAAGTGGTATAAATCTCTTCTGTATGTACATCTTCTGTAGGTACATCTTTTTGATGTACCTAATTTGCTTTTGTTGTTTTTGTTTTGTTTTCTAAGCAGAGCATCGTGAGAGATCAAAGTTCAAGAGTGAAAGAAATGATGTTGAAGGCTCATATAATCCAGTTTCTGTGTCTCCAAGTAACTCTACTGAACAGTATTCTTCTGCACAATCTATTCCCAGTGCTGTTACTGTAATTGCACCTGCGCACCATCTGGAAAACACAACAGAGAGCTGGTCAAATTATTATAACAATCATAGCAATCCCAGTTCATTTGGCAGAAACCCTCCACCTAAAAGAAGATGTCGAGATTATGATGGTAAACTGTTTCTTGATCTTCTGTTTCCTACCTAATTTCAGTAATTCTTTTTTTTTAGGTATTCAAGTTAAGTGTAGCAAGTCAAAATGCAGTAACTTGTGGTGTACCTTACATGTATAAAAGCATGAGTGACCAATGTTTTACTGGGAAAGGAACTAATCTTGCTGGAAGCAGTTCATTTGTAATCTGACAGCTGCTGGATAGAACACGTGGATTTTGTTCACAATGCTACATATTTGCCTTGGCAAATAACTTAATGGCTGGCAGTTCTGAAAAAGATTTCACTGCGTGTTTAATGTAAAACATGTGGAACATACACATGCTTTGTTTTTCCGTGGCTTTTATTGTGCATACATATATATGTCTGTATGCTTCTGTGGAAGATTATTATAATTTGAATTATTTTGAAACCTCATCTGATAATGTTAAGTCATTGATTGTATGTTTTCTTTAGTAAGAAATTCCAGCAAAAACTGAGATGATATTAATTGTTGACAACTGATTTTTTTCCCTCTAAGAAGATAATTAATTTTCTTGTTTTGCAGAGAGAGGGTTTTGTGTACTTGGTGATCTTTGCCAGTTTGATCATGGAAACGATCCTTTAGTAGTAGATGAAGTTTCCTTGCCAAGTATGATTCCTTTTCCTCCACCACCTCCTGGACTTCCTCCTCCTCCTGGTATGCTTTTGCCTCCAATGCCAGGTCCAGCCCGCAATATGAGGATGCCAGTACCACAAGCCCATCCGCAGGCACCACCTCCTGTTGTGCTTCCTGTACCAAGTAAGTTAAAACATTTTTTAAAACATTTTTCTGTGTTACTGTATGTCACAAAGCTAAAATGATGGCTCTTTCTGGAAAGGAATTTTTTTTTCTAAAGAAAAAATTAGAGATCTAATCTACTGAAAGTTCTAATAAACCTGTGTTTGTACTGTACTATGTGTTGGTTTTAGCAGCAGATACCTTGTGCATCTGGGATCTGTTTCAGCTCAACAGTGATCTGAGTCTGTTCAGCCTTTTTTGTGATCTTGTTGCATTTTACATTGTAAATTCTGTGAAGAATCATCTTAGTATATTGGATACGTGATTACTCTGTTTGGGTGCTGGTGACTCCAGTTACACAATACGTGCTGTCGTAGTTGGAACAAGTAGCAGCAGTTATGGGATAAGAAATAGTCTTCATATAGGGTTCACACAAAGCAGTTAGTGGGCAGGCTTCTAGAAAACACTTCACAGTGGTAGTAGAAGGATTAACTATGAAATTAATCTTGGCGAATATAGTTGTTGTTTGTGCTAGTTTTATTTCAAAAACAGTGGTGCTTCTGGTGAAACTGCCTGGCCACAATTACGTGAAAGGCACCTGCAGATTATATCTGTATTATATTCCTGCTTCTGTTTCCTTGGATTACTCGCTTTCACAAACCCTGGTAGCAAAAGCTTAAAATGGCAAGGGTAGGAAATACTGTATTTACCTTATCTAAAGCAAGCTTTTCTAATTAACAGGAAATCTTACTCAAAACTTTGCCTGAGCCTTTTAGTGGGTTCTGAGCTGTCTTGCTGTTCAGAGTTCTCTGATTGTAGGTGTTTCAGTAGGTTGCATAGGATTCATTCACTGCCCCTCTTTGGCTACATAGTAAGTAGAAGTATGTGTATTGTATATGGTACAGACAAAGCAAAAATTAGACAGATTCCTGGCCTGTTAATGCCTTTTGCCCTGTAGTTTTTCATTCTAGAACTGTAATCTAAATGTTGTTGGTATGTCTTGCTCTGAGCAAGCCTTGATTCTCCATGGCAGAGCTGAGGGAGGAGCTGCTTTAGCTAATGCAAGCTCTAAGAGTAATAAAGCTCTGGGGAAGAAAAGTCTTTTTTCTTTTTTCTTTTTTTTTCCCTTCCCCTCCTTAGGCTTAAAGCTTTTTTCTTTCTGGGAAGGAGAGAAAGTGTGTTGGAATCAGAGTAACTTAGCAGAGTGGGACTTCTTATCCATGGTAAACAATTTGGATGTAGTAGGATTGTGGTTATTTACCAGGGATAAACAAATTGCACAGAACTGTTTGTACATTTTATCTGTAGAGTCGTAATGATTCTCTGATGTCGTTGTAGGACCACCTTTAACACAGTCAAGTTTGATAAATAATCGTGACCAGCCTGGGACAAGTGCAGTGCCCAGTCTTGCCTCTGTAGGAGCAAGGCTACCTCCTCCGTTACCCCAGAACCTGCTGTACACGGTATCAGAACGTAAGCAAATCTCTTTCTTTAAATCTGCTTGGCATATAAATGTAAAAGTTCCTCTGTTTGTATAATTAGAAGTGATTACCTTTATCTTCCTCCAGTGAATACAAATCTAAAAAGAAGTCTGATGGCTTTCCTTGTGGTCAGTGCATCGTCTGCTGTTACCCTGTGAAATAGCAGTAGTGATCTGTCACTGTCCAAGAAAAGATCATTTGTCAGGAGCTTCTTTTCGGTTTCATATTTTCAAAATAATAAAACAGTAGCATGAGAAAAAAAATTGTTCATCTTCTAGCTATTTCGTAGAACATCAGTAGAGAAGAGATGCATCTGCAAACCTGTAATTACCGTTTAACTTGGTCTTTATTCCTGCCAAATTTTGGCTACTACTTCAGATGAGAGACTTTTTTCTCTCATCTGTGTACCAAAATTTTCTCAAGGGTCTTCATATGCGTTAGTATTTTATTTCTTTTTTTTTTTTCCTGAATTGACGTAATCCTAGCTTTCTGACTTAAAAAATAAAAAAAGACTGCTTTCAATGGACATGACATCTTCCTCACAGAGCACTTTATTTTTTTTTCATGAAAGGAATAACAAAGTAACTGGAGAACCCCAAATCATTCAATTTAAATCAAATAAAATTTATATATCTTTGATAATGAAAACAGTAATGACATTTTCATGTTTTATGTGAGCAAAATAAGGCGATTAAAATCTGTGTTTTCTAATATACCTTTCTGGACTATTATAAATATAATAAGTAATTATAATATTCCTTGCTCTTTTTTTTAACGTAAATATTCTGGATTTTATTCAAAGGAGAGCTCCAGTTTTTGGTCCATGTCATTTCCCTCATGAATTCCATGCTTTTTAGAACGTCACTCACTCAGATATCTTGTTAGCATCTCTGTTCAGTTGTCTCCAAATGCTGTCAGACCATGCTGCCATTTGATTCTTTCAGCTTCAGAGCTTCTTCTAAGGAGTGATTCTATCTGTTGTAACTCACAAGGCATCTTTGGCTTTAATTGCACTACATAATTCTCTTCTCCAAAACCTGTGTGGAGGTTGATTCTCATGTCCGATTCCTGGACCGTTACAGTTAAACTGCTGATTGCCCTCTTGCAATTACATGAAGAATCTTGGAAGAGGAACTTGTAGTTCAGCTCACGTGAGTTCAGTGGAAGTTCTTGACAGAGTCTGAAACTGCTGACTGCAGAGTCAGTGCTGCATGACAAAACATCAGTGGTGCAGTTTTGAGGCATCTGTTCCAAATTGTCAGGTCTTCATTGTCATTTTACAGTAAGGAGCTGACATGTAGAGTGCTTCAGGTCTGTTGGATCCCTCCGTATTGGCACCCATTTCTGTTCAGGATGTGCTGTGTTTCTATGGAGGCTTTTCATGGGTTTTATTCATTCAAGGTCTTGCATAGCTTTTCCTTTTTATTGTTGGAAAAATATATCGTCTTTGATATATTTGATACATATTTGATATATTTCATCTTTTTATATCATCTTCTCGGACTAGAGGAAGAACATGAGTCAGTTCTGTCATCTTGTGTTCTCACAGTTACCCCTTGTAGTTAAGTAATCATTAATACCTTAATGAAGGTAGGCAACTAATCTCACATAAATTAAGATAATTTAATAGGTAAGTATTGGTCAAATCACCTGATTTCTCAGCTTGCTTTGATTGGAATCATTTAAGTGCATTCCAAAAATCCTTCCCGGAAGTAACATAATCTGTTAGCACAACAAAATGTCTTTACATCTTAGGATAAGATGTAAGAATAAATGCTCAAACTAAATATTTTGTTGCTCCCCGTGAAACACTGCCAGACGTAGTGACGGATGTGATACTGGCACCTCACTTCTTTTTCAGGCACTTCATCATCAGTACTCAGGACATAGTTGTGATCTGTGCACGTCGTACAGACGGTACCAGTCGTTGAAGGAGAATATGTCCAAATAGACTTAGGCATAAAGTTGAGATGAGGGCTTTAAACAGCTACGCACGTTGGCTCTACAACCTCTTTTCTCTCTTCTGTTCGTCCAAAACGACTTCTGATTCTTGGACATCCATGCATTTCCTTAAAGGAAAATTAACCCTGAGTCTTAAACTCATTTGAAAAATTCTTTCATTTCTCTCCTTTTTTTATAGATACATATGAGCCAGATGGCTATAACCCCGAAGCTCCTAGTATTACCAGTGCTGGTAGATCTCAATATCGACAGTTCTTTACAAGAGCACAAACGCAGCGTCCAAATCTAATTGGCCTAACATCTGGGGAGATGGATACAAATCCAAGAGGTAGGAAGGGTTTCTAGTCATTGCTGTTGCTATTTTTGTCCAAGAACGTCAACATTTATTTTCCCCTTTTCAGGCTAAAAGCAGTATATTTTTTTCTCACTGATAGTATTTCAGAGCAGTTTTCAGACATCTCAACTTTTTTTAAAAATGCTGATATGACCATATTGAAGTAACAGCAGACTTACTGATTACAGATAACCACTGGCTTGGAGATGTTACAAGGTTGGTTTGTTTTGGTGTTTTTTGGTTGGTTGGGTTTTTATTCGTCTTTAGCCTACAAAGGTACTTTTTGAGTGCTGTTGCTTCTAAAGAACAATGATACAGGAAGTTGACTTTAAACAGTACGTTTTGAAGAAACTTCTGGTTTGCCAAGGGCATGTTTAAGAGCTGGGGCGCAGACGTGATGATCCACAATACTTGCCTCGTCTGGTTTGATGGTAGTTGTGAAGGGAACTATCATGGCATGGTTTTGTACTTGACAGTCTGACTTTGTCAGCCAGGTGCTACATTAAAATGATTGTTGCAGGTAGAATTCTAATTCTCCAAGCCTGGAGAAATCCCAGTCTACGTTTAAGTAATTCTGAATCATAAGCTGGATGGAGGTGGATGTAGCGTGGCACGTACCAAGTCTCTTTTAGGGTAGAGAAGAAGTCAAGGCTCTTCAAAGAAATTTTAGTTCTGCGAGCATAGCTTTCTTTCTCCTTCCTGCTTTCTCCCCATGATCTGTGAGGGAAAAGTTGGTAAATGTCAGTGTTTGTTGTTACACTTCAGTGCTTCTTAGTGGATAAGACAGGGGTTTTTGCCCAGTATTCCCTTCCAGTGACTCATTCTATAAAGAATATTTTTAAATATTATTGCAGAAATTGTTGTTGCTGTTTTCATCTTAATCAATGTCAAAAGGGCAGGGTTGGGGCTTTATTGCTGGTCCTCAGATTTTCTCTAAGAACCCATTCCAGTTGTAAGGAATGGGTCCGTGTTTGGTTATGGTGCTTCAGGCCACTTGTTGTGCTGTCCCTGTCAAGTACCTGAAAGGTTTACTCTAAAATCATCCTACGATGTAAGACTGAAACTGTATGCCTGAAAATGCCTAGTCTTTTTTTCTTACGAGTGTAAGCAGCAGAGCTCTGGCATATATAAAAACCACAGAATATTGATTTACAACTCAGACTTCTTTTTAGGAGTTGAATATTTGGCATACACAAGAAACCAACAGCAATAGCGTAATTTTCAAATGGGTGTAATAAATACTTGGCAAATTATGATCTAGGGCTTCAGATCTGCGTTTGTAGAATTTGCTTCAAATGATAAATTTAACATCTCTGAGAATATAATGTCATGCTGTAGCTTGCTTAAGTGTTGCTGAAAACTGGATGGAGGGATGGCAAGGGGATAGCAGTGGGAGGAATGGGTTCTTGGTTGTCTTTCACTATCAAAGGTTAATTCAGGGAAAGTTGGTTGTTCATGAAGCCCGTGCCACATTCCAGAACTCTAACCCGAAATCTCAGAATGTAGTGGGTTGTTTTGTTTTGTGGTGCTGGTGGTCTGCAGACCCTAAAGCTTCAGTACCTGCAAAATGAAGTTTTATCTTTGTTTCTTCAAACTGATACTAATCTTGAAGGTCAAAGATCCCATCTCTGCTGGCAGGACTAAATGCTTGTGTTCCTCAGAGTGGCTTGTTAGGCTAGCAAATGCTCTCTGAAGTAACTTCATACACAGAACAGACCAGCCTGATAGTCTTCTCTTATGTTTTTAAAATCAGCTCAGTTTTGTTGTTTAAATGCAATATTTATCAATGTTTCTGCTGATGTATGATAAATAATACATCTTTTCTTTCCATTCCTTTCCTTTCCTCCAGCTGCCAATATTATCATCCAGACTGAACCTCCCATTCCCATTACGAATAACAGCAGCAACGTAACCAGAGTTGTGCTGGAACCAGACAGCAGAAAACGATCTCCAAGTAGCATGGAATGTCCACCGCTGAAGAAACCGTGGTTGGGAAAGTAAGAACTAATGACTGCAGTTGACTAACTGGAATGCGCTTTAATGCTATCAGTGCTGTAAATATAGCAATTCATTAGTCCCTGTCATTTAAGTAGGCTGAGTCAGAAAACCTATGTCTATATAACAATCGGAGACTGAATACTGGGGGGAAGGGTAGTTCAGTCGTTGTTACTCTCTAAAGTGTGTACTTCTAATGAGAAAATAAAAGTGAAATGTGCATTAGCAATGGCTGCCTTACTTCGGTGCATTTATGTCTTTCTGAACAACTGTCTTGCTCTCATTTTCTCTAGGCAAGCAAATAACAACCAGAATAAGCCAGCATTTTTGAAGAAGAATCAGTATACTAATACAAAATTAGAAGTTCGGAAAATTCCACCAGAACTGAACAATATTACACAGCTCAACGAACACTTCAGTAAATTTGGAACTATTGTAAACATTCAGGTAAAAAACAGTTCAATTTTATTTCTGCATGTGGGTATTTTATTTCCCCTAGAGCCTTCTTGAATACAGTTACTGTACTTTGTTTCTGAGAAATCTCAGTGGAGACTAACAAAAGTAGGTAATTAAATTCGAAAAAGCCTTTTCTTGGTCCTCTCTGCCTTCAGGAGGTCTTCTTACATTTGAAAGACTTGCAGATTTAACAGTATCTATCAGGCTTTTGAGCAACTTGAGCATAATTTTTGAGGGAGATCCTCTAGCAAATTCTGTTTTGCATGGAAGTCCTGCATTATTTCGTAGGATTTTGGCAATGATGCTACAGGAGAGTCTTTACGCATCAGTTTGTTACCATTTTGCATCCTAGAACTGGCTCCAGTTCAGTGGTGTTCCTTGCATTATAAGAAGTGGAAAAGCACTATATAAGCAAAACACAGGTAGTTGCGTGGTTAAAGTACTACTTAATTCCTTTTGTTCTGTTTACACAAAACAATGGCCTCCAGAGTCCTTGGTTAGAGGTGTGAATAAGGACAGACACTGGGAGGCCTCCCTGTTTCTTGAGTTGACAGTTTTGGCCTAGCCCAAAAGATACCGCGGTGCTTTCTACATGATGGTAATGAAATAATGCATTTAAAACACATTGCCTCAACCATATTGTGCTAGAAAGTCCCACTAGGAAGCAGGTTTTTATTTCTGTGATGATTAATTTTTGAGAGAAAATTTGTCTTTTTCATGATTGCTAGAAAATGTTTCTTTGGAAACGTGGTGAATCTTTGCAATACGTATCCTTGGACAACGTTTTTATTTCAGGAGATTAGAATAAAAAGCTTTGGGCTTTGTATCAGAGTCTCTTCAGTCGTATCCCAATAGCAGTTTACTGTGCTTTGATTATCCAATGATATTTGGTGGAGAAGTCTCTTTTATTATTTGATTTTATTTTACTGCATATAGTCTTTGCTGTAATTGTGTAATATTTGCCAAAATGTACTTGGCTTTAAGTATATAGTACATAAGTATAGATTTACCTTCATTTTTGAGCTATTAATCCCATTAGATATTCCACTTGTTACCGCAGATTATTTGTAAGTTGGTTTGCTACTGGTTGAGATGTTTTCTTTCTTGAGAATTAATGTATTTTCATGAACTTTTGTTTTAGGTTGCTTTCCAGAATGATCCTGAAGCTGCACTAATTCAGTACTTAACTAATGACGAGGCCAGGAAGGCAATTTCAAGCACAGAGGCAGTTTTAAACAATCGGTTTATAAGGGTGTTGTGGCACAGAGAAAGTGAACAGAATCCCCCACTGCTGCAGCAACCGCAGCAGCAGTCGCCCTCGCAGTCTCTTCATCACCAGCTTCACCTTCAGCAGCAAGCCCTGACCACGCCTCCAGCCGTAACGATGCATAGCAATATGTCAAAGGTATGCTTTCGTAAATTAACTTTCTTTATGCTGAAAGGTATCATTGTTCTCAAGTGACAACTGTTAGCTTTAAAAATGCAGAGTACAGAGCCTTTCTCATTTTTTTTTGATACCTATTGATACACAGGCAATGAATAAACCGCTGGCCTCTGGTGCCTATGTCCTTAATAAAGTCCCAGTGAAACGTCGCCTTGGAGCAGCGGGTGGAAGTCAGTCTGATTTAAGTCAGTCTGGGGCTGTAGTAGAGGATTCTCAGGTATGTTTTTGAAAGCTGACCATCTTCATACTCACTTAAAGCTTTTACCCGTTAGCTGAAAAAGGGACCTAGCAAATAGAACTTGAAAATTCTGTTCCTAGGAGATTATTTCTTTATCACTAAAGTTCTATGCAACGTGGTCAGTCACTTCTTAGTTTCATTTAAATTACGTGATGGTGATATATCACATTCTTTTTAACCTATTACATGTTTTTGTTTGTGTATTTTTACAATTTCAGATGTTTCCTACTTCTACAAGCCACTCAAAAACGGTTTACAGTACTTCAAACTTAAAGACAGCTATGAAGCCTGGTGCAGGGTCTAAACCTCATGATGTGCAAGAAGCTCTTAAAAAAAAACAGGTGCTTTGCTATATGTTGACAACAGTGTAGTGGTCAAAGTACTTTAGAAGGAAAGGACTGAGAGACACCTTAAACCTCAAATACCGCTATGTAGCTTTCTACACATAATCAGCGTAGGTTTTATGATCCAGTTTTACAGATGCATGTTGAGGGTTGGTGGTTTTGTTTTTTTGTTGTTGTTGTTTTTTAAAGAGCAAGCGATAGGGGGTTGTTGACATTGCTCTGGTTTCAGTCTCTGCAGATATGAAAAACTTAAATGACAGCACAGGATATTCAAGGGGTGTTGGAAAGGAAGAAAAAAAAATATATTACTTCAGAGCAGGAAGTGGGCAACTTTTCATTGTTACTTTCCAGATCAGATATATTGAATACTAGTGTAGTTCACAGACTAGTAGTTCTTATTATAGCCCTTGCTTATATATATTGAAGAAGAAAATATGACACATGTACATACAATGCTAGACGGCTTCTTCTGATTGGAAGAGTTTTCTTCTCACAGGAGGCAATGAAACTCCAACAAGACATGAGGAAAAAGAAGCAGGAGATGTTAGAAAAGCAAATAGAATGTCAGAAGGTAAGTCTGGAATGGCTTCCAGGAAATGTGTTCTGATTTTTTAGGCATCTGTTCAGTGCTGTTCTTGCTGAAGTTTTACATTCCTGTTCTTTTATTAATAGATGTTGATATCCAAGCTGGAGAAAAATAAGTCTATGAAACCAGAAGAGAGAGCAGAAATAATGAAGACCTTAAAAGAACTAGCAGGAAAAATATCTCAGTTAAAGGATGAGTTAAAAACTTCATCTGCAACCTCTACACCATCAAAATTAAAGTCCAAGACGGAGGTATTTATTGTACAAGACACTTGGCCATCAATCTCCTATAACTACTACTAATGACGTGTCCTAAAAACGCAACACTGTTAGATCAATGTACTTCCCAGCAGTATTTTGAATTTGATAGCTATGCAGACCCAAGCAGCAGTTTTAAGTAACTTGGGTGACCAAGTTTGCATATAACTTACTCAGGCTTGTTCCTGTTCTGAAGCGTAGAATTCACTCTCCAAAGGGTGGGGAGAAGGGCATGGAGCCAAGTAAAACAAACAACTGAATTTAGAGGAAGGTATAGAAGTTGTGTGCTGGTCTGCCTTTATCTTTTATATAACTTTATTGCTAAAGAAGTGGAATTAAATATTAAAAGCAGACATTCATGTTCTGCTTCCCCCTCGCATTTTCTATTTCTATACATTTTTTCTTCAAGGCACAAAAGGAACTTCTAGATGCAGAACTGGACTTCCATAAAAGACTTTCTTCTGGAGAAGACACAACTGAACTGCGAAAAAAGCTAAACCAGTTACAAGTAGAAGTAAGTATGTCTGCATTTATGCTTTTAATGTATTTGATATATAAATGTTTTAAATCCTTTCAAACTGGGGATAGCTTTATACATTATTTGCCTTCTTTTAAACAGGCTGCCCGTTTGGGTATCTTGCCTGTTGGTCGAGGAAAGACAATGCCAGCTCAAGGAAGAGGACGGGGGCGGGGGCGTGGTGGGAGAGGAAGAGGCATGTTGAATCACATGGTGGTAGACCATCGTCCCAAAGCACTGACAGTTGGAGGATTTGTTGAAGAGGAAAAAGATGAATTGTTACAGCACTTCTCTGTAAGTATTAGGTTATGTTGAAGAGAGATACTGGAGAGAAGAGTTGGAGATGCAAGTCTTTATTTCTGTAATACAAACAAATTTATCCTGAATTCATGGAACAGGCTATGGATAAACTGCTTCAAGAGTTATCAAGGATGTAAAAATAATGTCTTTATAGCTGATTTACAGTAGCTGCCCAATGCGTTCCTTTAATAGGAAAAGCCAAATGGCTTCATCTTATTAATTCTGTAAGTTAAACTTATTTACAAACTTGTGGTACAGCAAATAGCTGGTAGTTTGCAAGCTGAGTTAATGGATGTGTGAGTATCAGACCTGAGTTAACACAATAAAGGAAAAACACATTGGACATTACCCTCAGTTAACACTACCCAGAATAAAATGTTTCCCTTTGCAAACCTAGTACATTTGTCAGGGAGATAATCTAATGCTTCTTAAATAGATAAATTTCTGTGTGTTTTTGTTAGTTTTGTTTCTTTGTTGTTGTTGTTTTTTTTAATCTATCATTGCTGTGTACATTCAAATTTTTGCCATTATGCAATATACCATTTCTAAAAATGCAATGTTCTGTTAATCTAGCCGTACTAGACTTTTTTTCCTGTTCCATGAAAAAAATGTTCCATACTTAGCATATTCAGGAGCTATATAGCAAAGTTTGATTCCCATTGATCAAATCTCTTCTTTGCAAGTAAATAAGCTCTACAGGACTTAACAGGTCTGTAGTAGTACAGCATTGAAAGGCAGAAGAGATAAGGAGAAAGGCAGAAGAGATAAGGAAGTGGTGAATCCTCTGGATTCGCTTCTCAGCTATATAGTTCCTTTTCTCCTGCAAAATAAATCTCCACTTATTAGAATAAGTTTGAGCTTTTGCCCAAAAATACAGGTACAAATGCTGCCACGTTGCTGGATGATGCAGCTGAGATTTGTCTCTCTTTTCTGTCCAAAAAATAACAAGGTTTCAGTAGTGCTGTGGTACAGATCAATGTATATGTAGCACATGATGATCATGTTTCTGGAGAATATTACTATCTTTCCTAATCAGTTTTTCCTCTTATAGAAATTTGGAGATATTGAAGACCTTCAGGAAGAGGATTCCCCACTAAGTGTTGTTCTAACTTTCAAATCTCGCTCTGAAGCTGAGAATGTAAGTGCAATAATGGATGTTTGTTTGTTTTCCTGGTTCCAAAATAAGAATTTTTATCTATTCATGTCTGCCTTTTTGTGTTTTAAAATTGAGCTAGCTTTGATCCTGTTATTTCAAGCTAGATAGTACAGATTATTTCAAGCTAGATAGTGCAGTTGCTTTTACATATAGTTTGCTAAAAGGGGAAATAACTCGTGTTTAATTTAATAACAAAGGTCTTTTGCTGACGTAGGTTCAATGTCGCCATCAGTTTAGAACTCTGTTAGTCTTTTCAGATTGATAGTAGAGGAGCACTGTTTATAGGCTCAAGTTTAAATGAAGTTGCTCTTGAAGCCTGAAGCAGGTGATTATTATGTGTTTGGGATATTTTGATACACCTCTGCAGTGATAGGTGTTCACTGGGTCTACTCATTATTGGTGATCTTAAAAATCCTTTACTTGATTCTCTTTTTGAAAATATGTTCATTTTAAACACAATGTAGGCTGCTAATCAGGGATCCCAGTTCAAAGACCGAAGACTACAAATATCATGGTACAAACCTAAGGTACCCTCTGTGTCAACAGAAATTGAGGAAGAGGAGCCTAAGGAAGAGGTATGAAAATACGTTGATAAAGTTATCGCTCTTTTAACAATCTAAAAACTATGAGCTCTTTTCAGATAGGTTTTTTGTTTACTGAAATATGTTTCTGCAAGCCAGAAGCCTGTTTTTAAATAGTCAGGTACAACTTCCATGTTTTAAAAAAGCAAAGAAAAAACAAATGCACTCCAAAAACTTAGATTTGTAAATTAAGATGATAAACATCACATCCTCACATATATGCTGCTGTTTGTCTTTTTACTTCATTAATTCTCTACTGAGGGGTAAGTTCTGTATATTGTAATTATGATCACTTCAAGGCTTTTACAGGTTTTTCTGCCTAGGCATTTAACAGAAACTTGTTTCAGAGAGGGTGGGTGGTTGTTTATTCCTGCTTCCTTTGAAGTTTGGCTTTTTTCCCTTTCTTGATGTGTGAGACTACTGTTCTTTCCCTAAAGCTTGTGGAAAATAGTTGCGTGCATTTCAGTCAGATTTACTGTAAACAAGAACCTGATGTAAAGAGCAACGGGAGGCTGTGTTGTGATACAAGTTTCCTAGGATATAGCATGGAACTTCTTTGTTTAAAAACATGTTTTTCTTTATCTAGGAGACTGAAACCTCAGATTTATTTTTGCATGAAGATGATGATGATGATGACGAAGATGAGGATGAATCCCGTTCTTGGAGAAGATGAAACTTGATGTTGGAAATGTATAATTTTAGGAATATAGTTCAAGCTATATCTTTTAAACATTTATTTAAGAAAGTTGATGAGCCAAAAAAAGCTTTACTTTCTTTTCAAACCACAAGATTTAAAGTGAGCAAAGTTTGTTATAAAAACATTTCAGATAAGAGCTGTGATGCCAAGCTAGCCAAAGGCCCAGTCACTTTTTACAGAATTATCAAGCTCACTGGGGTTGTGATTCTTTTCTATTTAAGAAGGTTAAAAAGAGAGAAAGAAAGTGAATATTAGTATTTTCCTGTCCTCTTTTCGTGTCACCTGTATCACCTTGTTTTGTTTTTTATAATGTGATTGATTTGTTAGCTTATAATTGAAAAGATGTTACAGGTCTTATTTAGCAATATTATAGGCTTGGGGGAAAGACACAAACTTTCATTAAATGTTATGAAAGAAAAAAATGCCTCATTTACTAATTGAAAAAAAGGTAGCATTTTATTTCATATGCAATCACTCACTGTAGAAATTAATTGTGGCTAAGTTCATCCTTCACTAATTTAAGGATGTTTAAAGGCCACACAGTTTCTATATTCTGCTTTTTGTGAGAGGAGATGGAAAAAGTAATTCAACAGGTTATTCCTATAATATTGTCCAGTTCACTCTGTTTCTTCACATCCTGCTTCACAAAGACGTCAGCAGTGACACAGATTTGAGATTTCCTTCTGTAGTTCCAGTGCAGTCTTCAAATTTAAGTCATACTATTCATCTATTGCATCTCAGTATTTGTGAATGTAATGTTTTATGCTTTCCCCAAAAAGAATGAAATTGGCAGCTGCTCACCAGCCATGGGAAACTCTTCTTCCTTCCCTATTTTATTTATGTTCAAGCCAAATCTGTAAAGCGTTCAGAGCAAAATACATTTTATCCAAAAAAAGTCCGTCTGCTGCTCAGTAAGCCTTCAAAGTCGTGTTCAGTCCTGGTTTGGGAATGTTAACCATTTATCTTCAAGTATGTATTTGTTCAGACACGTTGAAGGTGAATACCATTAACATTCTCAGTTGCCTTATCACTTTACCATTAAAAAAAAAAAAAAAGAGGAAAAAAAAGAAAAAAAGCAAACACACCAAAAAATGGTGTATAATAATGGAAATGAGTACGACAAGCTTAGATACTTAAGCCATGTATCTTAACTGTTACGTGGCTTTGCATTTCATGAACACGTTACCTAGGAAGCATTTTCCTTAATTCTCTGCATTTGTACCGTACACTTTTCAGTACATTTTTATGTACTTTTCTATACAAAATAAACTGAATGTCGGTGCAAAAATGTGTTCCTCTTTTGAATAGTTTACCAGAATATTTGTCAGCAAATTCCCCACTGAAGAAAAATTTGCATCAAGACCTCTAAATTTCAGTGGCTCTGAACTTGTGACATAATGACATGGAGCTGAGCATGCCCTTGAGTTCACTGTTCCCGTTACCTTTTTGCTGTGGTGAAATATTAAAAATCAAATTAGTGTATTTTTTTGTTTCCTTGTCAGTTGAAGGTAATACGCCTTTCATTATTCTTCCTCTTCACGTTAAAACCTCTTTATATAATTAGGACTTTCCTGCTAATATTGAGGCTAAATTACATACATGAAGAAACAAGGGAAAACCAATTCTACATACTCAGAAGGTCTTGATTTTTCTCCCGTTATCTCTAATGTTTTTTTAATGTCTGTGGCTCAGTCAGTGTATATTTTGAAAAATCCATTGCAGCAACCATATTTGAGTCCTGACAGTTTAAAAATGATAGAGGGAACAAAGGATTTATATATTTTTTTGTACAGAGTTTTTTCTTAAACTGTATAATTTTGTAAATATTTTGCTTTTTGTGTACTAAAACTACCAGCGTATAGATTTCAATAAGAACTGTTGTATTTTTGTATTTGGAAAATGAAAATTACAGTGAATGAATGAAGCTGTAAGAAAAATTGCAGTAGCCTTTGACACGCGTAGAATGGGATTCCTTTTCATATGGTTTTAGCTCTAAAATGACACCTGACTGGCGCACTGTATTCAGGGACGCTTGCCCTTTCCCACACGTGCTGGCTTTTCAAGTTGGGCAAGACAGGAAGTAAGCGACTGTGGTAGCTTTAATGATTTTTGGAGAGCTTCACGTTGTTATTTTTTTCCCTTTAGAGTACACATTGGCGGGCTTACATAAATCCTCAAGTGACATCCCAAACGTGATTTGTAAATGCTGAGGCACAAAAATGAGTTGTGCCTCTGAACTGAGCCTGTGTATTGAAAGCATACTATTATATTATTGGGGATTTAAGTGATGGGCAGCATAGCAGTATCTGACTTGTGGTGTTTAAGGAGAAGGAAAGATGTTTGAAAGTGACCTTCATTTTGCCAAAGCTTATCTCCCTGTACCTTAGGGTGAATGTACTAGGCAATATTAAACTGTTCTGGTTTTTTGTGTGTGTTTTCTGTTTATTGTAATCGGTAACATGACAGTACAGCTTGCTTTATGGTAACATTTTATTGTGAAATTAATGAACTTTGGAGAGGACGTTAGGTAGAACTTATAATCAACAGTGGAACTTCCGTACACCAGCAAGTGTATTTACAGGAAAGGTATAATAAGATGTTGCCGTTCTAAGCATAGTGTATGAACAGTGAAAGTGTATGTGATAGGAAAAGAAATTAACTGTTATGTAGAATTGTACTTGCATCCCTTTCATTGTTTAATTAAGCTAAGCAAAAAGAACAAAAACCCAACAGTTAAAAGGATAAATATGAAAACAGTTGCCTGCCTATCGTGGGAAATACAACAAGGAAATACAACACTTTTTTTTTCCTTAGCAAAATCATGTGAAAAGGAATAAAGTTCCTCTTGGTGTATAGTAAACTTGTACTATAGTTTTTACAAAATTGTGAACTTGTGTAATAGTATAATAGGAGATATTGTTGAATTTCTAACTGTTTATACATTTAAATTCATATATGTAATGTTTGTTTTATTGATTACAATCTGAATTTCTAAGATGCATGTTGAATTTTTGCAATAAAGATATACTACGGAATGGTTCAAGATTTAGAAAAAAAAATGAAAACTAACTTAAATAAATTGGACAGCAGAACCATTCAAAAAAAAAATACAATTATCACAAAAAGAGCGTTATCACTTTTTTTTTCTGGAAGTATGTGTGAAGGGTTATTTGTTTGTGGACAATGCAAGCAACTTTGCTTTGCTTAATAGTGAATGTTCATGAGTAATTGCTGAATCAGCTATGAGAAAAATCAAGTGCTTCAGTGCTCTGAAATGGTGCAAATTAAGATAGCTAACTTGCTGGGGAGAAGACACAGACAATACACCCTAGTCTAAATTAAGTGGGAGTGGAGTTCCAGTAAAAACTATGTTATGTTTTGGGGAAGGTTCAAAATTCTAATATAAAAAGAAAACTGTTTTATAAATCACAGTGGGTTCCATGGTCTCCTTTACAGATTTGCAGTATTGCTGGGTTATTGAAAATAGCGTGTGCAGAACCAAAATTGTATAAATGCAATCTTTAACCCCTTAGCATTTTGGTCTGAAAACTAATTTATTCTTTTACTCTATTTATCATTAGCGTGCTTCTTTAGTAGTTTCTCTTATTCCCTTCAATCTTGTTTTCATGAATGTAAACGTTTGTGATCTTTTCTTACACTCTTCTCACATTCCTTTTTTTTAACCTGGATTGTTGGTGTGCTGCAATCAGACTTCTGAAAACAGATCAGACGTTTTACAGGGATGTGATCCCCCCCCCCTTTCTTCACTGTGCTTGCTCATTTTGAGGAATAGGGGGAGGAGAGGAAAGAACCTGCTAGTACATTGAATTGCTGTGATTGTACTCTCTCTCATCTCTGTGGTCTGTAATATAAATGTTTTAAAACATGAAGTGGCTTTTCTTTATCGTAGAACAGAGTTCTCATGATAAACCTATGCCTTTTGGACATTTTTTCACTGTCAATAATTGAATTTTAGAATCCTTCCACAGTCTGCTTTCCTGTGTATAAATAATCCATAATTACCAAATTATCCTAATTTTTCTGCAACATGCAATAAAATCCTTCGAAGAAATGGAGTTTTTTTTTTAAAAAAAAAAAAAAAAAAAAAAGTTTTTATATTATCAAAATTAATAGCAAAAAAATAAAAAATTTTAAAAAATCAAGAAGGGATAGCATTTTCTATTTTTGTATGTATGGGGCTTTGGATTATTTTTTTCCCTGCCTTTATCAAATATTTAAATTTTCCCTATTAAAGAAAAAACTACGTTTTAGTAGGGTGTGGCTAATGCAATGGAAAGGAATTTCAGAAAGATAGACATGCCAAGTAAAACTACTTTAGCTGAACAAATACATAGAGGTAAATTGTTGCTCTAATTATTAGGCCAAGGACCTCTTTATTAGTTATACTTATGTCCGCATGAAGTTCAATAATAATTGTATATAGAGAGGTTTACCAAATATGGTAATATAATTTTAATTTTTCTTGAAACATGGGATCCAGTTCTGTCTTGTGTAGCCAATGCGGTAGGCAGTGTAACGTTCTGATGTGCCACCATTGGATTCACTAGAGGTTTTTCTCTTTTTTCCTCAGAATTGCCCCTGGCGTGTTTCCGGTTGATGCTGGTTAATTTTAAGGCAGGTTGATCTGTGCTAGACCCTGGCTTGTGGCTGTGCAGGTGGGAGCCAGAGGTGGGAAGCCAGTGAGGGGCCAACAGCAAGGTGCTCGGCATCAGGTGCTCGCCCGTGCGGCCAGCTCTGCGGCAGCCACGCAGTTCAGCGGCTCCCGGAAAAGTGCCCTGAGGTACAGAAGTGCCCTGAGGTACAGAAGTGCCCTGAGGTACGGGTGGTGCAGGCAATGGAAAGCGCCTGCGGCCAGGAAAGTGTTCAAAGGGCTCTTCGACCTCCATCGGGGGCCTTCTGCTCGGTTGTGGGAGCCAGGTGTAAATGGGTGAGCCGTGTAGGTTGGAGAACCTCACCTGGCGTTCGTGAAGCTCCCCTGCAGAGGGCAGGAGAAGGCCGGGAGCTGCTCCATGGCACCCGAGGTGCTTCAGCATCCCTCGGGTGTTCCCCCCATTGGAGACGGACACAACCAGCAGTTAAAAGCATCAGAACCTAACGTTTAGATAAACTTGTTGTTAGAAATCTGTATCGTTAGGTATCTCAATATTGTAAATATCGGACCAGAGTTCACATCACTTGGTTAAAAGACAGCTGGATGAACAGAGCGTTACCCCTCTGCGGCTTGTCCCAAGCCTGCGCGTAGGAAGCTGCGCCCCACAGCGTCCTGATAGCTGCTTCATCTGAAGTTGTGGGGGTTTACTCCGAGCAGGGTGCAGTCCAAGGTTTATTTTTTGATAAAACTGTGAGCATGTTACATCGACGTTCAGCTGCTGGAGCTCATCAGTTTACAGTTTTTCCACTCACAAGTCGGGGGCCAACAGTTTCCTCCATCTTCTGAAGTTACAGGTGTCCGGTGCCTGCACCCCGCCATGCCCTCCTCCCACCCAGCGCCTGCCCCACAGCATTTTCACAGCCCTCTGCTCATCCCTGTTGAGGCTTTTTGGGGTTAATCAGGACTTTCACGATAAGGATGAAGGGCTCGGCCAGTGTCTAACACCGCCTGATGAATGGTGAGTACCGCCTGTGTTCTCAGGCCCCTGTCAGGCAGGGACGCCTCGTTTTGCGCTCCGAGCACGCCCGACGCAGGCCTGCTGTGGCCACGAGGGCACGTGTGAGCCCACGGGGCCTGCCCTCCCCTGTGCCGGCAGGTGTTGGCTTTTTGTGCTGTGTGGACCTCGAGCAGCAATGACCAGGGGGGAGAGGTTTCCAGAGGGATGCCTGCACCTATCCCCTGCCCGTCCAGGTCCGTGCAGGCTTGCAGAGACGTGAGTGCAGCATCGCTGCCAGCGGGCTGCTTGGTTTGTGTCTCGAGTCTCACTCCTAGCTTCCTCTGTCCCCACCTGCACGGTGGATTGCATCTCTGGGGAAGAAGAGAGATGTAGAAAAGTTTATTGGAAACCATGTAACACAGGATTTATGTTAATCCCAGGATAAATATATTTCAAAGCAATATCTTCTGTGACCCTACCAATGTTCATCCACAAAATCTAATGCATTTTACTGTGATTTGTCTGCTTGCTTTGTTTTCAATTTGATCTTACATGCGCTTTCACAAGAGGAAACTCAGTTATGATGATACAGATTTTTATATGCTGCTGCTGTGTTTTTTCAATATTTTCCTCCTTAATGTCTTGTTTTTAACCCTGTCATAAATTGAAAGTTTATAAACTTATTCAGCTATGATCTTGCAGCTTTCATATGACCCAAAAAATCGTATTAATAGAAAAAGCTGATGTTGCGGTTTTTAAACTAGTGATTGCACAAATATTGAATATTGCATGCATGAGGCAGGACTCTTCTGACACTACAAGAAACGGTAGTTTTCACTCTGGCCACCTCTCAAAAGAAGAGTGGAGCACGGCAGCAGCAGCTTTTCTCTGCCGCTCAGTGGTTCGGTTGCTGGTATCGTTGGTTTTATTTCTGTAGGAGCCGAACCTCCTCTGCTCTTTGCCTTGGTCATGTAAGCCTGGTAAAGCTAGGACTGCTGCACTCCATGGTACTTCTGAGGTAACTGCAGTCTGTCTGGTCTCTGCATGTTATACTGGTAGCCTTAAAGCACTTCTGCTCCGTGATTTATTTAAATGGTAATAAATTATACATTTCTGGCACTTTAGTAATTCATGTGAAAATTATTTGGAGTCAACTCAATATAATGTACCTCTGCCTGGTCTCCGGTGGCTAAAGATATGTCAAACAATTTCATCCACTCTTCGTTTTCACTTTTTAATGTGACTTTGGGTTATCTGTAGGTCAAAGAAAAGTGATGAGGACTTCTCTAACAAGCAAATTTCCAACTTGTGATGCCCATATTACAAAAGTATAAATTGGGATAGAAGTATACGTAACTTGGAACATACTTAGGCCTATAAGAAAGTATTTTTACTATTAGCAATGCAAGCCTTTGCACAGTTTGGGCCTGAGCCTCCTTGCTTACTCCACAAGCAGCTCTGCAGAGCACAGACCTTACGGAGAACAAAGTTCCCTCCTCTTCCTCTGCCAGGAGCTGCTGCTGCAGCGAAGCCCCAGCACCGCTGCCCTCGTTTCCGAGCGTAGCAGTTGGCGTGGTGCCTTTTGGGACTGTTGCAGAAGTCGGGAGGAGAGACAGTCACCCTTGGAGGCAGCACAACCAGGAAAGCAGACCCTGTGCCAGCAGGGCTGGCGGCAGCAGGAGGTGCGAGTCTCGGTGCTGCCTCGGTCGTTGCTGCTGAACCTGCTTCCACATAGGAAACAAGCTCCTGCCCCACGGTTACACCTCAAGATGCCTGCGTGTTGCCCTAGGCATGCTTCTTACACTGCTATGCTTCAGTGAGCTGCCGTTAAACGCTTCTCTCGGTTGTCTGAGCTCTTACTGGCTTTGAGAGGAGCCAACACCTCCTCTGCAACTTGGCAGCTCCCTGGGAGCATGTTTCTGGCAACCCCCAAGTCTAAGTATTCCCTGGAAATCGAAAGTTTCTGTGCAGGAAGCATACCATTTTCCATAGGAGGTGGCACGGCAGCACCGCTAGGCCAGGCGCTGCTGAAGGTGCGGGCAGCTGGGGGCCGGCTTCCAGGCAGACCCGTGGGGACCTGCGCAGCGCGGGGCTTTCCCCAGTCCTTTAAGCAGAGACATTTTGTGCTCTGTGGGTGTCCTGGGCTGCAGGGTAGAAAAGTCTGTCATGAGCTGAATTCTCCGAGCTCAGCTCGTTACCTGTCAGCCTGAGGAGTTCTTATACATGGCTTGGGCTTCCTTGAACTAAATTCCTCCTAAAAGGAAGGGGCTTCTGGTCTATTTCTGATTCCTGCTTGCTCAGTGTGAATTTCTTCTTCCTTAGCCCGTTTGTTCAAGCAGCAGAGGTGTGGTGAGATAATTTGATGGCTGAGGTGAAGGGAAGATGCTCCCGCAGACTGCCCGGGCTGAGCGCCTTGCAGGACCACGGCCGTTCGCGTGGCCGGGGCACACCGGGGCGCTCACCGACGGCTCTGCTGGTCGCTGTTCAGCTTGGCAGGGAGCGACCGCTGTGTGAGCGGGCTTGGTCTTCAGGGCAGCTGGGTAAAACAGGCGTGGGCTCATGACTCCCGGAGGGCTTTAGGCACAAAGACAATAGCTCCAGAAGGAGGAAGGTCAGAAAACGCTGCGCTGACAAGTTCTGTGCTGATGTATTGCAAATTAGACTTCAGTTATCTCCCGGCATCACAAACCGGGTTATGTCGCTATTCCCCCAGCCTCCTCTGTGTGCGCTCACTGCCGAGAGCACGGCCGTGTGTTTCCAGCCGAGCAGAAGCCCACCTGCTTTCCAGTTCATGTCAACATGTTTCTGCCCAGCACCAAGAGCCAGTACGCATTATTCCAGAACAGTTTGCAGCCTGGTCATTTTGGTGGTCTCAGGGTCTTACGGGGTAGGCTCAGCTCTCTGTAGGTATGAAGGAAATTATGCGTGAGCCTCCCGCATCCTGGGTGGTTTAAGATCTCAGGTAGAGGGAAGATGACGCCTCTAGTAATTTTAAGAATTTAGCAAGTGTTCATTTTTTAAGCTTCTCCCTGCAAAGAAATTTATGTTGAATATGCTGAATATGCTCATAAATTGTCAGCAGGTTGATCCCAACCAGAATTCTACATTTGGTGTGTTTGCACTGCAAAATCCTTGAGCCGCTTTGAGAAAGCTTCCCAGGGATTTCCGTAATGCTGTTTGTACATAAACTTTTTGCAGCTTTGGAGACATTTCTTGCCCATAGGGCTTTCTAGGTGGGGTGTTTTCCTCTAAATGTAAAGTACCTTAGGAACTTTGCCTGATCACAACAAGGCTTCTTGGTAGGTTTGATAGGTGAAAAACTATGCAAGAAGCAAAGAGATGTCACACAGAAGACATGCAGGGCTTCTAAAAATACAGCATAATGCACGCAGCCGCAGAGCATCTGCGGTGGCAGAGGGAATTCAGCCGGTGTGTGTACAGCAGGCGCTGCCAGCTACATGGCCCTGCGGAGCTGCCTCTTCAATAAAACATCGCTAAGTGGCAGAGGAAACTTTGGCTTGTCAACACCGACAGCGGCGTGGGTCCTGCTGAGGGAGTGTAGCTAACACATGCACGCTTTGGCCAGTGACAATTCGTTTTCCCCAAACTCTGATACAGCAGTCGGTGTGACTTCTTTAATTAAAAATCCAGGAAATGTAAATGTAGAAGGGATGAGTTTAATGTCAGGTGACAGGATTTCTCCCCATCCCCCTCCGATTGTTACGTTTTAATTTCAAATTTTAATGAAGATTTCAGAGAGCATTAATGTAAAAGGAAGGTGAAGGCAGCACAAAGCTGAATAATTCTATAGAGCTACAGGGCACTCGAGCACCCACCGCCTCCCAAACATCCACGCTCCCTGTAATTTTCAGCCTGTGGGCTATCGGAAGCTTTCAGGGGTGCAGGCCTTGGCAAACGTTCCCTCCTGGACACAACACGTCATCCTCCGTCTGGGGTCCCATGGTGCTTTGTACAACTGGAACAAATTCAGAACGATTCCCAAGGCACATGTGATGGAACATTGTTTGCTGGAGCATAGGAGCAGGAATGTGCTTGGGGCTTGGTCATTACATTGATAACCAGCTCGTCCGGGGATCTTGGGAGGAAAGCGTGTTGCTTGCTGCAGCTCTGATACGGAGCCTGTGATACGGAGGCGGGATGTAAGCAGCTTGACCTGCTCCTTGGGCTGGTTTTGAGATGCAGCAATGCTGATGGAATTTCCAGCTGCACTGGAGGCACAGATGAGAGGTTTTATGGTACGGACAAGTCATAAAACCCCTTTGGTCTGTGGAAACGCATTGGTACTGAGGAAGCGTGTGAGGCTGAGTCCTGAACTCTCGGTGCTTCAACACACTTTGCAATGTTTCCGAAGCCATCTAAAGGGGGGAGTGCCACGCTTCTTTTCAGCATTCAGAAGACTTTTTTTCTCCTACAGAAACGTGAAGTTTTTCTCATCTTTATGTTAATTATCATGGGTGGCCTATTAATAAAGTGGAAATATTTGTTCTTTCTAGCTTGTAGATGATGGCCAAAATGTGGTAAATATGAGGCAAATGGGTAACATCGGAGGGAATGCCTGAGGGTGCTGCACTGCTCTCTCTGGCACTGCTTGCTTGAACTTGCTTGTTGTTGAATTCTGCTGGGTCGCGGGATTTCCTGAGTTTCTCCACCGTGTGCTCTCTGTGCCTCCTTTAGCTGGATGTGGAGGCAAACACTGCTTGCTGAATCGGACGGCGGCTGCCTAGGAGTGTCTGCCCAGACACGGGTTGGGCAGTCCCCGTGCTGCTTTTGTCCAAGCAATAACCTGTCCCACAGCCAGCAAAAGCACGGCTTCAGGCCAGTGAATTTGGGCAAAGCAGGAGGATTCTAAGCCCTTTCCTGGCTACTCAATCTTTTCCCCTTTGAAGGAAATACATTTTTAAATTTTGTTCAATAGCTTAAGCTCTTGTCAGAAAGCAACTTATTTTCTAATTATGCTTCCATTTATTTTATTTTTTTCCAAACCAAGCTATTAATTTTTAAGTGTGTTCTGTCACAAAATGCTGCTGTTGAGATGTGTGCCTAGGTTCATTTCACCACATTCACCTAAATAAAGGTGACTGCATGAAAAGTAAGCCCTAAAAGACGTAGATCCATAGAACGGCTTAGGTTGGAAGGGACCTTAAACCCTGCTTGCAGTTTTCATTTTTCATGTTGTCGGATGTTCCCTGTGTGTTGCTGTGTTTAAGATAATGCAAAGAGCCTTCTGACCTCGAGCTGGGACTCAGAAGACCAGAAATGAAGCTTTTGTTCCGTTGTTCAGTCTCTGCTTCAGCCCCGGCAGCTGAACCTGTTCTTTTCCTGTTCGGCTGGCTGGTTTTCCTGGGCTCCTTCCCTTCGTTTTCCCTGTGCAGGGCTGAATCCAGGTCAGTGAAGCCAGCACAGGCCTCCCAGTAGCCTCTCCAGCAGAGTTGTGTCAAGTCTGAGGTGGTTTTGCTGGAATAGATTTCAATTCAGTATCATTACAATGGGTGTCGTTAGAACGCAGCGGGAATCTTGGAATTGCAAGGGAAATGCAAGAGCTTAGAAGAAAACTTTGGGGGCAGTCCAGTAAAGAGTATCAATGTTGTGCTTTCTTCATACACCCCAGGATTGCCCTTGCAAAGATACAGCTGTTTGACTTGTTGATTAGCAGAAACATTAGCAGACCTACTGTTTCAGGGCATGAATAATTAATGTTTGTTCCTCATTAATTTCTTGTGGAACAGAGTCTTGTTAGACTACATTTAGATGTATTTCTAGAATTAGGAGCAAATATAAGAAGAAAGAGATGCCTGACAGATGAGCACTCTGCTCTCCTCCCGCCTTGGAAAATATTGCTGTGTTGCTCGCATTATCTTCATCAGAAATAGATAGGTTTTATTTTTAACAAGCACAGAAGTCTGCTTTGTTACAATTTTAATTTCAGGGAAAGATACAAGAAACAAGTTCTATAATTCATGCACATTACAAATGAGTACAAGGAAGACCTCCCAGCTAGCATGAACTGTCTGGCATCCTGCATCCCTGTTACCTCAAATCAAAACCTTGTTTACTGAAAAATTCAGAAAGAAGATTGCGTCAGTTCCCCAAGCAGTGCAGTTGGCAGACAGGATGTTTATGCGGCTTACCTCCCATCACACAGGCGTTTCAGTGCTGCTTTGGCCCTTTTAATTTTCTAATATTGTAGAAATATTTTTTGCCACAATATTATTTTTCTAGGAATACCTGCAAACACCTTACCTAGCCTTCTAGGACTGTCCATGCCCACTGTCTGTAACCACCAGCGTAGCCAGAACTTTGATTTCTGATGGCTCCCCTGCACATATCCAGAGGGGGGGGAAAAAGGCAAAACTTTTTTTTGTTTTGTTTTAACCTACAGAGGGTGAGAGAGAGCCTTAATAATTTGATTCAAACAGCATGGACATCACAAGTGTTTCCCCATTTCTCTTTTTGGAAAGAAGTTCAGCAGCTGGCCTCACTCTCTTATTTTGGAAGAGCACATTCCCATGGGTTACCATTTGGATACTCCATATGCAAGCAAATATGAACCCCGTGATTTTTACATTTAAAAAAAAATCTCACCTGATAGTGTCTAAAGGAAACTTTTAAAAATGCTAATAGACCTATCAATTAATGTATTTATTATTATTGTATGTTTGTTTCATAGCCAGTGAGATTGAACGGCCAATTAAAATCCAGTTTGGCGTCCAAGTTTAGCTCAGATTTTTGCTGTCGGGGCCCTCCCGCGCTGCTCCTCGCTCGGCAGCGTGCCCCGAGGGAGCCACCCGCGGCTGCGCGACGCCTGCGCCGCCAGCACCCCGGCAGCACTCGCGGGGCCGAGTGGCATCCCGCGTCAGGACAGGAGCCCCCCGCTGACCAAGGAAGGCCCTTGCTCAGAGCACAGTGCATTGATCCACTTCGGTGATGTCAGCTGAGTTACACGGCCCAGGAAGGCTCCCTGCCAGAGATCAATAACGATGATGAGACAAGTACTTACTGGAAACCCCTGTTTAGTAAGGATCTTGCTCGTCTCATCAAGATGCTATGCCCTTATTATTCTCTCAAATCCCCTTAAAGAAAGGGTAGTCTGGCAGTCACAGGATGGTTAAGAGTCATCAGCTGTGTTACTACACGTGCTTACAGTTTTCTGATGGTTAATTTATTGTAATTACTCTCTCCCAGGCTCCAGCAAGCTGCAGGGTAGGCTGTCTGTCAGCCGGAGCTGTGTGTCCTGCTGCGGGCCCTCACCTTACAGGTGCGGCTGCTGTCCCTCGTGTCAAGCACAGCGACGAGGTAAGGCTCAGGGTCTCCTCCTGCTTCTCCAAACGCCGGCCTCGCCGGGATCCTTTAGATCCTTTACCCTCCCGCACCGTGCCCCAGCTGCAGTGTGGCTGCACACCTTGTCACCTTGCCGAGTGCGTCTGCTGAGTGGCAGCCTCATGGTGACACCACTCACGGCTTTCCTGTGCCGACACGGGACCAGTTTCCATCCCACCACGTCTCAATTAAAAGCTTCCCAGGATGAGGCTAACCCTAACCCTTGCTTTAACCCCTCAAGCTCTTCTCTAAATACCCTCACACCACCTTTTGTTTTCTCGAGCCCTCTGTTGGGGCCCCGGGTGACCTCTCGCTGTACAAAGGGGGAGGTAAGCCTCCAGCAATCCCTGCCTCTCTGCAGAACCCCCCATTGCCTTCAGCCCCGTGGAGGTACGGGCTTCCTAAACCCGAGTGCTGTGTTACCCTATAGCCTAAGAGACTTCCTCTCTTTGGGCCAGTTTCCTTTGAAAGTCTGACACGGTGCGGCCTCGCCACTGAGCCGGGCAGCTCCTGTAACTTAGCAACTTTCTTTTTGCTTTGTTAAGTTGGGCTCTTCAATCTCCTTAATGAATAAGAGAATCAAGCCAGGTAATTGATGCTTGGCCGTTTAGCTGATGAATAATTGACTGTCTGGGTAATCCTAGATATTTCCTCGATCAGATTGTGCAGTGGAACAGCCATATCATACTGTGTGCAGCGTTGCTTGCTCGTTCGTGGGGCTAGAAATGTGCTTTGTAAACCCAAGTTCTGCAGGAACCCACCCACGTCAGCACTCCTCGCTCTTCCTCCAAGCGGCATCAGATGCGATAAGACGCTGCATCTCAGCAAAAGAACTTGTGACCTGAATCTTGAAAGAAAAAAGAAAAATATTATTTCTAAAGCAGAAATCATTTTCAGATGCACAGTAAAGAACAATACTAGGGACTAAGAAAGAAATCCTCCCCTTCCAGCATTCTCGGTGGGCAGGGCAGGGGCAGTTTTCCACGGCAGGAAGCAGAAGGCAGGTATAAACCCTCGTGCTCACCTGGTGAGAACAAGGAAAGTGTCTTGGTGTTTGGTATGCGTGCTTCAGCTCGCTCGTGCATCTTGAAATGTAACCCGTCACAGCAGCGTGCTTTGGGCTTTGCAGGAAATTATGTGGTTGTTGTAAATAGCAACTGAGGAAATTTTCATGGGTCATTTTGGCTTTGTGTTTGTGTTAAGTAGTGCTGTTTGCAGCCCATCGTAGGGAATATATGAGAACGAGCTGTGGTTAAATAACATACTTCTGTATTTCAACGCTTTCCATCAGTCCTGTGTAAGCGTTTATAATTCCTCAGCTCAATTATATAATGAAACTGAGAGCCTATTGACAACTCGCTGACTGTGATGGGCTTTGAATTAAATTCTAAATGAGAACAGAAGATTTTGATGTATTAGGAAAGTGGGTAATGATCTTTGAATTGTGACACTGGATGAGACCGCATGGCGGGTAAAGCGCACGCTTTTAATCTGACTTCTACCTTCAGATTTTCAGTGACTCATCAGTGATGTTTCATCAGGGTATGGGTTTGGTGTTTTTTTTCCTTCCAGAAATACCATTAATTATTTACCAGTAGGTGAATGATCTCTGAAATCTATTGCAGTGACACCTTTGAGTCTGCAGATAGTTTCTGATGGCAAACCATCTGGGCTCTTTTAACTTGTTATTGTTTCTCCCTCGGACTCCTCTCCTCTGTTTGTAAGGTGTAACGTCAGTAGACGGGGCCAGGAGCATCAATATTTTACGGCTTTAATTAAAGGGAGCGCGGCAGCTAGGTTACCCGGCCCGGTTTCTCTCAGAACAGCTTCGGGAGCGAAGGGGGAGGCCGCCCCGAGCAGGGGACCTCACGAGCAGTCCCGGGCGCTGCTGCCGCACGACCCCCGGCCCCAGCCCTGCCCAAACGCGGCGCTTGCGGCAGCGCCGGAGCCGCGCCCCCGTCTCAGGAGGGAGCAGGAACAGGAGGTCCCGGGGGCTCCGGCGGCTCCTTGCTCGACGGGGAGGGCCGGCAACGGCAGAGGAGAGCAGCGGCCCCCGCGAACGCTCTCGGAGCCGGGGGAGGCGAGCTCCGGCGAGCAGGCAGCACCTCGAGTCCGTGTGCAGCACCCTGCTTGTATCCTCTCATTTGTTTACGTTAACCGGCCGGGCCTAAATAAAGGGAGGATTCCAAACAAAACAAAGGTCTGAAATTCATCCCTCTATTAATTACTTCCACCAAAGCGGGGCTGCCTATAAATATGGTGCCACTTTAGATAAAACTTTCATGCAGCTATTTAGGCCCTTTGAAATATAAATGATTTCCTTTAAATTTTTTATCATAAATCAGGGCACGGAGCTCGGCGGCAGCACGCCGCCTTCCCCTCCGCGCCGGGAGGCCGCTCTGCCCAGCGCCGTGCCCGCGCAGCCCGACCCGCGCGGCGCCGCGCCCGGGCGCTGTCCGCGGTGCTGCCGGACCG
This sequence comes from Nettapus auritus, assembly GCA_011076525.1. NCBI lineage: Eukaryota > Metazoa > Chordata > Aves > Anseriformes > Anatidae > Nettapus > Nettapus auritus. The sequence goes on from CM021777.1 coordinate 18,913,721, forward strand.
TGCCCTGCCCGTCCCCGCGTCCTGCCCCGTCCCCGTGTCCTGCCCCGTCCCCGCGTCCTGCCCCGTCCCCGTGTCCTGCCCGTCCCCGTGCCCCTGCCCCGTCCCGTGTCCTGCCCCGTCCCCGTGCCCGTTCCCGTTCCCAGCCCCGTTCCCGTGCCCGGCCCCTCGGGGCTCTCCCCCGCCGCCCGTTCGGCGAGGAAGGTTTTTTCCTGCCCGTGGGCGCGTGGGGAGCCGCTCGGTGCGGGCCTAGGGACTGCGGAACTTTCTCCTTGGAGCGAGCCATAACGCAGGCTGCTCCTGCTCCCTCAGCCCTCACCTCCCCTTGCCGTGAGACGTGCAGGCAGGACTCTGAGAGAGTACGTGGTGTATGCAGGTGTCTCCTGAGCGACAGGCATCTCCCCACGGGAGCTGTGCCTCTTCTTTCCTCTGGCCGCGCCGAGTTCTCGTGCTCGTCAGGAAACCAAGCCAGCACGTCCCTCGGCTCTTGTTCTGTATTTGTTGGGGCTCGTAAAGCTCTTGGAACCTCTAGATTTTATTTGTGCTTAAGAACGAGAAATTTCACGCTTGCAAAATACTGAGGTCTCCGGACCATCAGGCTCTGGTAGGTGTCACGTCTGACCATGTGTGACGATTAGGAGCAATCGCAAAGAAAGCAACTGCTCCATAGGAGAATTTCGCCCATCTCCAGCCTGTCTGGGGGCGCCTGGGAGCGGAGCTGCCTGCTGTGAGCACGGCACAGCTTCCATCCGCGGGACACCTGCAAGGGGCTTCCCCGCCCGGCCGCCTCCCAGCCCGGCCGCCTCGGAGCCTCGCCGGGCCCTGAAGCCGCGCCCGCGGCGGTTCAGAAGCCCCGCGGTCTGCCCGCGCTCGGGTTCCTATGAAAACAAATTCCTCGATGGAAATATTTCCTCGCGTTATCTCCACTTCAACGGAAACGTTGTCCTCGGTCCCCTCGTAACGCCGGCAAACGCTGAATCAACGGGATTTTACTCCCCGGCTCCCTCCCCTGGTGTACCACGGAGCCGCGGGGCAGTTCTGCGGCCCCGGCCCTGGCCCCGCGTGCCGGTTTCGGGGAGCTTCGTCCGAGTCAGGACCCCGGGAAGGGCCCGGCCGCGGCGGACACCGGCGCTGCCCGAGGGGCGCGGGACGGCGGCGGCCCCTCGGGGGAGCTGGGAGCGCGGCTCCCTGCAGAGCTGGCTGGACAACTTTAGCCAGCGCTCAGGGGTCTGTTAGCCGTGGGGGAACCGCAACAGCCGCTCCGCCTTTCCGTGCTTGTGCTTGCTGGGTTTGTCCCCCCGCCGTGCGAACACCCGAGGGGGCGGCCAACACCCGGCGGCTCCCGGGGTGCGAGCAGCAGGGCCCGCGGGACGGGGCAGGGCCCCGGCTGCGGGACGGGGCAGCTCGGCCGCCCCCTCGCTGCAGCCCAGTGGGGAGGGACGTGGGCACCGGCGGCCCTGCGGGAGCCCTCCCGCGCCTGGGCCCGGGGTGCGGGCTCCGGTCTCCTCCTGGCCGAGTACGAGGAGCCGCCGGGGCCCGGCCGCGCTGCCGCGGAGCAACGCGCCCCGCCGCCCCCTTCCCTCGGCAGCGGCCGCCCCGCGCCCCCCCGCCGCTCCTCGCG
>CM021777.1:18925338-19048206 GCA_011076525.1 Nettapus auritus
CGGGCGCGCTCCCGGCCCGCGGGGCATGTTAGGCGCGGGGCCGCGCTGAGGGGCCGCATCTCGCCGGGGCGCGGGAGGAGGGAGGCCGGAGGCCGGGCCCCGCGCCCTGCCCGGGCCGGGCGGACACCCCCACGCGGCGCGGTGAGAGCCCGGCCCCGCGGGCAGCCGCAGCGGGGGGAGCCCGGGGGGTGGGAGGGGGCTGGGAGCCGCGGGTCCTCAGCCCCGGCGGGGCGTGCGGCCGCAGCGCCCGCTGTGCCCCGGGGAGCCGGCTGTGCAGCTCCGCGAGGAAGCGGGTGACTGGGGAGCAATTAACGTGAATCGCGAGGGGGAAGAAACCGTTGAAGTGGTTGCACGCTTGTTTATTAAAGCCTGGCGTTTTCCCGCACGCTTTTGTTTTTTCCGAGGGCCCGTCGCCGTTCGCTGTTAGCGCTGATGTTCCGCGGCAGCGAGCGGCTGTAAAGCTTGTTTGTCTCGGCCTCCCCCACAGGATGGCTCAGCAGCAAGCGCTGCGGTTCCGTGGCCCGGCTCCCCCGCCGAACGCGGTCATGAGAGGCCCGCCGCCCCTCATGAGACCTCCTCCGCCCTTCGGGATGATGCGAGGCCCCCCGCCGCCACCTCGGCCCCCGTTTGGACGCCCTCCGTTTGACCCAAACATGCCTCCGATGCCGCCTCCGGGAGGGATTCCCCCGCCGATGGGACCTCCGCACCTACAGGTAAGGAGCGGGTGGGCGGTGCTTTGGTTTGGAGGGTTGGCACTTCGGGGTTTTCACGTTTGTTTTCATGAACGGTAACAAAAAGAGGAGAGCTATGGAGATGGGCGAAAAAAACAGCGCATGGCAAAAGCGTGAGGCTCTTGTGTCGTGTTATGAAACTCACGCACGAGGTAATAGAAAAGCAATTTACGTTTAGTTCCTTAAGGCAATTCCAAATGAAACACGCAGTTAGGATGAACTCACCACCAGAACGTTTACTAAAACCTGGCTTCCTGCCGGTGCCTTGTGGCCATGCGCGATGCAGGATCAGTTGTGCTCAGGCTTCTGAGCTCGAGGAAGCAGGCACGTGAGGTACGCAGCAGTCCTGTAGGGGAACCTGAATGGTGCCATAGCCGCTCACCGAGGTAGCGGCGGTTCCTCACATAGACTGACGGAGAAGCTACCGCGTTACATCGAACTGAATCCCACTGAAGTTCTTGCGTGAACCACACCTGTAGTCACCCTGGAAGCTCGTTGTTGGTTTTGATCACCGAGGGACTGCTTAGACAGACAAGTAGTAACTCCGAGAAGCGGGTATGTGATCGGTGACCCCGTGCGTTCTGTTTCAGCACGCTTCTCAGAAGGTGCCATTAGGAATGCACCAGAAGTTGTCGACAGACTGACCAGAAACAAAAAGTGAACGTTTGAAAAAATTAAGGCTAGGCTCGGTGTTTGACTGGATCTGCAGCCTGCGGCCCTTGTGCTGCCATCGGTTTACTCTCAGCAGAGGGAGAACGCTCTTTGTCTTGTGGTTGGCGTGGTGGTGTTCGCTTTGTGCTTTGTGTTTTTTTTGTTTTTTAATGTTGTTCCTCGCATCTACAGGATTAGTTTGAGCCTGCCATGAGGCTGTTGGGCTCAAGTAAGTTAGATTTCTGCTTGTCTTTCCTGGTGATGTGTGTTGCACCTTTCTCCTGGTGCTTTACGATCCCGTTGTACCACTTCTGTGCCCATTCACTGCCCTGAGAGCTGTGGAGGGAAACGAAGGCATCAGAGCGTGCGGTGGAACTGAGAGGGGAGTGCTGGGCCTTGCTTCCTGATGGCTGCGCAATTTCATGAACCAGAGTAAATTTGAAGTGCAAAGCCTTAGCTGCTGAAAGCTCCAGTGTTTGATTTATTTCCCGGATGTGCTTCAGCTCTCAGCTGTTGCCTCGTCACGGTGTTCCTGTGCCGTGCAGCGAGCACCCTCTGCAGCTCGTTACACCGTGGAGTCCCCGCACTCAGCGGCTCTGCGTTCTCCCCCTGCGCGTGGTGCTGAAGGGGGTGGTGTAAGAACGCAGGAGGAGGTGTGCTGAGTGCGGAGCTGAGGGGTTGTTCTGGATTCCTGACTGTGCGCCTGGGACCCCTTCCTTTGGACTGCCCTGGGGTGGTCTCGCTCCTGTTTCCCAGGAAGTGGCAACAGCAGGCGAGGAGGGAGCTGCTGTGGGTTCCTCGTGCGTGCGGAGAAAGATCACCCAGCGGCCAGATGGAGGAGCTGTGGAGGAGGCTCAAGGAGGGAAGGAGTGGAAGGCTGTTGTTCCTTAATGGCTTTTTTGTTTGTTTTGAATTCTGCCCATGTGTTCTTGACTTCCTTTACAGTTGGTAGGATAGCATTCAGTAAAACGCAGAGCGGGTACGTTAATTTAAAAAGCGGTTTGAAATACCGGTCTTACAGCAGAAATGCTGATCTCGGGGAAACTTCCAAAAGAAACCAAGGACACGGCGCACGCCGAAAACCACGAAGGGCAGGACGCAAACTCTCAGTGCATGGGTGCAGCTCGGTCAGTGCGTGTGGCGTGTCCTGGAGCCACCCCATTTCTGTTACGTGGGATTTCCTGCACACGTGCCAGCCTCAGCAGAGCCCTCGTCTTGCTGCGTGTGTGCGTTTCTCTATCAAGCCTGTCAGTTAGGAGCGCAGAGCTAGGAGCCTTTTACAGTGGGCTGTCTCAGTATTGCCTTTATTGAGGGGAGATCTGTTGAATCATAAATTCAGTTAAAACTGGAGTGATTCCCCAAGGAGAAATTTGCACAGGACAGTCCAGAAGGGTCCAAATAAACGAGTGAAAGAAAAGAACTCAGCGTACCTTTAACTGGCAAACAGGCAGAAGGGCGGTTCATGCACAACAGGGATGTGTGGGGCGATTCTGAATTTCTTCTGACGATGCCTCAGTGAAGCTGTAATTTGATTTTCTTGTGTTTCTGAGTTAGCACTAGTTGGTATTTTACTTAACAGATAATTGAGAAGTACAATGGGTAGGATGAAATCTGCTGCTCTGCCATGCCAGTAAGTCGGATGCTTGCGAGTGATTTAATCTCGTAGTGTTTCTTGCCTGGGCGAGTCGCTGTGTCACTGTTTGGGGTGTTGCAGGAAATCTTTGATTCACAGCTAGGGACATCTGAGCAGCAGTTCCTCAGGGACAGTTCCCCTTCTCTCTCTCTTCTTTTTGTGAGAGTTTTCTTTCACCCCGCTTGTTTTCCTGCCACTCTTCTCTGTTGCTCTGCATTCGTGGTCCCATCTCAGGCGTGAAGCGCTTCCCACAGCTGTTGTGCCTAGGTGGTGGTTTGCGGGGGAGCGCGTGCTCCGAACCGGTAACGTGAGTGTCAGAGAGGCTCTCCAGACCGGTGCAGTTAGCCTTACTGCAGTGCGTGTTGGTGCTTTAATAAGGGAAAGCCCTGCCTGCAACTGTCTTTCATTATTACTATTATTATCTCTTCAGAGACCACCGTTCATGCCTCCTCCCATGGGCAGCATGCCACCACCTCCTGGTATGATGTTCCCCCCGGGAATGCCGCCTGTCACCGCCCCGGGAACGCCAGCAATGCCTCCGGCAGAAGAGATCTGGGTAGAAAACAAAACTCCAGATGGCAAGGTGAGATGAATACCGGAAACAACAAAGCGATGTGTCTGCTGCTGTCGTAAAGACGTTGTCAGATGGTCCTGCGCGTGGAGACTGCAGCTCTTTTAAAGATGATTGTGTGATAAAGTCCTGTACTTCCACTGATCCCCTTAGCGGTAGTACTGAACTGTGCTTAGAGCGGGAGCAGTTACACCGATCTCGGAGTGCTTCCCCTCCAGAAAAGCAGTTGTTTGATGGCGGTGTTTTTGAATTGCAGGTCTATTTCTACAACGCACGTACACGTGAATCCGCGTGGACTAAGCCAGATGGGGTCAAAGTCATTCAGCAGTCGGAGCTGACGCCGATGTTGGCTGCCCAGGCCCAAGCCCAGGCCCAGGCCCAAGCAGTAGGTGCCTCCACGCCAACCACCAGCAGTCCCGCGTCTGCAGCGTCTCCGTCAACGTCCTCGAGTACTCAGTCCTCCACAACCTCCACCACAACCACAGCCACGTCGGTTTCACAGACGATTTCCAGTGAGTACCTCAGGGTTTCTCAAGCTTTGCAACACTGGGGATGCTGCTCTGGGGAGTCGCTGCAGCAAAAACGTAACAGCCGGGAGGAAGCAATTGCTGCCTGAAGCAGAATGTTTTTAAAGTTCAGCGTTTAATCCAGACGACCCTTGCATGTGAACTTTTTTCTTCAGGAGGCTGGTACTGTGTTCAGGCAGATAAGTCGCTCGTCACTATGCAGCCCTTTTGCCTTAGGTCTTTGTATGTTTCTTCCTGCTGTTACCCTCTCAAAGCTGTTATCCATCCATTTCCTTTTGACCTTAGTTAAAGCTAAACTGATCTTAAAAGTATCTCACGGCCTGAGGTAGGAATTACAGTTGTATCAATTTCCTCTGTTCCAAAATCGCATTTGTTGCTTTGAGAGGAAATCTTCCAGTGCTGCTTCTGGACCGCATAGAATTGGCTGATCAGAGAATTGAGCTGCTTCTGATGTCTTACTTCTATTGCTAAAAGTTTTCAGATTAAGCCTCATAAGTTCCCATTTTTTAGAGTTGCATAAAAATGGAAAAAACAAAGTCCTTAGACCCATGATTATTCACTGATTACTTCTGAACAGTAGTCTGAAAACGGCTGCTGTTTGCATGGGCTGAGTCTTTGCTTCCAAGGATTTCCCAGCTGAGGGAACCTCAAGAGAACGGGGACTGAATTTACGCAGCATGGGCACGATGCCCGCTGTAGAGTATCCACGTGCAAACAGTGTAATTTATTATACAAGCTGATTGGCATCTGGGTGCTAGCAAGTGCCTCTCGTGCAGAGAATCCACGCAGAGCTCTATTTCACGTATTAGAAATCTGTTTGCAGGAGCGTGCCACAAGCAAACGGTTGAGTAAAAAAAATAACTAAAAATCACCTAGCATGGACAGAGCAAGGCTGCTTATCAGAGGCGTTTGGTTAGCGTTACTGCCTGTGCCAGGCTTCTGAAAGCACGCTCATGTTGCTCTGGCGTGCCGTTTGGTAGTCCTGGTGGCTGTAGCTGCGCTGGCAGAAACGCGTTCAGTGGTCAGGCCAAAGCGTGTGCAGAAGACGAGCAGCTGCTGAACTGTTCGAACTCCGGCTGTACTGTAGTTCCCTCCCCTCCAATTATTTCACCTTTTTTCCTGTAGCAGGTGAGCCAAGTCGAGCTTCATTGACAGTTTCTCCCAAATGAAAGGGAGTCAAGTTCAGGGAACCTGTAAATGGTGCTTCCAGTTAGCACCGGAGGGCAGACAGATCGTTAGAGTAGCAGGTAATTTGTATGGCTCAAAGCATTAAATGGCTTTAATTTGAAAGAGAACTTAATACCGTGTTCAGCTGCTTTGAAACACGGTCTGGTGTCACCAACTAGAGACTCGAACCATTTGGTGGGTAACAAGAAGCAAGTGGAAGGTGCTGGCCTCGGCTTCTGAGAACTGCTTCTGAAATAGCACCTCATTCATGCGTGTTCTCTGAAACAAAACTTCCTGATCTGAAATGCTGAAAGTCTGCTCTACTGCTGCCCGTTCTACCTGCTGAACTTTGTCTTTGCTTTCAAGAACTGTTACTGTTGGTGTCTGTACCTAGGTGATAAAATTTTATGATTTAAAATAACTTTACAAGTCTCGAGCTTGGCCTGCAAAAGACTGGGGCTTCTAGCTGAGCTTCGTTGTTGTCTGGTACTGATTTGATACAGGACTTATAAGAAATGACATACTGACTGTTGACTCTGTTTCCCTACATTTTAGACAGTGCTAAGAACTTTCACCTGTCCTGACAGGCCAGCAATGTTTATCTAAATGCCTTAATACCGGTGTCTTACTGGGAATGCCTCTGGTTGTCGTTAAATAACGGAGACGTACGGTGTGCTTGTGTGTAATGTGTTCACGAGCTGGTGGGTTTTGGTGGATTTTTTTTTGGCTAACTCATTTTTTCAGCAGTTCTTCTCCTCCACCAAACCTTTGGAGCATAAATTTGTAAGATCAATCCCTTTAATCACTTGGATCTCTAGCGCTATTCTTGGTTAAATGCTGATTTCAGCCGTGCTACAGGGATTGCTGAACTGAACGGTGATACTGTATTTTTCCACCGGGAGGCACTAAAGACCAAGAAAGTTCCTGCAGCTTCTGAACAAAAAAGTGCTTTGCTTTTCCGTGCTTAATGACACGTTTTAAATTAATACTTCTCTGTTCCTGGATCGCAACTTCATAAGCACAGTTTTAGATGGACTGTTGTCATGCACATGCTGCGGTCGTTACGCTTGTTTGAAATTAAGACACCTTTGTTCGTTCAGTGTCAGAATGAACACTTCTTCCATTTGAAACTCTGTAACGTTCCCTTTTATTCTTCTGAACGGGGATACAGAGTAGAATTTAATTTACTCACTAAGCAAGCTCTGTTTGTGCTTTGCTGTACTTCTGGCACCACTGTAGAGACTCGTTAGGAATAAAGAATGGTACAAAGTAAAACTTGAAATTGACTTGCTTTGTAAATGCGTAGTTACAGAGAAGGCAAAGGCTTTTTTCTTTGCAAGAGTGTCTTCCTGTTGATTTTATCTAAGCGTATCTGCTTATGTGACATCTGTTGGGAAACAGAGCCAGTATGTTTGCAGCCAGTATGTTGTAGTACCTAAGATACAAGGTGTTCTCTGTGTTTTTTTTTTTTATCAGCACCTACCACACAAGACCAGACCCCGAGTTCGGGTGTTTCAGTTGCCACACCATCAGTCAGTGTTTCAACCTCTGCTCCTTCTGCTACACCTGTGCAGACTGTACCCCAGCCAGTCCCACAGACATTGCCTCCTGCAGTTCCTCATGCAGTACCTCAACCAACTGCAGCAATTCCTGCTTTTCCACCAGTAATGGTACCTCCATTTCGTGTCCCCCTTCCTGGCATGCCTATTCCACTTCCAGGTAAATTGGCGAACTGTAATCGTCTTGTCCGCTACATGTCCATGTTGTCAATTTGTTTGCACTCATGTGTCCACTGTGTACGGAACTTGCCTGAATCCTCTCCACTTAGAATACTTTTGAAAGAATTCAGGGTCAGCAGACAGACTTTTTAATTAACAATGAAAAGGAAAATTTTGACTTCTGGTTCTTTGATATCCATACCAGAAAATAGCTGTATTTAAACATGTGACCCTTTATCTTTTGTCTGATTGGAAACACAAGAATTGCACTAAACAATTCCTAATCTTATGGCGTGTGTCCATCTCGTCATTCTATTAAAAAAAAAGAGCTTTGGGCAGAACCTATTAGTGACTGAGAAAATTGTAGCTCTGTATTTCACCAATTGCAATGTCACGTTAACTCTTTTCAACTTGTTTGATACAGACCTTGAGTCTTGGGCTTAATGTTCATTAGGACACAGATTATAGCTGAAGAAAGTTAGATGAAAATAATTTACGAGCAGGAAAAATTACCATTCAGATGCATTACCCTGGAATGATGTTGGGTGTCTGCAGTTCCTTTGTTCTGCAACTACCAAGTGTGATGCTGAATGTTTAAACAAAATGTTGAGGCTTAATCAGAGGGCAGTTTAAACCAAGGCGTTCAGGATGCCAGGGTGTCACCCGTAAGCTTCAGATGTGAAGACCGTTGTGACAGCATCATAGCTGGGAGCCCTCTGGTGCCTGGCTTAGTTATATTTCCTCAAGTTTTAATAGAAACATTTGGTTAGATACTGAAGGAAATATTTTAGGCTGGCAAAATTTTGGACTTGACCTGCTCTTTGTAATCACTGCACAGGTCTTAGTTGGTCCTTAAAGCCACTCATTGCTTACATAGTCTAGTTTTCATGGATACAGTTCCTGTTACTTTAGTGTCAGTGCGTAGTAGTGTAACGAAACACACAAGAGTTGATGATTTCCATTGCAAGGAGAGCTTTGAGGCTGCAGTTGTGTTGGATACCAGTTGGTTTCTGATGAAGAATTAAAAGCAGCAGCTCTGAGCTGCCTCCACACCGTTTGTGCTCTGAGCAGGCTGCAGGAGGCGACTTCCTTCCTGCTGTCCATTCAAGAACACGTTGCGGTACATCCAATGGGCGGCTTTAACCTCCCTTTTAATTAATTAGATGAAAAGAAATGCTCTAGAACACTCCTTATGTCCTCTTTGATAAAAAGATAAAAGTGCCAAAGTAGTTAAAAGGGGTATTAGTTTTACCCATCGGGTAGAGATCTGTGGAATAAAAAGCATGTATTTTGAGAGAGACTGGAAGAGAGCACCAGCTTTTAGTTGTTTCCTCTAGAAGAGTATTACTTTTTCAAATAACTAGGCAAAGCTTTTTCCATCTGTAGTATGCTTGAAAAGGCAATCCCAGGGTAGTACTCCTTGTTTAAGGACAGAAACATTCTGAACATAATGTTCAAGGCTGGCTGAAAAACCAGTAAAGAATGTGGGGAGAATTCTGCCGTCTGTGTTTGTGAGGTTTGGGAGAACGACAGCAGTGGCTCAGCCTTAGCAGTGGCCAGCTGACTGCTCTTACCGGCAGTGTCTGACGTTGTCAGCAAAGGATCTTACGCATCTTTGAAAGATGCACTCGCCTGCTCGGCTGTGAGCTGTCTGGTGAAAGGCGAATGGCTCAACTGGCAGAGGTGAGCGCCAGTGAAAATGGACACACTGGGCTGTGTGGTTGGCTGAGAACTTACAAAAAACCAAAGACTTTACTGAGTACAGAATGCAGTACAGAAGGAAAGACAGAGGGAAAGCGTCAGTCACCTCCTTCTTAAAATCTTATTTGAAAACTGTTCTTTCAGAACTTCAGGGGTAGCAAGTGTTACAGGTGGCCTCTCCTGTTCTCGTGGTGGGGTGAGCCTTTTGGGTTGAAGCCATAGCACACGAGAAGGATGCCCAGCAGAAAAGAGCATGTTTCCGCTGATGAGTCTAATTTGTTATTTTGCAGGATTACAGAATAAAACCGTTTTACTCCTTTCAGCTAGCTCTAGCCTGAGCTGACTTAACGGTTTACAACCACCATTAAAAAAGTAAAATAAAATAAAATATTTTACAGTAAAAAAATAAAGAGAAGTCAAAATGACTTCGAGGCAGTAAAAGTGAATTCGAAAAGGCTTACAAAGTTTTTAATGTACGGGTGTTTGGGGCTTTCAGCAGTTCCTACAAAATCAGCTGGATTGCTTTCAAGTTACAGGGACAGAGTTGATGAACGCCATTGTCGTGTGCTTGCAAAGTTAATCTCTGTATTATGCTGTAGTAAGACGGAGCAATGGAAGAGTTGATTAGTGATATCTCGTAATCTCAGATCTTAAAAAGTAAGTCTGCTTTCTCTTAATTCATATGTTAAAAGTTAGCTGTATGTTGAAAATGAACTTGGCAGAGGAAACAGCTTGGGTATTTGCTAAGTCTTATCTGCGCTGTGGTATCTCTAATTTCAGCAGTCCCGCAGATGGCATTGTTTGTACTGACCCACTTTTAAGACATGCTGTAACTTCCTTAACAAAACGAATTTTTGAGTACATAACGTGACCCCCTCCCAAATTTAGGCAAATGCTTCATTCAGTGCTGTTTGAGTCATTGTTTTTGTGTCTCGATTCATACTTTTTTTTTATAAAACGTGTTTTGAATTCTTTCAGTGAAGTAATTAGTAAAGAACATTACAATTCTATCTTTTCGCAAATATTTTTGAAATAAATTGGCAATATTTTTAGTAAACTTTTGATACTACATCTGTAATGAAGAAAAGTTACATTCGTTATAAACACAGGGGTTTAATTTCACTTTGTGCTGGAGGATTTCCAACCTCATATGATGGAATTGAAATAGTTTAGGGCGAAGTTTCTGAAGTGTTTCAGTCAAAACTAGACCAATGTAGAGAAAACTTGCGGAGTTTCCTTCTGTGCCCTAATGTGAAGGTTTTTGGAAATGCATTTCCCTTACACCTGTCTAATTTCCTAACAATTTTTTCATCTAACTGAAGAGGATTAGATGCTTTCCCCTTTGTGGCCTGTGTCACAGCTGGAGAGCAGAACAGTGCATGATGGCTTTGGAGAACTAATGCTGTTTTTAGAGCATTTTCGGCTCATGACATTCTAGGTAACAAAAAATGAAGAAAATGTTTGCTGCCACTGACTAGTGCAGCTTTGTGTACCTCTGTACGCTTCATGGCTTTTATTACTGCCCCCCTCCCCTTCTTCCACCTCCAGCCTTTCCTTAATGACCTCCATCACCTCGCCTTTTCCTCTGGGCTGAACTTGGGTTTCGTCCCACCACTCCTCGCTAGTCCGACTAGTTTAAATCTGTCCTACTCTTGCTACTACTTCCGAAAGGCAGCAGCAGACTGAAAGAAGCATAGGCAGTCAGTGTCCCTTTGCTGCTGCTCTGATGGATCTGTCTCAGCAAATGCTGTCAATGGAGAACATCTCCATTAGCATCATCTTCCCTTGTGCTACCTTGCCTAGAATGAACTTAAACCCCTGAGTCGTCATTCGAATACCACGGTGGGTTTTTTGTTTTATTTTTTTTAAGCAGCATCCCAGTAACTGCTAAACAGATGGCTTAATGTAGGCAGAAACTGTTGCTGCAGCTTAAAATCAGTTTTAAATTTGATCTGGCATAAAATTCTGGAGCAAAAATAATTTACATTTTCTTGTCAAAGAGGCTTTCTTTTTTGCCAGCTGAAAATGGCATTCCAAATTGTAGCAGGAAATCTGTAGCATCCAGACTCCCAGTGGTAGCTGACGTACAATGGCAGCTTTCCAACATGCTTGCTTATCCGTTTTACAGGTGTAGCAATGATGCAAATAGTCAGCTGCCCGTATGTAAAGACAGTCGCTACCACCAAGACCGGTAATTTTCAAAACCATCTTAGTTCGTTTTGTCTGTAAGTTGGCATGGTAGTGAATGTTGTTGTTTATTTTTTATTTATTTATTTGCTTCCCCCCAGTTAATTGAATATATTTATATATATACTTTATTTTCAAGACCAGTATAAATGCAAATATCGTATTTGGCCAGGAAACAACCTTCCCAGTTAACTGTTAGTGGTAGCTTCTTTTATACAAAAAAAAAGTCCAGTACATTTTTCTGTAATCACTGAGTTCTGTAATAATTGTGACCCTCTTCATGCCCATACCTCCTAGTTATTAGTTTCTTGTGTGTGGATTTTTGTTTTTCTGACTTCCACATGTGTAGTGACATGATTGTGCTTGCATGTTGGTGTGCGTGTACGTGTCTTAGTATAAACTTTCATTTTTCATCTTATGCATTTAGGAAATGCCATTTACTGAAGTTAGTGTATGGCAATATGTAATGTGTACTTTCTTCCCTTATTTGAAATGAAACTTTTTCATGCAAATGGTAAAAGCTCTAAATTATGATTTGTGGTGCTAGTCTTATTCAATTCACTTTTATAGAAGTTGTCATTCAAAATACTTTCAGTATATCCATTTTGTTGGGATAAACAGAATTAGTGGAGTAACGTAGCATTTTGACTTTTTTACCTTTACATATTTGCTTGGCATTTTGCTTTAGGATCTGAATAAAATGTTTTTTTCTAATCTTCAATACTAAACAAAACTATCACACAATCCGAAATAATTTAATTCTTATTTCTTTTTATCCAAGGCTCTAAATTTATGTTAACTTTTAAGTCAGGGCTTAAGACGTACCAGAGTTCTGATCCGTATTGTATTGTATGACTGAAATTCAAACCAATGTTTTATTTTTTTTACACAAAAGCGTTAGGAATATGTTAAAATGACAGAATTATTCCACTGTTTAATTATAGCTTGCTACAGAGAAATCAGAAAGATGTGCTTCTTAGCATAATGCTTCATTTTGAAGTCTTAAAGGAAATGTCTAAAAACTAACAGGCTATGTGCTGTGTAGAATTGGAAGTTAATTAAAATTTTATTTATCTATTTTTCTTGGTAACACCAGGCATTACTGATCAGAAAACATAGGAAGGAAATTTAGTAACTACGTCTTGCTTTCGAATTTCATTTTCAAAATAATCTTTATGTACTTTTTAAAGTAAGTCAGTAAAATGCTGGGTTTTTGTTCTTGGGTATTTCATTTTCATTTACTGTTTTGTTTCCTTTCCCTTTTTTCTTTTCTCTTTTGTTTGTTCCTTCTTTACATAGGTGTCTTGCCAGGAATGGCACCTCCCATTGTACCTATGATCCATCCTCAGGTTGCTATTGCCGCTTCACCTGCTACGTTGGCTGGAGCAACAGCAGTCTCTGAGTGGACAGAGTATAAAACAGCCGACGGAAAGACTTACTATTACAACAACAGGACTTTGGAGTCAACGTGGGAAAAACCCCAAGAACTGAAAGAAAAAGGTACTTTAATACAGCTTTATACCAGGCAACGTTGCTTAGACCATTAACGGTTGTGTTTGAAAATATGAACAAGAATTTTTCTAATCCAGTATCTGCCTTAAGCGTATTTTGAAATGCTGGTTATAAGGATCCATTTAGAATCACGGAATCATTCAGGTTGGAAAAGCCCTCCAAGATCATCTGGTCCAGCCATGCCCCACCATCAATATCACCCACTAAACCGTGTCCCTGAGTGTCGGGTCCAACCTTTCCTTAAACACCTCCAGGGACAGTGACTCTACCGCCTCCCTGGGCAACCCATTCCAATGCCTCACTAAAGACATTTTAGCTGCTTATGAGTCTGAAAGTGGTAGCTTCTTTATTTCCCGCTGACCTGAAAGAGTACTTTGTCTTAGAGTTGCTTTGATATCCTGTAACACGCAAATAAATGCGTCTTTCCACTCCAGCAGAGTGTTAAGTACTGTACCTACTCATCTGTTTGACGAGATCTCAAAGACAGAAAGGTGTAGGTGGGGCGATCATTTATTTTAAAGAGTGTAAACCAGGAAAGTATGAAGTTCATGAAAAGCTAAGTATAGGGTAAGTTTTGAAATCTGAAGAAACAGGAAATTACCTCCTGCCCTCATGTTGTATTCAGGTCATATTCTATGACTTGTCTTTATTTTAATCCACATTATATAAATGGGTGTTGTTCGTTTGGAGGCAAATTCTCGTTATCACAAATGAGGAAGAAGGGGCAAAAATCTTGTGGCTTTCATTCAATTTAGAGAGTCTTTTTTGGGGAAAAAAATCCAGTCAGAGCAAATAGTTCTTGCTCTTATTCTCTCATTTTTTAGTAACAAGAAGTCTCTGTTTAGACGCTTTCCAAACACTTACACAGTGAGCTAGTTTAAGTAATTGATACCCATCTTTCTAATAACTCAGGTTTAAATAATAGCTCTGCAATTTAGTGATGTGAAATCATCTAAGCAAATATCAGTTTTGCTGACTGAAGATTATACGTTGTTTTTTTTTAAATAGGTACAGTGCAATTTTCAGGTGAGTTGCCATGAGTTTCCAGATGTCTTTTTGTCACAGCATTTCTAATCTGAAGGTGGCCTTCAGTGTTGCACGCAAATTAATTTCTAGAAAGTATTTCCTGGAAGTTTTGGAATCCTTATGTAATCCTAGCTCTGTATGTACTTCATTTATTATTAACTCCTTATTGAGTTACTTGAGTAAATTTAATTCTTCCCTCTCTGGTTATATCTTTTGATGCTTCATTTAAAAACCTATGCCTTAATTTAGAACAATTCAAAAAAAAACCACTTCTCATCATAGTATAGACTTTTTTGTAATTGGATGCTTACTTCCAAAAAGATATGTCAGTCTCTCTGACCATAACTGCTAATAAATACTGTTTGCAAGAGACAATTTGAAGTCAAAGAAGTCTCCGTCATTGTGATGGGAAAGAAATACTCTCAAGTGCACATACATCACAAAGTGGCTAGCAATTAAGTTGAAGACCTCAAGGCTCCTCTTGCTTTTCTTTATAAATTTAATGTTTTTCCAGTTAGCTTTTTTCCATAGTTTTTGCATGATGTACTTACCAAAAAAAAAAGATTTCCTTGCCAAAGTCCCAGTATCTCATGTTGAAACTTAAGAGTTCTGAGACTTTTTGTGTTAAAAGTTGAATACTTATTTGAGTATGGATGACATTTTTCATACTGTTTGGCTATTTCTATCGGAATGCTTTTGCTAGCTTTCTAACAGCTGGCTAAAGGTTGTCCTGCAGTATTTCCTTGTTCAGTCCCAAGTAGATCATGCTATGGGAGAGAAGATTATTTTTATAAGCACACATTGTAAAGCACAAGGAGGATGGAATGTGGCGAAAACATGTTAAAAAATAAATTTTACAGTGTACAACAGCAAAGGCAAAACTTACTGATAAAACCACATCTCTTGGTTCTTTAATTGTTTATTAATAATACTAAGGAAATTTTTATCTTTATGCAGAAAAAATGGAAGAAAAGATTAAAGAGCCGATTAAAGAACCTATGGAGGAGCCTTTACCAATGGAGACAGAGGAAGAAGAGCCAAAAGAAGAACCTATAAAAGAACTTATAAAGGAGGTAAAAGACCTCGCATCCAAATAGTCAGTATCACCATTTTGAATCCTACATCCTACAGGTGTGGATGCATTTGTAGACCAGGCATATTGACAGGAGACATGGTTAGAAGTTTGAGTTCTTGAATTCCTGGGGTGATTTTGAAAGCCTTCCTTTTTGGCCTCATGGCTTTTTTTTTTTTTTTTAAGGGGGAAAAAAAACTTTACAAGAATGATAGTAATGAATTAAGTTAGAAAATTAATGTGAATATAGACAAAAAATAGGTAATTACATAGGCTTGATGATCTCTCATCTTGAGATGTTCCGGAAAATGAAACTTTCTGAACATCTGGAATCTTTAAATAGCCATTTTCCTACTTTTTTACTACATAGCTTTTGAACAGTTTTGGAACAAAGCTTGGTCTTTCCTTGTGCTGTAACCAGTAAGTTTAGTTTTGTAGGAATGCATATTCTAGAAAATGTTTAGTGCTTACACTGCAACTTTTTTTTGGTAATGCTTTTTGCCATGCTGAAAAAGTGTAGGTCTTGAAGATACCAAGATGCTCGAATGAAAATAAACGTTTTTATATTGATTTCTGTGAACTTCAATGTAGATTTCTAAGCAAAACCACAAAATTCAGTTGCTGGTTTTGCTACCATTTGCCCTGTTCACTTTTGAGGTAGTTGCTAGTTTTTTGGTTTTGGTTTTAATCATAGAATCATAATGCTACAATGGTCACTGTAGACTTCTGACTGTTTCATACTCCCTGTCTCAGTTTCAAGTAAATAAATTTTAAGAATAAATACAAATTTCTTTATTAGAATTTGGACCATTGTCCCTGTGTTTAGGCCTTGAGTCAAGGGTTCATGCAGAACTAGGAAAGCATTTAAATAAGGTTTCACTGAAGTCTAAGTTAACACTTACAGGTTTTCTGGTTTGAGATTTTGGAATAGCAGTTACTGTCTATGTGATGAAATTACAGTACTGTTTGAAGTGTGGATGAAGTATATTTGTGAGCTGCTTATTAGCACGGTTTTTAAAATACTTTTGCTTATTTAAAACAAGTTGCTTTAAAATAAATAATAGGCTAGCTATTATTGTTTGCATCCTGTAACTTTTTTTTATTTTGAGGAGCCAAAAGAGGAAGAAATGACTGAAGAAGAAAAAGCAGCTCAGAAAGCCAAGCCAGTTGCAACCACTCCTATTCCAGGAACTCCTTGGTAGGTAATGATTTTCCCTATGGCCTGCAACTGGGGTGACTGAAACATCAGAAACATCATTTCCTGTAGACACAAGGAAGGTTGCTGGAGAGGTAGAACAAGTAGTAATGTATGAAGAACCTTTTTCTTGGTACTCTTCTGACTCAAATACCATTGGTTTGCTTCAGGCAACATAATTTTGTCATCCCTCCTTCCTGGTAACTTTGAATTTAATCAGGCGTGAAGAGAAGGTGTGTATTGACAAGGAGTGTGCAAGTTGTCACTGACTAAAAAAGTATACAAGCTAGAATCCATTTCTCCCTCCTCCGCTTGTTTCCGTGCTGTTCCCAACATCGTGTGGGTGAAGATGTCTGTACTACAGTATTTACGTTGGTGCTGATTGACCAGACAGCCTGTTCCTGGCAGCTAATCATAACATATTCTTCAGACTCAGTTGTGCTGCTGTTGCTATGCCTCCAAACCAAGATTCATGGATATAAAAAGGAGAATTAGGATGTTTTAGACAGGAAAGGTGGGAATACTGTGAAAATGAAGGCATGCTGTACGCGGTATTTTTAAGAAATGCACAACAGAAGAAAAGCCCAACCTAAAAGCTTTGGTAATTCAGCAGCTTGTGAACCTTCTTGTTTCCATGAGTGCTGTAAAACTAAGTTCAGGACTCAACTGAAGGTGTGACCCATACATTAGTTCATGGGATTTGTCAGTTCTGCCAAGCTGTAATAGCCTTCCTATAACATCTACTTAGGTTTCTTCTTTCTATAGACAAATATATAGTGACTTATGAAAGAAAGAGCTTCCCAATATTTAAACTTTTGTCTTGTTCTTTCTTGGTCTTTGAATATGGTAATATAAATATGGTAAAGTAAAATAAGACTTTGCTTTCTGTTAAACGTGTAGGTGTGTGGTGTGGACTGGTGATGAGCGTGTTTTCTTCTATAACCCTACCACCCGGCTTTCGATGTGGGACAGACCAGATGACCTCATTGGAAGAGCTGATGTGGACAAAATTATTCAAGAACCTCCTCACAAAAAAGGAATGGAAGAAGGAAAAAAACTCAGTAAGAACAATCTTAATGCTTGCTTTAGAACTCTGAACGTAATTTATCATTTATTTTGTGTTCATTTCCAAAATTAGTAACGTTTAAATAAGCGAGAGAGATGTAAGCAGGTATTGAAGAATGCATATAGCTTTGGAATTTCTTTAAGAAGGATGGTGGGAATGCAAGAACATCAGCTGCAGTACAGTTTGAAAACAACTGCCAAGAACACAGAACACTCAAAAGACTGCTGAGTTGAGATTTCTGTCTGGTACAAGTTCTAGCAAATGATCCTAGGATGACATGTGGGCTTGGTGTTGGAGGAAAGCAAAGTGCAAGCAGATAACCAGGAGATCCAAATGTTCTTCATTTGGCTGCTTAGCCTGATTTTTTTTCATGGAAGTAAGAGGTCAGTATTTACTTTTTTAAATGCAAAGCTTGCCACAAGTCCTTTAGTCCTGCCACTAAATTCTGATGGTATTTATCTGAAAGCAACTAAGACCATCTTCCTTTGTCAGAATGCAGTACTGCACACATTGTCCTCTGTTTTTTGCTCAAGAACAGACTCGTTGTAAGGATAAAAAATCTAAATTATTATTGAAATCTCTTCTACAGTTAGAGAAGAGCATGAATCTACAGAAGATGCAAATGAAGATGAGCCTATTAAAATTAAAAAGCGCAAGTAAGTTTGTTTTTAAGTACTAAGTAGCCTGTGTAAATAAAATAACTGAGGCTTCATGTGAGCAATTCTTATGCTGTTGTATGTAGTAAAGCGGTAACAGTAGCTAAGAGGATTCATCACCTTCCTGCTGTTTTACATTAGCAGCTCAAGTGCTTGATATTTCTGAGATAGTACGGAGGAAATAGCATCACCTTTAGAAATCGTTAGGAATGGAAGTGAATGGTGTTAGTTATTTGATGAGTCCAGGAAATACTTCCAGCATGGTTTACCATAGAATTGTTGACCAGCTTGGCTTAGAGATCTTGAAGATCACCTAGTTCTGCCCCTGCCATGGGCAGTGATACCACCTGCTAAATCAAGTTTCCCAGGGCCCCATCCAGCCTGGCCTTGAACACCTCCATGGATGGGGCATCCACAGCTTCTTTGGGAACCTGTTTGAGTACCATATCACCCTCTGAGTGAAAAACCTCCTCCGAACGTCTAATCTAAATCTCCCCTCTCCTGGTTTACAAACATTCCCCTATCATTATCGTATCTACCTGTGTAAAAAGTCATTCTCTGTCTTTTCTTTTTTAAGCCCCCCTTTAAGTGTGAGGTCTCCCCCGAGCCTTCTCTTCTCCAGGCTGAACATCTCCAGCTCTGTCTTCCTTCATAGGAGAGGTGCTCCAGCCCTCTCATCTTCGTGGCCCTCTAACAGGAGGTGCTCCAACAGGTCCACCTCGTGCTGGGAGCCTCAGGCCTGGATGCGCCACTCCAAGTGGGGCCTCGTGAGGGCAGAGCAGGGGGACGATCGCCTCCCTCAGCCTGCTGCTCCCGCCTCTGTTGATGCACTTGGCCTTCTGGGCTGCAAGCATGCACTGATAGCTCATGTTGAACTTTTTGTCCAACAGAACCACTAAGTCCTTCTCTGCAGGGATGCTCTCAAGGAGTTCTCCCAGTCTGTACTCATGTCTGGGATTGCCCTGATCAGGTGCAATAATTTATTATCTTCAATAGTTTGCTTGAGTTGCTTGTTTTTCTTGTTAATTTCTGCACACAAGGTTTCGTTGCCAAAAAGTCTAGCCATCTAGATTTTCATAGTGATTAGTCCTGTAAGATTTGTTTTCACTCTGTTATAAAGGTTTAAGTGTTTTATTTGGTTCTTCGTGTCTGTCTGTTTTGCCTATTGGAAGTGATATGTGTCACTTTACTCTGAGTTACTTGTACACACTATTGTAAAAGTAGTTTTACCGTTTTGTTTGTTCTTGTGTTCTCTTAGGGATGATTATAATTGTTCACAGTTAATCAACAAGCCACGCGTTTCTTTTCAGAAACGCTTTGGATGAATGTATCGTTTGTGGTACAGCATTTCTGCTGTAATGATTGTAAAGTATTCTCAGTTTGAACTAACTCCTGTAGCCTTTCACAGGGCCTCATGGTCTTGAATGGGAGAAGAGGAAAGTTAGTACAGCTAACAAAATTTGTTGCACGTCTGGTGAGACCAGTGAACAAAACCGGTCGTTGAGAACACTTTGGTTACTTGAACAGTATGAAAAGCATTCCTACCCAAGTCTCAAAGAATGGTTTCCATGTTTTTAAGCCAGTAATTCTGAATTAATCTGTTACGTCTGTTCTGTCTTGATGCAGTTCAATCGAACGTGCAGGGCTGACATACTACTTATCAAGTCGTACTGTGTATTTAATTTTTTTTCCAGGAAAGATGATAACAAAGATATTGATTCAGAGAAGGAGGCTGCTATGGAAGCTGAAATTAAAGCCGCTCGAGAGAGAGCCATTGTCCCTCTGGAGGCTCGGATGAAACAATTCAAGGACATGCTTCTAGAAAGAGGGGTTAGAGAAATAAGTGTGTGTGAGAGAGAGTGAGTGAGTGAAGGGGTGTGAGAAAGGGAGATTCAGGCAGAAGTCTTAATTCTTAGTTAATTCAGAACCTTCAGTGCCTTATGCGAGGAAAACAATTCCATTGTTCTTCTGATTCATGGATATGTTTCATTCAAGAGCCTATATTTCACTGAATGTTAAAATTAACAGAATTTTGAAATAAGTGAAATTAAATAGTATCAAGATTCTTTTTTTACTTTTCTTTCCCCAAGTTAAGTAAGTACGCAGTTGAAAGCTGCCAGTGAAAATAAATAAGAACTGGACACATAATTAAGGTTTTTGGAAATGTTCCTACACAGTAAAAACAGTAAGTTCCACTATAGTCTATACATTCTTATCCTTAAGTGGGAGACTTCTTGCTTTTAGTTAACCTAAATTTGAAATTTGCTTTATACAATCAGTTCTTAATAGCCTAAATTATCTATCAGAGTACGAATTCCCGTAGTAACTTTATTCAAAAAAATTGAAGTGTTTCCAGCTACCTATGAGCTTTAATTTAGTTTCCTTAACTAGTTCTTATGGGATAATTTTAATAAAAATCAATTAAAATGAGCATGAGCCTTTTTAAGTTTGTTGTAGCAGAACTGTTGTTTAAACACAATATTTAGAAAAGGTATAGGGCAGGCATGGGATGAGAACAAAGAATCTCAAGGCTTTATTCTGATGGAGTTGTTTTTTAAAATGTCACACGGTAATAGTTATTTTAATGAGTAGTTAAGTGTTTGTTGTTATTTAAAGTTCTCAGAGCCAATTAGTGTTGAAACTTGCTATGGCAGACTCCCACAGCTCATCATCTATTAGTGATGAAAACTTCAGCATGATTTTTGTCTCCCTCTTTTCTTCAGATGTCCTATAGTTTTCAAGCAAAACTCTACAGCATTTGCATGTTCAAGGAAACCTAACGGTTAAAATCTGACTTTTTTTTGATTAAAGGTCTCTGCTTTTTCAACATGGGAGAAAGAACTACACAAGATAGTTTTTGATCCTCGTTACTTACTTCTCAACCCTAAAGAAAGAAAACAGGTAAAGAATTCACTCCCCTTCCAGACACCATCTACTGCAAGTGTTATCTAAGTCCTTAGTCAGTTTTTTTCCTGTTTAGCCTTCTTCAGTAATGAGTATTGCAAGAGATTTTTGTTATGATTAGGGTTTGTCTGGAAAAGGAAAAAGCTGAAAAGAGGAGTTGCCATTTTTTATTTTTCCTGCTGTTGCAAGTGAAAGTTATATGTATACAGAAAGCTCTCAAAACCTGAATGAAATGGTGGGAATCTTCAGCATCTTGACAAACTACTGGAGCAATGATTAATCCAGCTATTTATGAAAAATAGTAAGTGTGGAAAACCTAAAGTACATCTTTATTGTGAAAAAAGTTCTCGCTCCAGAAGCTTTTCCTCAAATGGATGTATGGAAATAGAAAACTTCAAGAATACAAGAAGCATCTGCTTTCTTAAGCACATGACCCTGAAAAATGTTAACAAAATGAATATGTAAGAAACTGTTTGCTGGTTTCAGATTGTGTTCATGTGTTGTACACTGCGTGCTCAGTAGATGGGAATAATTTGTATATTCAAATACAAAACATCCTTAACTCTTCTTTCTACCCTGTCTATATTGGTTCTGTTGTGGGAGGAAAGGAAGTAAGACAAAAGGAAAAAAATGGAATTTTTCTCCCATCTTGCCTGGAGCTTATGTGGCTTCGGGTCTGTATGTTTTATGTCAGCGACTGGTGTTTCTGTAGGTATTTGATCAGTATGTGAAAACGCGAGCTGAAGAAGAGCGCAAGGAGAAGAAAAACAAAATAATGCAGGCCAAGGAGGATTTCAAGAAAATGATGGAAGAAGCAAAAATTAATCCACGGTAGGAGCTTCTTTCTCGTTCATGTGCATGAACGCTGTTAGAACGAAGTATGTTGGGTGGTATTGGGTAGGTTAACTTGATTAACCTTGCTCAAAATTAGAGGCAAAGGGGAGAAAAATCAGGTATTGTTGAAATCTTGATTTGCCTGCTTGCACTCACACAACCCATAAAGTAATAGAGCTTGACATTTATGATGTTTTATGTAATTTTAAGACATTTTGAAGAAATCCTCAGCATGTTGTCTGGAATGTGAGAAAGACCTCAAGATCCACAACCAGATTAAAGCTTTCTTTCGTAACTCTTTCTTCTTAAGAATATTAGTATTCCTTGAGAAGTATTAGGGAGGTTTTGTCAGTTTGGGGATTTGAAGGGACCTTTTTCTGGTTACAAAATATATTAATAATAATATAACGATATTTTGGTTGCTTTAATAGGAAAATTATTACTTACCCTTCACGTCCAGGCCTACATGCAGTGATAATAGCTTAGTGAGAACAGCAAACATACTAACATTCAAGATTTTATTGCTGGAATTGTTTGTTTCACAGCTTTCTTGCATATAATTCATGAAGTATGTGCTTATGTCAACAGCGAGCTCTAAAGCATTCTCTTTCAGCATCTCTTGGATTACCTGGCACTAATTCCTTTACAGTGAAATAACATCTCATTTGGTTCACTTCAGCTTGATTTTTTTCAGTGATCCATGTTGGAATTTCGTGGAATCCAGTGTTATGTAAACTTTTAAATTACCTTAAATTTGATTAATATTTCTTACTTGAAACATCTGTCTGTTCATTTAATGGTGGCAACAATTTGGATGGTCTGGGGAGAATGGAGACATGGGAATATTTGAAATACTTTTTTTAAAAATAGTGAGTTCAGTATAGCATTCAGAAACTAACATGGACTATTCTTGTTAGCTTTAGTATTCTCAACTTCAAGATATCTCCAGTGCATCATATTGGGACTAATTCTTAGCTAATTATGGGCTGGGGTGGGAAGGAACTGCAATTGAATGACTGTCTTGTTTAATCTTATCCTTTGTCTTCTGGTTTCAGTGTTTGTCTAAAGATATTGCTGTACCTCTGTGAGTGTCAGACTATTTTTAATCATCTATCTCAGTCCAACATGCTCAAGAGTTTGTGTTCCACTTAAGCAGCTCTTGTTCTTCGATATAGCTATACATTCACTTTCTAATCTTTTTGAATAAGCTACCAAATTCTCTTCTTGTTTCAATTTACCCTACAGCAACAGTAGGCTGGATTTTCCAAGTCTAATTATTTCCATGCTGTGATGAAACATTCGTATGATTATAAGTGTCTCACGTATTCTTGGGGCCAGATTTGCATCAGAGCTTGGAAAAAGCACAGTAGTGGTTTTTTTTGAGGTAAGTGGCAGTACTACATTTACTGCACAGATTGGAATCTGGCCCTGGAGGTGAGAGAACTGTCAGGAAAATGCTGTGGGAATAACGGGTTGAAAGCCCAGTACTGCTGCATCTGCCCGTAGCATTTAATACATTTTCAGCCCTCCGTGTTTTAAGATAGAGCTATACTATGTTCTGTGTAGGGGAAGATTTCATTCAGCCAGTGTTTTATCATGACTAACACCAAAAGACGATTTCCTCGGTGAACTCTTAGCATGGTTTGGCTGCAAGTGAATGCATGTAAATCTTTCAGTTTCACAGCTGTGAAATACCTGGACAGACTGGTGGCTGAACTGCTTAAGCACAAAAAAGAAGACTTGTAGTCAGCTGAGGTGTTTTTTTTTTTTAATTTCTTGGTTGTATTATAATCTCTCTTCCTACACCTGCACGTTCTGCAGGTAGCTCTATTAAAACCAAAACAACAAAAATACTACACCGTACAAGTCTCTTAACAGTACCTTTCATGTGTGTGCCTAAACCTGACTCCTTTCTGTAGTTCACTGATCAAACATCTCTATAGTGAGAACATAGGATGGGTGTTTTTTTTGTTCTTTGTGGTCTGGCATGTATTCTAGCAGAAGAAATATTTCTCTGCTGAACCTGCTTCCCAGCAAAGACAGCTCTGCCAAATTAGTTCACTTGCCATTTTGTTGCAGAACTACTTTTAGTGAATTTGCAGCCAAGCATGCTAAAGACTCGAGATTCAAGGCAATTGAAAAGATGAAAGATCGAGAGGCCTTGTTTAATGAGTTTATCACAGCGGCAAGAAAGAAGGAAAAAGAAGATTCGAAGACCAGAGGTGAGAAGGTAAGGTGATTTTTTTTAGTTCCAGCAGTGTGAATGGTGTGAGCCTGAGTGAGATGGGACAAAGTCAGTGCTTGGTTTCCAGCGTGCCTTCTCTGAGACTCAGTCCTTCTCTTTCCATAGAGGTTTTACAGTGTAAGCATTTCACAGATGTTTCTTTGGTCTTTATGAACTAACTATTTTTAAGTTTGCAGGTATACTATACTGACTTAGAGCATGTAGAACATAATTTTATGAAACTGAGTTAACATTTTTGTTCTCCTAAGCATGTAACATATTCTTAACTGGAATGAGGCCTAATTTTTTTTCACCATGTAAAAAAAAAATTGTCCATAAGCGCTGAAAGGAAGTTCGTGTTTTGTTTGGCTTGAGAATCCAGAACTGGCCGTTACTTCCCTGTTCTCTCAGTGAAGGCAGTAAGATCTCAACATTCTCCGTAGGCTACTCTAAATTTCAAACAGCTTCCATGTCTTCTCTTTCCATCTAAAAGCTAGCACTTTCAGTGACTTTAATCTTGCAGTAAATATATCTTATGTATAAACTGCTGCTTATTAGAATTAAAGGTCAGCTATTAAAGATTGATGAATTCCAAATGTCACTTGACCGTACTGTCAATAGTAGGGAGCAGGCTTTCACCGCTGGGGAAGCAGGCTTCTATGGAGGTGGCATCAATATTACCAACAAAATATGCAGCCGCTTACTTAAATGTCCCTGTGTGTGGTGCGAATGGAGAAAATAACCTCTAAAGCCTAATCATTTTTGACACTTTAAAGTCTGCAATATTTCTTTCGTAGCACAAAGTTAATGTAAATTTCACTCACTAAGAATACTTGCTGAAGAGAGAAATGCTGAATAACGTGTTAGATTTGCAGACAGTTTACTAGTTGAATAAGTCTTGCGTATTTTTTTCTTAATCTAGGCACTCTGGTCTAATTTGATTTTGTTCTCCATTTTTTGCAAACTGTCTTATTGCTGATATTTTCAATAAATGATTTTGCTTTCAGAGGAGAACTGATGTAGTTCAAACCTAGACTTTTACGTATTGCATTTCAGTTGTGAATGGAATTTTAAAATTCTTGCAGCTTAGTGAAGTTGAAAGCTTAAAAAAAGTAAATACTTGTTTTGTTGCATGATTGTTCTAAGTTAAAAAGTTAAGAGAGACTGTGTTTGTTTGCTTTTGAAATAATGTTTTTTTCTCCAAAAGCGTTTTGTAACCATTTTATGTATTCTGTTTTATAACAAGTGGATAGACTTTACAGTTATGTGCTGTGCGGCCTGTCAATCAGTTCAGTCTGACAGCTGTCAATCACTGACACGCAAATATTATGGGATTCCCTAGTGAGGAAAGAATTGGTATCTCTGTGTGGTGACTTTAGCCTCCCGCAGTTCCGGTACTTTACATTTTTTTAGTTTTTTTCCTTGTGAAGTGATGAGAGTTGTACCTGCAATGTGTTAACTGCCAAAAAAAAAGACTTCTAAATACACCTGAAATATTTTCAGTCTTGTTTTCCTTTGATTTTGAAAGTGTTTAAAACAAAAGAAAATTTAATGCATTTAACCTGAAGCTTTCTCAGTCTGTTTTAAAAGTCCAAAATCTTTATTTATGGAGGATGAACTTTACAGAAATCTTTAACGTAAGGGTTTAAAGTTATCCAATATTTGATTTTTACTTTGATTTATGACTTGCTGGCTGGTGAAAGGGCCCAGCTGAGTTTTCAGATGGTTGTTTTTATTCATGTGGCTAATGTCAGTGAGTAGACGGAATCTTAGCGCTTCTCAGGTGACGGAGGTAAGCAGGTATCCGTGGGTCAGAGGCAGGGGAGGACACGTGGGAGTGAACTGTGTGAGCTGATAACTTTGACCAAGCTACCGCTGTACAGTCCCAGGACACAGGGACATTGTTGCACGTCCTCAGGATGAGCAGTGCCAGCAGACGAGCCTTAAGTCCTCCTTACGTCGGCTTCCCAAAGCTCAGCTGAAAAGGTACTGCAGCCCACGTCGCCAGTCAGTGTCAGTACCCTGTACAAAGGTCTCTTAACAGTTTTCTTCTGTATATTAGAGTTAGGCTGGTTACCGTGCTTATAGATAGATCAAACCTGTGTATTGAAGAGCTGTGAGCCTAAAAATTCCTTGGTGAGATGTTTTTTTCTTAATTGCTCTAAGTTTTCCCCTTTGTTTTAACTGACAAACAAATTACAATCCTGGTGCTGTATACGTTGCAGATGAAAGATAGTTCTGACTGAAGTTAAACCCACGCTCTGAGGGTGTGACAAGTCTAAAAGGGTCGTTCATTTTCCTCGGGGGAATTGGCTCTGTAATCCAATTTTTCTTCAAAGTCAGTGGCTGGTGGAGCAGCAGATGGCCAGGCTGGTGTCTGCACGGCGCCTGAGAGAGGGCAGGGCTCTGCTGCTGGCGGTTCCTGTGAAAACGTCTTCCTACACGACGTGTTCTTTTTTGTTAGGTTTGATTTTGTATTGCAGCTGCTGCCAGAGTACTTCAGCAGTGTTGTGAGTGTAGTTTTAATCTTTTTTTTTTTTTTCCAAGGGATATATCTCTGGGACGTGACTTGTGCGAAGTACTTTGGTTTAACTTTGAGATACCCTTACTTTACGGACTTCTGTAGTAACAGCTGGGCGTTGTTTGATGTTCTGACAGATATTTCTAATGATTTCCATGGCTTAGAAAGCTTCATATTTTTTTATACTGCATGCATGTTTTAAGATGTTTTGAAACAACATTCTTAATCTTAAAATGAATAAATGCTTTGCTTAGCATCTTGTGCAGCTAGTTTAAGAAAGAGTGATAGTGCTGTAGATATAGAGTAACTTCTCCACTGGCTCTAAGCAGTTGTGTTCTAATCCCTGCTTACCATCTGAATCTCCCAGATACAGTAAAGAAAAAGAAGTCTATAAAGCCTTTTATGTTCATGTATTAATATTGTGAAGAGCTAAAATTATCCCTGGGTAAGCCTGCAGAACGTTGGTTCTGATCTCATTCGTACGTGCTGTAACTAAACACGTTTTTAGAAAATCTGGAGGGCGGTTCTGTGGCAAACCAGAGTTTGCTCCCCTGCCCATCTGCTTTCTTCCGTTACGAATCTCAGTGTCTGGGAGCTAAACAGCTTTCGGTGGTTTCCTTATTGGAAGGGATGAGCAGAGGAGAAAAGTAGCAAAAACTGAATGGCCAGCCCTTCTCAACTAATCTTAAGTACTGTGCCAAGACAAAAGAATTTGCTTTGTGGGCTGACGGGGTTCGGGGTGCTGTGAAGGCAGCACGCTTAGCCCTGTGTGTGCCCTTGGGTCCCCAGTCACTCGCTGCTTTCCAGTCGTTGGGCAAGCGAGGCCAATCTGCCCCTTGCTGCTGTTCTTCTCAGAGGTGGAGGCTTAAATGCCAAACCAGACTTCTAAGACATAAAGAGGTGGAAATAACATGGAAAAAATACCTAGCACCTAAAGTGCGGCAGCAGCAAGGGAAATTCTCTACCCCAGAAAATGAGATAGGTAATAACGGCACAGCAGGTGCTCATGCATCTGCTGATTCTGGGAGTTCAGGTGAAAACATGTTGCTAGTTTTGTCTCAAGATTAAAAAAAAATAACAAGAACCAAAAAAAGTAGGACTGATCCTCTAGCATTATGGACAGAGTGGTATCCCATTTCTATTTGACAGTGTAGACTAAAGCAATTTCTTAAACTTTAATATATATTTGCATATCCATATCCATCTCAAATGTAGCTTACTTGATTACTGTGAGTGCTTAATTCTTTATTGGTTACATCCGTTTTACTATTTATCAGCAGATCCAAGTGGTTACCTCTGTTCATGGTACACTTGGAAGAGAATCCATAAATAGTTGATTTGTTTAGTGCCCCGTTTAAAACTGGATAGCCGCTTTAATACTGACAGCGAAATGCTGCAAAGTGGAATCAGTAGCATGTTACTTTGAGATATAAAAGCTTAAAAATAAGCGGAAGTAAAATAATAAAGACTGCATTGCTGAATCATTCTTTAATGAATATGGTTCATCTTAAAATAGGAAGATCTGCTAAATCTACTTGCTTTAGCAAAATTGTCCCAAAGGGGAAGGGAATTTTAGACATGTTAAGTCTAAATTCAAAGTTTTAGTGATATTTCTTTTCTAAATTGTATTGGTATGTAATTAGTATACTTCCCTCTGTCGGAGGTAAGTTGATTCCTTTTTTCATAAGAGCAAACTGTTACGTGTCAGCCTCTTCCTCAAGTGTTGTCTTTCTGTTATTGTCTGTGAAACAGATCAAGATGGACTTCTTCGAATTACTGGCTAATCACCACCTGGACAGTCAGTCTCGCTGGAGCAAAGTGAAGGACAAAGTAGAGACTGACCCTCGTTACAAAGCAGTGGATAGCTCTTCACAGAGGGAGGACCTTTTCAAACAGTACATAGAAAAAATAGCAAAGGTGCGTGTGTGACATTTGGAAGCTTGTCTTTGGATGTTCTGCTGGTTACATTGCCGTGATGTGTGATGTAACTAACTACAAGATAGACTCGTGTGCTTTAGTTCCATACTTCAGAGAACTCTGTACGGTTCCTCCTTGTTTGAAGCACCCTGGATGACAGCTTGACACTTAGAAGTACTATCTGTGGTGCTGCTGGTGCGAGCGTTCATGGTATGTGTGTGCCTGCACATGTACACGAACACGCGAGATGTATGGAAGAATTTCTCCAGAACGAGAAAAACAAACTCACATAAAGGCATTGGCTTTAACGCTTGAGAAAATACAGACGCTACACTGAGCATCCCAGCCAGGACGGGCAGGTGCCTTTGCTGCAATTTTTGTATCAGTTGTTTCACGCAGTTATAGGTGGTTCATATACAGTTCCTTCACTGGTTCTTCTCTCTCAGCCCAGTATTGCTGCTTTTCTCTTCCAGGGAATTAACGGTTGAGTACGTATAACTTGGTTAACAGATAATTTACACTGCTTTCCCCAGCCCGTTACTCAGTTTGTCACTGTATACGAGGAACATGCTCCTAAGAATAGTTGTTCTGGGATCAGCGTTGTGACCAAACTTCTTCCAGCGTATGACCCTGTAACGCTTCTGTAGCATATAATTCTTGAAGGAAATTTCTGTAGTCTTTTACATCTTAAATCACTTTGAAGTGTTTTGTTCCAAGATGCCTTTGGTTTGACAATCCTTGAATTTGCTTACCTGCCTAATGTCACATTTCTATTGAGAAAAGTTTCTGCTCTTCTTACGTTTCAGAATTTAGATTCTGAAAAAGAAAAGGAGCTGGAAAGACAAGCTCGCATTGAGGCAAGTTTGCGTGAACGAGAGAGGGAAGTCCAGAAAGCTCGCTCGGAGCAAACCAAGGAAATTGACAGAGAACGTGAGCAGCACAAACGTGAAGAAGCAATACAGAACTTCAAAGCGCTTCTGTCTGACATGGTGAGATATGGACAGGTTCTCTCCTGATCTATTCATTGCAGGAGCTTGTCAGCATTTTGCTAATTGTTGCACTACAAAAATCTCTTTGCTGATTGTAGTTAAATTTATATAGAAATAGAATTCTGTTTTCTATTCCACTGCCTTCCCTTTTTCCTGTTGGGAGTTTTTGCATTGCTTGTAAGAGAAGGCTTTGCTTTTAGGGTTGGTGTTCTGACAGTTTGCCCAAAGGCTTGTTGACGGTATTGTTCCTGCTGTGCTTCTCCAGCACCTCACCGGTGATGGCCGATTTTTAGACATGCTGCTGTAAATTTCTGTGTCTGGAAAACTAGAAAATTAGGACTATTCTCCTTATGTCTGTGTCTCTTCTTCATGCTCCAAACACAGCGTCTTTGTCTTAGTATTTCTTTGCTATGTTTGCTTTGCTTTTACATGTTTACTTTGTACTAGTAGTATCAAGCTAACCTATAAGATGGCAATTTCCATATGGTGAATGTCTTATTAAGAGGGCAAGATTAGCAAAATGACCTTTCACCGGTGTGTGTACTATGCCTTTGCTTCCCGGTATTATATATAAAAACCAAATGTACTGGTTCTCACGTGTCCTCATGGAAATCGTTAAATGGCTCGTCATCCTGATTTGGTGGTGTAGCCAGCCAGCAATATCAAGCAACAGTTGCTTGAGGGATGCTCGCCAGACTAGAGGCAAGGCACTGCAAAGCTCCTGGTGTCTCCTTGCAAAAAGTTAGCTCTGAGGCTACTTTTCCAGACCACTTACAGTTAATATAGCATACGGTATCTCTATCTGCATTTGAACTTAGGCAAAGTAATTCCCTCTGCCACTGCTTGCTTAGTATTTATAAAGAAAGCTGCCATTGTCTCATAATGTTTTTTAAATAGCTTTTATCTTTAGTCTGAACCTTAATTTAAAATAAGAGAAAGAAAAAAGCTTAGTAGTACGTAACAATTATCTGTGAGCCATAGAAAAAATGATTTTAAATAATAATCATCCTTTGACTCAGGTGCGTTCTTCAGATGTGTCTTGGTCTGATACCAGAAGGACTCTACGCAAAGATCATCGATGGGAATCTGGCTCCTTGCTAGAAAGAGAAGAGAAAGAGAAACTTTTTAATGAACACATTGAAGCACTTACCAAAAAGAAAAGGGAACACTTTAGGCAACTTCTGGATGAAACTTCAGCGGTAAGAGCTGTGTATGCTCAAACTTCAGACCTTTGCCAGTGTATCGTGATTTCTCTTTCTGTTTTTCTATCACACAAGCTGATTTTTGGTTGTTTCCATTTCCCGGGTCCTTTTGTTTCACTGCTATCTCTTCTTAAGAAAATGTATATATCATGTTTCCATAGCTGTTTATCTTGAGTGTTATTTCAGTTTAACACATGGTTCATTTTCATTTAACCTTACAATCAGTGATCTTTTTGTGTCCTGCAGGATGTTACATTTCTTCAATGTTGAGCTATGTGATACTGCTTACTATGTGGCATCCTGCTCTTTCCAGTGTTTGTGTTAGTAAAATAATCTTACCGTGTTCATCAATCTTGACATTCTCCTGTTTTATATTGTGCTACTGAATCTGAATCATTGCACTGTTCTGTGCGGTGCAGTGGAAATCCATCACCTGCCTGGTGTACGGTGGGGTTCTAGGGAGTCTTGCTCTTTTTTAATCTCGTGCAAACGTCAGTCGGCTTTCTTCAATCCTGCAGTTTTTAATTTATTTTTAATGCATTAGATAAAAATGCTCAGAATGCTAGGTGGATCTTAGTGTGATATAAGAAAATGACGGACATGTTACTTCGAAGCAATTGTTTTTTAATTTTTAATAACTAATACTTCTAAAAATATTTTTCTAGTACATGTTTATGTATATATGAATGTTAAATGTGTTGGAATGTAAATGATGTGCATGAGGACTTTGCCTGCAAAGTACTATCTTAATAATGAAGAAAAGTAAATCTATACAATCTAATTAAAAATACAAATACAGTAGTATAAATAACCAAAACCAACACTTTGATATACAGTAACAACTGTGTTAGTGTACTTGAGAGATAATGAACGTTCCATATTCTTAGAATCTAATTTTCTTGCAATTTTAACTATTTTTCTTTCTTCTGAAAGATAACTTTAACATCAACATGGAAAGAAGTGAAAAAAATAATTAAAGAAGATCCAAGGTGCATTAAATTTTCTTCAAGTGACCGGGTAAGAGGTTTGCATCGCTGCTGTTAACTTTCAGTATAATGCAGGATACAGAGAAAGTTAGTGACTGCTGAAATGATTTCTGCTTTATTTGAACAGAAATATTTTTTTAATTAAAAATACATTCGACATGTAATTGTTACCTATGTTCAGCGTGGTGAGTTGCATGAAGCACTCTGCATTCCGTGTTTTAAGCTTATCTTTTCCCTTTCAGAAAAAACAAAGGGAGTTTGAGGAGTACATTAGAGACAAATACATCACTGCCAAAGCTGACTTCCGAACACTATTGAAAGAGACCAAATTTATAACGTACAGGTGTGTAGCGTGTCACCAAAGAACTAATCTTTTTATTATCCTTTTCTCTGTACGTGGCAACAAACTGATGACTGTTTTTTGTCTTATCAAAAAAAAAATTTTTGTCTTAAGTTTTTTGTTTTATCAAAATAATTTGATGTCTTAATTCTTATAACTTTTCATCTTTCAACTTTATCTGACAAAAAAAAAAATCTGCATCGGAAAGAGGCCTCTTTTTGCTTTATTTTTGTCAGGTGTTAATTCTTACACTTGCTTTCAGATCCAAAAAGTTGATCCAGGAGTCGGATCAGCACCTGAAAGATGTAGAGAAGATATTACAAAATGACAAGAGATACCTGGTACTTGACTGTGTACCAGAAGAGAGACGCAAACTCATCGTGTCCTACGTAGATGACCTGGACCGTCGAGGTCCGCCTCCACCACCCACAGCTTCAGAGCCTACAAGACGAACAACAAAATAATTACGAATACTCTCATAACAGGGTATCTGTTAAAAAAAAAAAAAGTTTGCATGAGCCATCTGTCAGGTTTATACATATACATTACCGTGAATATATTGCAAAACCATCTTAGGAGCAGAGGAAGAAGCAGCATTTGTGAACATAAAATGGTCTCTGTATAAAAATTTAAAAAAAAAAAAAGAGAGGGGGAGAGAGAACATTAAAGTTATTTATGATTTTTTTGGGGCATGACTGACAAAAACCAAACGTGGGCTGTGTTTGGTAACTTCAGATCTCAGAGCAATATTGTGTCTGTGTATGAGGTATGGATGTCTGATATTTGGAGGCGTTCTTCTCAGCAGTGTTACGTATGCAAGTCTTAGATGATTGTGCTTGTGGTTTGAACTTGTAATACACATGTGCCACCAGCTTCCTAATGGTTCACCCATGGTCACCTGTCTAAGGAGATGAAATGCTGTCTCATAACTGAAATTACCGGTTACTGAAGACTGCGTTCTGGAAACACAAGTCCTGATTCTGTGCTTGCTTTCACCCTTCTAAATGGAACTAAATCCATTAAAGTCAGTTAAAGCTGGGAGAGGAGAATTAGGACTACAGAGACCAAATTAAATTTGCTCACAGGTCTGCTTTGTTCCTTACCCTATCTGTGGATTAGAAACAAAATCAGGTTGCTCTGCCCAAGTGAAGATTCGTCTAACAATTTTTACTGAAAGTTGGAAACACTTGGTAAATAAGAGTGGTTACCAGAACAGAACAGGACGGTTGTATAAACAAGTTTTTATTTGCGATAAAGTGATCTTTACATCTGGATTAGACTGTGGATTTCCCTTCTGGGCAATTCTTGTAAACTATACTCCTGTTTTGAATGTTAAACTTGTGTTTCTAAAGTTTAATTTTGAAATGTTGGGATTGTTCAGTTTATGTATTTGAACTACAATAAACCAACCCTTTTTATATATGGATTGTACAGGCCTGATACCAGTTTCTGTTGGATTTTGTTGGAGTTGTGGATCTAAGAGTAAAGCAAAGAACCAAACTCGTATTACCGAAAATGTTGGCTGTGCTTGGCAAAATAGCGTGTGATACTGTGCAGCATCAAATTAAATTTCATTAACATTGAGATCCCATCTGTGCAACTGGGTGACAAACAAAATCATTTTTTAGTGTAGTTCTTCACATTCACTGTTAACTGTGAGATGGTGGGAATGGTGGTGTCAAAGCATTTCCTTCAATGTCTTCTACATTTTACATCAACCTATTCCTCTGTGTTGGGGGCGAAAGGAAGGATTCTTCATGAGAAACTGATTTATTTATTTATTTATTTATTTATTTATTTTCCTAGCAGTTAATTATGTCAACCAGCCATTGGGACTTCTAATCTGAGTACCAAGACAGGAGCTTAAGGCCATTTACAATGATTTAGGCAGCTTGGGATGAATTGTTTCAGATGTCAGCAACGCAGAAGGTTGTAGTAAGAATGCACACCCTCAGTTCAGGAAGAACATCCTTCCTACCTTCCCCCTGGTAGCTGACTGCTGCCACAGTGAGGCCAAGCCCTCGGGAAACCAGCTGAGGGCAAGGCATGGTGTCGAGTAGGACTGTAGCTCGCTCGGTCATCAGCCCCTACAGGCCCAGTAGTTCCCAGCTGGAAAACACCAAACTCAGAACTCTCAAGTGTGTGCCTGGCCATGAAAGCACAGGGGCGGTGGCAGGGGGAAGCCTGGACCCCACCAGGACTCTGCTGGGGTAGCACAGCTGGGCCAAGCAGGAGATGGACCTGGGGAAATTCCTGT
This sequence comes from Nettapus auritus, assembly GCA_011076525.1. Classification (NCBI taxonomy): domain Eukaryota; kingdom Metazoa; phylum Chordata; class Aves; order Anseriformes; family Anatidae; genus Nettapus; species Nettapus auritus. The sequence continues at coordinate 18,958,926 of CM021777.1, forward strand.
GCCAGGGAATCTCTGAGCCAGCCACAGTCCTGAGCTCCCTGCTGCCGTGCGTTCTCCCTGTGCTGCCGCAGGGTCAGGCTGCCCAGGGGAGCGTGGGGCACCGCGGGGCTGGGCTGCAGCCCCCGGATGAAGCAGGTTGGCAGCTCAGTGCTGCTCTGGGATTTTTCTTTCCCAATACAGTCATCTGTGTGGGCTGCACGTCATGAGCACCCCGCACCATCTCAGTGCTATTTCTGCAGCTTGCTGAGTTTTAAAGCAATGTGGGAGAACAGCTGTGACGGGAGGTAAGATGCATTCAGTAGGAATATGATAAAGGACCTTTCCAGTGCATCCCAGAAAGATTTCAGGTACTTCACATAATTCAGTTTTTACAGAGGTGAAGACAAATGTGGCTATTTCAAATGTCAAAACCCTTGCTGGACGTTTTGAAGAGCTCTTGGGATATCTATGACTATACAAAGCAGCTCTCTTTAGAAGAAAATACTCACTGTGATGCACACAGCAGCATCCAGCTGCCCTGCTTGGAAAGTGCCTTGCACACGGGGAAAATCCCAGGACTGAGTTCATGCACGTTTTAGTAGATTAAGATCATGCAGTTAACATGAAGGTAAACGAGCGTCTGTTTGTATAACATTTCCTTGACAGTATAAACCATGCCCTGAAGCCTCTAATTAGGTGCCTCTGCTTAAATTCATCACCAAGTGCAGCAGAGAATTAGCACATGGACTACGGGGGAACTGACAGCTTGTTTTAATACGTTATCAAATAATGGGATTCATCCTTTTTCACCCGGCACTCCCAAGGCTCTGCCACCCCCCGACGCAGCGCGGCCGGGGCCGTGTGTGCAGCACGGCCGGGCTCACCCTGCCCTGCACACCCCGCGCACCGCACCCTTACCGGGTCCGGCCAGACGGAGCTGTGATCACCTTTCACCGGCAAGTCACCCTGGCAGGTTGTTCCTGCATCACATCCTGCTTTAGTTTTATTTTAAAGCCAGTTCAGCTACAGATAGAAATTTCAAATGAAGAAAAAAAAAAAAAAAAAAAAAAGGTAATTCCTGATGAACACCAAAAAGCTGGTATTTCCAGTTTCCAGTGACAGGCAGCAGGTGGTGAGCTCTTGGTCTCTGTGACAGGGCCTGGGCACTGAGAGGGTGTCCGAGCACCTCTCCCTGTGACACCGCCACCCCCAAACTGCACACAAGCAAGAGAGAGCAAGAGGAGACTGCAGTGCCATTGTCCTCCCCATCTCGTCCTCAGCATTCCCTGAGTGCAAACACTAAAGATTTCACTGAAATTGCCCATCTTCACCATCATGCCTTGTCTGCCAGTGTCTGCGCTGAGAGGCAAAGAGCTCTGCAGCTGTTGTGCTGCCACAAAGCCATCTGCTGCGTCTCACCACCAAGGTGCTGTGTGGACATGTTCCTGCTTTGCATTATTTTAATGTTTTAGATGAGAACTTTAATTTGGACTGCAAACAGGAGGTCAGGGTCTCTTGCCTGGACAATCCATTTCCAGCGATAAGATGGAGAATGACGAGAACGACCCTCTGGGTGCTCTGAGCACGTTCCCTGTCTTCTCGTCCACCAGCGCCCAGCAGGGTCAGAGGCGGCTGGGCTGCCTGGCTCCCTGGGAGCAGATGGGCGCTGAAGCCAGGGCCCTTCCCTGGCCCTGCCTCGCTGCCACCAGACCCCACCTGCTCAAAGCCAGGAGCACTTTGTGTCAGAAAATACGTTTGTGTTTCCAAGCCTTTGTGCAGTTAAAGCTGTATTTGGTTTCCATGAAATAAGGTGTTTGATTAGAACACTGAGGGTGAGGGCTTAACAGCTAACCTGGAGCAGCTCGTTTATTTGCAGGAATGTCCCCATCCAGCCACACGCAATCTGCTCTGCAGACACCTGATGCACTTGGCTGAGAGCTGAAAAGTGAATTAACACCTTACAGGCATGTCCATGGCCCCTGTACACGTGAGGATTGTGCCCTTGCCAGGGTGCGCCCAACTGAAGGTGGGAGGCTCTGTCTCCACGTAGCGGTCTCCAAAATGACGTCTTCTACTGGGATGCAAAATCTCGGGGTCCTCTGCCACCTGCCAGCAGTGCCTCATCAGCACACGTGGGCTGATCTCCAGATACACTCTGGTGCCACAGAGCTAATGTTACACAGCACTTGAAAAGCACAACAATCAGCGACTCCACACAGACGTGTTTGGGACAACTTTACTTTTGATACCAGTGCAGGTTTTCTTTACAGGAACAAAAAAAGAACTTTTTTTCTTTAATGGTCCATTTACTCCTGATTTTTTTTTTACCATTTCATTAAAAAAAGAAAAAGAAGTTACTCCTGAAAGCCATCCCTTGTAGTAAATTTATAAGCCAGTGCATATCATTTTTCCCCACCTTGTACTTATCTCTTTAAAGAAGGCAAATGCTCCCTGCTCCTGCCCTGCGCAGGCTGGCCGGGTGGGGACAGAGTGTCAAACAGCACCAGCCCAGGGACTTGAACCGCATCTTCCTCTCCCCCCAGAGAGAGATAAATGCCAGTCCCAGCCTCTACGCAGTTCATGTTTTTCCTTGCGGTACCTATGTTCCTTGAGTAAGTGGCAGTTAGTCTCATCTGTAAGGTGTAAGAGTCGGTAGGTCATTGCAGAAACTGCCTGAAATCCCAATCATGCCTTATGAAAGAGACTGTCTATGAAAGAGACTAAAGAGTGCATTTTTTCCTTAAAAATTTGTGTAAACTTCCTTGCAAGGATGCAGGCACTGGTGGGATGCCCACTGCCCATAGCACAGCAGGGTTACCCTTATGGATCCATTTCTAAAGTGACAGTGTTGATTTATTTTTTAATTGACTTTATTTATCCCTTTGCTTTTTGTTGCAGGAGCAGGTTTCAGATCTAAAATTACTTTTTTTTTTTTTTTTTTTTTTTTTAAATTGAACAGTTGCTCAAGTAAATGAAGGATCTGAACAATCTTTACAGTAGAAAGGGCAGCCTTGCCATGCAAAGAGGAAGAGTTATTGTTATTATTATTGTAATGATAATTATTATTATAATGTAGGACCATAGACAGCCTCTCTCTGAAGCAGTCAGGTGCTAACAGCAATATATGGTTGTATTCTGTTTTAGAATGTCATAAATTAGCAACATATACTTTATCTTAAAAACAAAACAAAACAAAAATGGAATAAATAAATAAATAAAAAAAGGAAAAGAGAGCGAGAGAGTCACAGCATGCAAGAGCTTAAAACAGAACAATTAAAAATGACCAAAGCAAAATACAAGAAACGCAGAAAAAAAGCGCCCAGGTTCAATTTGTTTTGCAATCAATAAATTTTGGAAGCATCATTTATAAAGGTATTTCATATAGCAAAAAAAGGCACCACAGTATCTACAAAGCCAAATCCTTAGGAGAGTTTCTGTGGGGTGAAGGCGGAAGGCAGCAGCCTGGTTAGCGCACACATCTCGTGTGCAGTGCCATCCCTCCTCCTTTGAGCCTGTCTCTTGCAAATCTGAGCTTTTCCATTTTATGTTTGGTTTTGCTGTTGCTGTTGGTAAAAATACGAAGTAATAAAAAGACAAACATGAAAAATGGCAAAGGGGACAACATTCTGATCTTGCAAAATAACAAGTGGAACATTTCTAGGATAAAGTTTTAAAAAATCTGAACGGGCTGCTGTAATTAAAACCCCAGCCACACAGTCCCACACACGCACGTGCACAACCTCCCTTTCTTTTCCCGCTGCAGCTGACTCGATACCCCACAGTATTGTATTACCACACTTGAATCAGCAGACATCTACAACCATAGCAATGACACCAGAGGACACCGGGATAATGCAAGCCTAAACAATTCCCAGCCTGCTCCATGTTATGTCTTAGCTCGCAATTCACAAGTAAAGGAAAACCTGGTATCTACTCGGTGTGCCCACCCACTGCCCTAGGTGTCAGTGAGTGGCGGATAGGGAAGCTGGTTTGCTTGCCCCTGCACAACTCCTATATGCAGAGCAGTAATTAAACAAATGAATAAGAAGGAAAAGGGAAAAAATAAAAGAAGAAAAAAGAAAAGAAAAGAAACATTTGAAATCTTGTGTTTACTAGTATTCAGTACATGAGATTCCTAAAGAATAACTTATCCTCCTAGTTAACCTTGTCCTGGAATATATACAGGTTATTTGTTGCTGCCACGGCAATGATATTTTCTGAAGGGTGCCAAGCTGTATGCAAGATCTTTTTGCTGAAGTCCAGACTGTCCACACTAATTTCGTCTTTTCTCCGCTTGCCACCCACGCAGACCTTGCGGGGCTTGAGGATGGCCCGGGGCTTGCTGTTCTCCCGCGAGGCCTCCAGCGTCACGTCACGCTTGGTGTTGCGGTCGAACATGCGGAAGAAGTTGTTGTAGGAGCCAGTCATGATGACGCTGGGAGGAGGAGGAAGGACGAGTCAGCGAGCGCAGCTCCACCCCCGTCCCCACGCACCCCTGGGCTCTGCAGCGGCTGTGCCGGGCACCGCTGAGCACCCGGCCGTGGACACCACACCCCGCGGTCAGTGCCTGCCACCAGGACGTGCCGGCGGCTTGTGCCGCATGCCACGCCAACGGGTTTTGGTTCAGCCAAAGAAGCCAAGTGTTTACTCACGCATCTCCTCAAGTTTTGTCCCCCCCTCATCTGATGGAATATTAATACCAAAGACAATTTCCTTCAGGATAATAACTCATATTGGAATCCTTCCATATGTGGATATTAAGCTGGCCTGAACCAAACAGTTTTCACAGTTTTTTAGAGGCAAACTGCCTTGTGACTACAAGCATATTGAATATCCAGAGGTGTAATGAGGTTTAGATTAGATTTAGAAATTGGGCTTCAGGCCAGTTGTGTTTTATTTGCTTTTTTGTTACAGAGAAAACATCACAGCACTCCTGCAAAGCCAGCTGCTCTTGGGCGTTTTCTGCTGCGTTGGATAGTGTGATTTCTGCATGGGTAGCTATCAGCCCCAGGCTGCTGGTATCTGGAGCCAAATACCTCGCCACCGTCCCCTTGGACCCCACTCCCAAGAACAGGCTGGGCGCAGGCCCCACGTCTGGCCACCTCCATGTTGGCAATGGCGACACAGCGCCGGGGCCACCAACGCCACCGCCCGGGTGCAGAGAGGAGCCGCGCAGGGGGGGTCCCGCGCAGCCCCGCCACCCCTCACCTGTCGGAGCCGTTCCACACGCACTCGAACTTGTCGAAGATGCAGTCGTTCTCGTACAGTGAGCACAGCTTGCTTCGCAGGTAGTCATGGACCTGGTGGCAGGGGATGGGCGGTGTGAGGCCAGGGCCATGCCTGATGCTGGTGCCCGTGGCCCGAAGCAGCCGAGACACCTTGGCAGTGCGGATGGCAGGACGCTCCCACCCGTCACGGTGTGCGGTCCCCTTGCCCCGGCCGTGCCGGAGGCGATGCCCCTCACTCACCTGGTACGTCTCGATGGGCCGGTTCTCCATGTTCAGGTCCCACACTTTGACAGTTAGATAGTCCCTGGTCATGATGTACCTCCCGCTGTGGCTGAATTTGACATCGGAGATCGAGGAGATGATCTCAGAAAAGAACGACCGGTTACTTGGGTCTTCGGGCTCCTCAAAAACTGCAGGAGAGGAAGGGACAGGTCCTGACATCAGCGGTCCCCGCGAGACCTGCTGCCCTTCCCGGGACGGTGGGTGGGAGAGCAGCGCCTGCGGCGCGGGGACACGGCATGCCCATGGGCTCCCACCGCTGGGCATGGCATAAACCAGGCAAACATCCGTATTTCACAGACTTCACTTGGTGCAATTGAAGCTCCTTTGTTTTTAATGAGTGCAATAAGCAGGAAGGATCATCAGAGAGCCATCTATCAACAACACAATAGAAGCCCAAAAGATTTAGAGCTTTGCATGCCTATTCTCTCTAGAAATTAACGTGTAGCATAACCAAAAGTCAATGTAAATATTTTATAGTCACTGCATCCTACAGATTTAATCTGATCAGTCTGAATAAATCAGTTTGAACAGTCTGAAGGATATCAGTGAAGTTCCAAATTAAATGCATTTACAAATTCAATTTCGAAGTAACATCAGATAGGCATGTATGGCTTAAAAAAAAAATAAAATCAGAGATGCATCAGCACAGAACCTGTGCACCTGGGGGCGATCTGCCTGGTCTTCTCTTTCCATCTCTACAGACCCCCTTACTATCTCAGCATTAAAGAATATTGCATTGACACCCCCGGCTGTCAATGCCCGCGCGCCTTCCTGGGAGCAGCCGCTGGCCAGAGGCACTCTGCTGCGGCAGCCTCAAAGCAAACGCTTTCTTTTCACTCAGCAACTAATTTAACCGCTTATCATTAAATTTAACACCAATTTGAGTACCGTCTTTTCTTTCTCACTCCTTCATTTAAACCCTAATCATGACAATTAACCATGCATACTGGAAAACTGAAAGCACAGCAAGGCCACGCAAGGCACTGGCACCAGGCGCAGCCCCCGGTCCCGGCCATGGGCTGGGTGTCCCCATGGGGGCCGCATCACCTGGTGGACGTGGTTCCGGCCCTAACCACCCCTCCGCGACAGGCAATGAGCAGCCAGGTGGAGGTTTTGATTTAAAATGAAGACAGGAAAATGTTGCAAAGGCAAAGAGGTTTCCTGGCTTGCTAAATGAGCTCAGGGTGGCACACGAGGCTTGTTCTTCATCCCCCTGGAGATTTTGCACAATTGGCTAGTTAATTTTTAGCTCGAGGTCTTGCCAGGCTTATTACTCCGTGCAGCAGGACATCATTAGCTGCTGTGCGGGGCTGGGGGAAGGGGATGACTCTTTTCTGGGGGGTGACACTATCAGCTCGATTCTGCACCAGCTACATGCCTGCTGCTTCAGTCAAACTCAGCAGACAATGAGAGCTCGTTTCCACACCGCAGTCTCAGTCCTGCACAGGATTAGCTTCACCTACACAGAGAAGTGAGGTGTCTCACGAGATCAGAGCTCTGCGCTCTATTTATTTTTCCTCTATAAAATGCTTAGTTGAAAAACTAGGTAAATAGAACTCTCTGCTAATAGGAATGTGGAAGTGAATGTTTTTTCTTTGCTGGAGCCTGAGGTGGAAACCTGACAGCAGAGTGGAGCAGAGCTTTCACGGGAAAACCCAGTAATTTCCTGCTTCTCTTGCTTCAAATTAAAAGCCAGAAGTCCACTGATGGTTCACCTAGGCACAAAATTCATCACAATCATAACTGAGGAAAAGCTATGCTGGTGCAAGCAGGGAATCCAGAGTTTGCTTTCTACCAGAAAAATCAACTTTGCAGTCAAGCCTCAGCCCAGAGGCACAGGAACACTGCAACCATGGCCTAAGGGCAGAAATCACTATTCTGGTGCCAGTCTTTCCCGAGTAATTCACTTTTCTGCCTCATCCCTCCTGTCTGCAGCGAGGCAGCAGCACTCATTTCTCTCCCTCACAGACAAGGTGTAGCTTAATGAAGCGCTCCCGTCCAGGTGCTCTGATTGCCTACGTGGATGGGCGCAGGCAGGATCAGACCCGGGGTCCCTGTCTGCAGAGCACCAAGGGGCCAGGCAAAGGCCTGCAGCCACCAGGACGGGCAGGGCTGGGGGAGCAATATTCTGCTGCCTCTCCGAAGGGTTTTGTGTGGCTTCGCTTCTGCTGCTGAAGCAAATTCAGGCTTCTGAGCTCACGGGGAGGGTTTCTGAGGCACTAGTCCTGTGGTCAAGCTCCGCAAGTTGCAGCAAAGGAAAAGCCGGAGCTCCGATAAGCAGTGTTGGCAGCGTGTTTTCGGCCATCAGCCTGGCTCAGCTGGGTTGCTGCTGCCCGTCACCCCTTGCAGTGCCCCAGCTGCCACGGCCTGCAGACTGCGCAGGGAGGCGTGCCTGTGCCAAGGCTGATCCCAAGCACAGATGCTCTCTCCTGCCTGTTACACCTAATGGGTTTTTTCCTCCCTTTTTCACATGGCTCTTCAGAACAGAAATACTTTTGCTGGTGTCTCCAGCTGCCCCAATTCCAACCACCCCTTTGGCTTCCTGTGGCACTTCGGACAACTTGAGAGGTTTCTTTGTGCATGATCTGCCCACGGAGTTATCCCTGCACCAGAGCTTCTTAATATTGTAGCCCACCACCCTTTAAGTCCCTGAGGAGTAGATATTTATATGTGGAAAAGGATATTTTCCCTTAAGCCAGCTACATGGCTGGAGGTAACATACAAAATGTCACGGCTAGCAGGAGCCTCAAATAAAATGTGCAACCAAAATTTAGTAAGAGAAGAACATAAGTAAAAGCTGGCCCCAGGCTGCAAAGTGCGTTTACCTAAATAAACGTGACTGAGATGTGCAGTGCTATATTTTGCATTTTTATTAAATATTGACAGTTATTAAATATCTCTGTTGGAGAATTTGCTTCAAAAAGCCAATGTTGCTTTTCATTTTGAACTGTGATGAACTGTCTCAATTTCAACTCACACATCTGCTGAACTGCAATTGACTGAGGCTGATGCTTCTGAGGGATAGCGGGAAATCAATATGAAAATGTCAAGGGAGAGGTCAAACCAAACTTGTATTCACTGTTGGTTGGTGTGCTCATTGAGGACTAAAAGCACCCAAACAAAGGGAAATACCACGTGAGGGCTTCTGCCACTGATGTGTCAGGAAAAGGAATTTCCTTTGCTCCTTAATTGTACTCTGATTCTTGGCTAGGAGCTGTCACTGTAGGACTGCAAGACACAGTCATGAAATGCAAGAACCAAAGGGTGTGTTTTGCTCAGGATTTGGGAAAACAACCATTCCATACTTTCAAATCTCCAGACAAAAATGTAAGCTTTCTTCTCTGTCTCCTTTATTCCAGATTAAAAACAGGTATCAGACTGTAACCACAGCTCAAAAGCCGAACAGTAGCTGGTGTGTCATTCCCTACTGCCTCTACCAGAGGCCTGAATTTGAAATGCAGCCAGATGCTCTCTGGATGTAGATTATTGGCACTAGGCTTTCATAAATTGCACCTGGTTTGTCATTCCTGTAACATGACTATATTTTAGATTCAAATCTCATTAATTTCCCCCAAGATAATGGCCGTTTTCTGAAGAAAACTCAAACAAGTTTTACCCTGGCCATGTAAAAATCTCTCACTTTGGCTGTACATCCAGACAACTGAAAATAAACAAAGATGTTCAGAGGACAATGTTCAAACCCCATCAGGCACACCGAGGGCTGGACGCCAGTCATACAGCACAGCAGCCCTTGCTTCTGCCATTTTTTGCCGTCTTTAAGTTGACGCCAAACTTCTTTAGGTCTAGCCTACCCCTGTGTTTCATTTACTACACAGCTCAGCTCAGGGTTGCTTTTCAGGAACTGCCCTGTCACAAAGAACTGCAATAGGTATTTACCAACCAACCCACAAATGTCGGACGTGTTTGTGCCAGCACGTCTCGGAGCGGTGCCCAGTTAGGAGGACACTTCCAGCAATGAGAACTCCTGACAGGCAGAGGCGGAGCAGGAACCAAAATGCACGCACTGCTTCATCAGCAGCTGCCTTGTCACGTCTGCCGGGGGAGGATGAGGAACACACTCCCTGGCTGCCCTGCTTCCTGAAGATTTTGGGGGGCTTTTTTGCACCTCCTGACCCTTGTCGCATCAGTTACAGCTGACAACAGGATGCAGGCTTACTTGGACAAGTGGCCCAAAGTACAGCACCCTGTCATCTGGTACCAACAGCTCTCGCAGCCACCGTGCCCTGGCACCCGTGATCCGTCTCACCCACTGCAGCCAAAACGTCAGAGCAGGTTTTTAATGTGCACCCCCAGAACATTCCAGGCTGGTACCGGGGACCCCTGTCCTCATCGGGATGGGTGGACTGACACAGGCTGCCATAGGAACGCTGGGACAGGGGGACCACAGCCCTGCGTGCCCCGAGCCCATGGTGACCAAGCCTCTGCTGATCTCTGCACTCCCTTTTCGAGCCCTTTGCCCAGCACAGGGCCCCGGCCCGGCCGTACTCACACTTGGCGTGGCGGTCACAGAGGGCAGAGGTGCGCATGTCGCACAGCCGGATGGTGCCTTTGCTGCTGCTGTAGACAAAAGTGTTGCAGTGGTGCGGGTGGAATTCAGCGGCAGTGATCACCTCTGTCAGCTCCTCCATGTTGGCTGGCTTGATGTCCACGATGTCTGGCAGGACGAGTCAAGGCTCCTGGCGCCTGCTGCTGACCTCTCTGCACCAGCTTTTTCCATCCCCCTACACAAACCCTGCCTTCCCCACAGAACAGCACTGCTCTGGAGTGTGTCAGCACCACGGCTCTGCAGAGCCAATGCAGCCAAATGCACACTGCAGCCGGTCCTGCCTCCTGACATCCACCCACTGCGCGCTGATGTCCCTGGAGGCCTCACCCCGTGGGGATGCTGGCTCCTGACAGCTCAGCTTGCGTCCACCCCCAGCCCCGAGCCCACGTTGAGGGCTACACCCCTCTGCCCCCAGCCCCGATAGGAGCACTGGGCCTGGGGCCAGCGCAGGCGCGTGGAAAATCCTGTTCATTCCCATTATCTGCCTGCATGGAGACTGCAACTCCTCCCTGCGTGGCCGGGAAATGCTGACTGTTCCCTCTGTGTGGACAGGCACAAGACTGGACCCTGACGAATTCACCCCGTTGAGAATACAGCTTGTACTGCAGTGTCTGGGCAAAGTGAATAACCCCACTGAAAGCAACTATGAGGGAAGGAAACCAAAACCCAGATGACATCGACAAACAAAACAACAGACCAGGGGTGGCTGGCTGGGGCTGCACAATTTCTTGGCTCAGTAAGATAACGGCTGAAAGCTGAGCCACAGACCCCATCCTGGGGTCCTGCAGCCGGCACTGGACAGGACTGGAGCAGCCCGTGGTGCTGCGGGGGACAGCTGACAACTTCTGCCCTGGCCGAGCCAGCGGTGACAGTGGGAAGAGGATTCAGATCACAGAGTCACAGAATGGCCAGGGTTGGAAGGGACCTCTGAAGATCATCCAGTGCAACCCCCTCATCTAGAGCACCTCGTGCAAGATGGCATCCAGGCAGGTTTTGAATATCTCCAGAGAAGGAGACTGTACATCCTCTCTGGGCAACCTGTCCCAGTGCTCTGTCACCCTCCCGGTAAAGAAATGCCCCCTCATATTGAGCCGAAACTTCCTGTGCTTCAGTTTGTGCCCGTTGCTTCTCATCCTGTTGCTGAGCACAACTGAAAAGAGTCCAGCTCCACACTCTCAACGCCCTACCCTCAGAAATGTATATACATTAATGAGGTCTCCCCTCAGTCTTATCTTTCCCAGGCTAAACAGCCCCAGTTCTGTCAGCCTGTCCTCCTATGACAGGGGCTCCAGTCCTCTGATCATCTTCGTAGCCCTTCACAGCCCAATCCAAACGCCCAGCAAGGGGCAATTTACCCACTGTGCAGAGAGCGAGAGAAAAGAAACGGCACCTTTCATCGCCCCCTGGAAATCAAATTAAGACTGTGCTGTTCCTGGCGAGATGAAGACGTGAATTTCTCAGCTGTGCAGGGGTGATGTAGCAAAGTGACTAGAGGAAAATCTCCATCTCCTGTGGAGGAGAGGGCAAGGACGTGTCAGCAAGAGGGCGACATCCTCCCTGCTGCCGGAGGGGCAAGTGAACCTGGTGCTCACCGCAGCAAAAGGCAGGCAAATCACCAGCAGCAGCAGCAGGGCCCTGGCAGGCACTGTGCATTCCTCCCAGCCCACGCTGCAGGTCCACAGCAGAGCTTGGATCACAGCTCAGACCAGACCTGAGCCCAGTGCATGGCATTACAGGGCAGAAAACACTGCCTCTCAAACTGCTTCAAGCCCAGATCTATAAGCACTGGTAAAGCAGGCTGTCACTGTCATGACAGGCAGCGCAGGACCGCATTGTGTCACAGTGCCCCTGCACTCACAGTTTTGTAGCTGTCCTGCACTCTGACCTGCAATAACCCTTTTACAACAGCCCCGATGCTTTGCTAAGCAAAGGTTTCAGATCACATCAAATTGTGCAGCAGCTGTGTGATGTGCACAAAAATACAAAAATCCAACCCACAGGACTATGTCTTCTTGGCTCTCTGGGGCTGGATTTGGTCCTGACCAGCAAAACCCCAAACTAGCGATGTGCCCTTCCCCTCCTCAGGCGCACGGTGCTGCTGCCGTTCTTCTGCCCCGGCGCCCACCACAGTGCCCACGGCCGATGCAGCCTGGCAGGGCTGGGCACAGCCGCACCGGGGACCCCCAGGACAGTGCAGCATGCCAGCAGGACAGGGCATCCGAGTGGACACTGCTCTGGTGATGACTTTCCTCCATCAATTCACAGCAAGCATTTTGGGTGCTGCACTTGCACCCTGCCCAAAATCCCTCGAGCCATCTAGACTTCCCGAAGTTTTGCCCAAATCTTCGCCTTATTCTCCAAAAACCAGCACACATTGCAGCTCTGCTCAAACATTTGCACTTTGAGCCTCCACCAGCCACATGCCTCTGACTGCTGAAATCCTTTCCAGCTGCCTAAATTTGCCACATGCCCTGGGGATTTCTCAGCAGAAAACACTACATAAGTATCACTGATGATTAGTGTCCCATTGTTATTATTTCTGATGCAGCTGTTACAAGGGTGACTGGCACGATCTCATTTGTGTGACTGTGACTGGCGGCCTGTCACCCTGCTGCAGTATATAATGGAAACAGCGCTATTAATATTTCCACTCCTCGTCTCCCCCAAGGCATCTGTCTTCTAAATCACCTGAGGTCTCCCCTCTCTCCCTCCCACCCCCGACTCAGGCCCTGCAGGCAGAATTCGACATGGTGTCACACAGCCTGGGAGACGGCAGGGGCGCAGCCTGCGGCGCTGCACGGTGCAGGGGGGCTGGTGGGATGAGTGAGCACTCAAGACACAGCCTGGTGTCCTGCTGGCAGCATGGCTCAGCCCTGGCAGAAATGAGGGACGTGCCCTGGAAATCACTCCTGGGGACTGGGGATTGCCGGAGCTGTGCACCAGGGCACCGCTCGGTAAGGCAGAGCGCTGAGCGCCTGAGCCCCCACGAGCCCATCCCAGGCTGTGCAGCTCCGGTTCCAGCTGAGGCTCGGGCATGAGCCAGGCTGTGCCACCTGCACGGTCACTGTCAGGGCGGACGTGGCAGGAGCTGGACCCTCACGGGTCCCTGCTCCACTGCTCACCTTCACCGGGACCTGTCTCTCCATCCAGCCCCGCACTGGTGCTCCATTCTGCTCCTGCTCCTAGGTTTCCATCCCATCTGCATGCACTTCCTGGCAAGAAACCAGGTAATCAGCAGTAATAAAATGGTAACGTGCAGGGTTTGCTATTAGCAGTCTTTGGTAAAGAAAATCATAATGGGTTAAACCTTTACCTCGATTCTCCCTTTTCTTAGTAAGAAATAAGTTCCGCATCATGCCCTCAGCACCGGCCCCATGATTACAAGCCGAGAAGCAGGCAGAGGAGGAGCCCAGGGCCACCACAGGCAGCCCCGGTTGTCACCCAGGGGTCTGCCCGCTGGGTCCATCCCACAAGGAGGGGGCACCAAAGGATACTGAAACTTTGATTTGTGATTTCAAAGTTCCACAGGTTTATCCTCAAGTCGTCTGCCGACATGTAGGTCTCGTAGTCGCTGTTGACGGATATGGAGTTGATGTGGTATGTGTGAGCGTTGGCGAACACCCTCCTGGGAGTGGCCTCCACCATCAGGTCCATGGGCCTGAGCACGGGCACCTGCGGGGTGGGAAGCAGAGCGTCAGCACGGGGGGACGGAGCTGCGGCTGGCCGCGCTGCACCCCACCCTCCTCGTAGCACACACCCAAGAAACCCAGTGACTTTGTAGGTACATGAACAGAAGGGAAAGCCAACACAAAAGCCTTTTATTTCTGGAAAGCTGGTGGTGATGCGGTTACATTTTGGTGAGGCAGCAAGAGCCAAGTGAACCAGATTCAGATCTCTTCTGCAGCAACAATTCCTTCTGCGGCCAAAGAACAACAATGTCTTCTTTGTTTTGTCACTCCTAAGTGGAATTTGAAATTCCTGGCGCGTTTCTAACAGAAGGATAGCTTTTAAGAGCCAGGTCAGCACAGACTTTTCTTTCAACTTTTCTGGATTTGCTTCACAGTGAAATGATGCAGGTAAGATGTGAGAAGAGATGGAGAAAGGGAATGCACAGGGCAGAGATAAGGGGAAAAGAAGAAGCAGAGCTTTTAGATTAATAAGCATAACTTATGTAAACATCAGGGGATGGAGAGATGCAGTCAGAAACAGCATATGCAAGGAACATTGTAAGTAACAACTTCAGACATAATATTCTTAAGGCAACTTAATGCACTAGAAAGGTGTCAGTCTGTGCTCCTCTTTGCCAGTAAGCTATTCCCTCAAGCTACTTCATTACGGTGTATATTATCTGTGTGCTGCCCAAAGAGATTTCCCATGGCTGCAGAGGTGGGGACGGGAGTGTGACAGCCAGATCAAGTGACACTAGAACATAGGAACTGCCAGCTCAGAGCCTGAGCTTAATGTGATGAGCCTGCTTTCTAATTCAGCCTGACATATTCAATGATGCATCATTTGCCATTGAAGGACTTTGCTCAGCCATCTGGGGACATAGGTTCACATTTCGCTCAGAGATTACAGGAAATGGGCTGTCATTAAGATCGTTGGAAACACGATGGTTTTGCTCAACTGTTACACCGGGCCACTCTGGATGCAAAAACAAATATGGCAAAAGCTTTGGCATAAGACTTCACTCAGCACGATGACAATGTGCAGACCAACCACACCTTGTGGTCAGACAATGCCCATCCCCAGAGTAACACTGCAGCCAGGACTGCAATCCAAAGGAACAACACAAACTGGGGCTGAGCAAGGGCACTGCTGGTGATCTGCAACTTCTACGGAACCAACATAATTACCTGTCTGATTTTTATGCGGCTAGCTACCTGCAAACACATTTTTCTTGATATAGGAAGCTATGGTAAGCTCTTCAGGCAATAAAATTCTTCCCATATTACCTCAGAGACATACGCCTGGAAGTTGTTCTTTCACTGAGTAAAACCCCCCAGAACAAACCTGGCCATCTGTGAGAATTTCATTACATCAGGATTTCTTACCTGCTACAGTTGTGAGAGCCTGCACTTAAATATGGAAAACAGCAAGTGTCCGTGCCTCTTTTCAACACGTGCAGTAAGCTTTTGCTTAACTATAACAACAATGAGCATTTAAACCTGCGATAAGCATTTAAACCTGAAAACACTGAAATTTCAAGGCAGGAGCAGCTGGGAGCACACACTGGTTCAGGGCTTTCATCCCATGACAGCAGACATCTTGCAGCAGAAGGCAACCCAGAAGCTCTCTGGATGGTTACAGACAGCAGACTCGCACAGAGCCCCAGCCAGGCTTTCATCTCCCGTTGCTCCCGTGCCTGACTCTGCTCTGCAGCTGGACCTGGATGCTGGCAGCAAACACTCAACTGCTGCACCCAACCCTTTACACACAGCGAGGCTGTGCCAGAGCGGCCAGGTCGAGCTGGCCATGGGGGCTGTGCCCAGACTGGCCCCTGCAGCTCTGCACGGTCACAGCTTGCACCTCGCGGCTCCGCTGCTCCACCAGCAGTGGGGCAGGGAAGGATCAGGCGAGGGCTGTGAAGGCGAGCATTCGCTGTGGCCGAGGACGTCCCCGGGGTGCTGCTGCGCGCATGGCTTCCCCTCCCTGTCACGCTCAGGCCGCCAGCACCATGAGCTTGGGCTCCCTGGTACGCGCACCTGGGAGCACTTTCCCAGCACAGGGCATTTCTCTTTCTGCCATTCCTTGCATTCAAATCAGAACAAACTCCTGCTGCCTCTGACTTCCAAGGGACAGAAAACTACAACACAGGGTTTTCCAAGAAAACTCAGGAGCAGGAAATCCAACCCTCTAATTTTATTCAGCATGGAAGTGAAAACAGCTTCTGCTCTTTCCTTCAGGAAGAGTTAAATCCACAAAAAATGTAACGGGAAACTGCTAGCAGAAGAATCACAGGTAGAGAAAAATCTTCTGTCTCACCCGTCTTGTGTTCCTCTCATTCGCCACCATGGGATTATTCTTGGGTGCAACCTCCCTAATGTGCTGTCTGGTCAGAAATCTGTCCCCTGCCTCGCCCGGGACCCCTTCCCACAGGCTGGCAGACATCCCCATTACATTGCTGCTTCACTTACAGCACAGGGAAAGAGACATTGTTCTAAGGGAAGAGACACTGGTCTCTGTGGATTGCTCCACATGCTACCACATGACACCATCCCAAGCCTACACCACAGAAAAGAAGTGGAAAGCAGTGCATGGCCCAGGACCGCAGCGTTCGGTGGCTGTTAAGGGAAAGTGCCTAACAAAACAGTGCCAGTGTGGTAGCAACTGAATCGTGGGGTTTTGGTGTGTGTGGTTTTTTTTCAAGCATGCAGAGCCCAAGCTCATATCTGTCTAAACCACTGGCAATCGTCATGGCAATCCTGAACAACAGAGAAAACTTCTAAGTGCATCCCTTCCTCAATTACAGAACCAACCTGCAGGGCAGTATCTGGTATTATATATACCCATTATTAAAGGGTAATTCAGTGTAACAAACCGCATCAAGTACACCGAAAGGCTGTCAAATAAAATACACCACTAATAAATTAAAGTACTTTCTCTTTTCTGGAAGGGGGGAAATGCCAGTCATTTTTCATTTTAAAAAATATGTCTCTTAATTTTTCTTTTTTTGTCTTTGAACAGGCACCCCCTGCAAAAAGAGCAGGTCCCACCCAGCCAACACACAAGCCACTATATTCCTCTCTCTTGTCCGATGGAGGCTTCCCCTTTCCACAGTTAATGAGGCACTAATCCTCCCTCCAGCCGTAAAACTCATTTTCTTTGTCACTTGATGCTGGAGGTGCAGCACAAGCCAAAGGGGCCTGAGTGCCCCAGTCCCTTCCCACCTGCCGCTGCTGCATTTCTCCCCACCACATTCAGCCCCTGGTCAGAGGATCACGGCGCAGTTAATGAAGTGTGTGTAACTGTCATTCTGCTTTGTCCCCTGGTCTCATCGGGTTTCCCACTTTTGCTGCGTGTTATGTCGTCTGGAACCAAATACTGCCTGCCCCCGGGGGAAAAGCCCTGAGTGGCAGAGCTCTTCCTTGTCGTTCAACGTGCTGTGACAGATGTGGTCTGAAAGGATGCAGAGATCCAGCGCTTCTGAGGAAAACCTCATCCTCTGCCAGAGCTGGCATACAGTGCTCAATATTTTTGAAACACGAGTCAATAGACAGGGAAAAAGGCCCAACTCGCAGCTCGCGGTGTAGCGAGGTCACGCTGCCTCTCCCAGACGGCAGCCTGCCTCGTGCAAGGTCCCGACTGTCCCCGCTGTTTGGGGCAGGCCCACGGCAGCCCCAGCAAAGCCCTACATTGGGGCTCATGGCTGCTCCCAAGTGAGAGGTCCTGCTCACTTTCCTCGTGTGCACAGGACAACCTCTGCCTGTTGCAGCTGAGCCGCAGCAGTGAGGGCAGCCGGCATCACTCCTCCGGTGCTTTGCTCTGCCACCCTGCGCACTGCACCAGCCGGCAGGATTTGGCCAAGCAAGATTAGTCACAGCCGAAGCCCAGATTAACCCTAGCCTTAGGTTTATAAGAAGGAAAATGTAATCCAGTTACTGGCGAATCACTGCAGTGCTAGCTGCTTGGGGGTAAATCCTGCCAGGTACTTAGCCTCCTGTCACAGCTAAGCCCTTCTCAGAATATGCTCCCTGATGTTTATTTTTTACCTCCCAAATGCTCGCATTCTGTGCTGTCAGCACCAGGATTAACTGGCCAACACTACCTGCAAATCAATATTTTGCAGACCAAATATACATCAAACACTATTTTCATGGCAGACTGACAATTTCATGATCTTCAGGACTTTGTCTTGTTGGACTTTCCCCATGACATGTGAGAAGATTCCTTCCTGTGTGAAGATAAACCTGCTATCTAATTACCAGCCCGTGTAGCTGATAGAGCTCCTGGTTTCATCTGTTTTTCCTAGACATTTCCACCTCTGCTAAGCTTTATCCTAGCACTGTTTCTTCTGTCGCCTGTTACTGAGTGCTTTCCATGCACTGAAACGCCAGCACAGGCTTCCCACCAGCCAAAGATCCCTTCATGTGGACAGGTCCCAGCGGTACAGGCTGCCCCAAAGGGGCACAGGTCCCAGCTCGGGGGCAGGAGAAGGGGGAGGACTGGAGTCACCAGGGTCCGCAGCTCAGGGCATGCTCTCTGACATTACTGCAGTTTGAAGTAGCAAAATTTATGTTCTCAACATTTAGCCTTTAATTTGATGTCTGAAACAAATTCGGGATACTGGGTGCAACTTTTTAATCTCTTTGCTTGTATTTCCCCATGGGACAAGGTGGGTTCAGTGATGCCACCCACCTCAGAGCTGCAGCACGCCCCCGATCAGGTAAAGCGCAGGAGCCACACAAAATTTCCACTTTGGGGTTCCTGGCAACGTGTGCATGCCTGACCCCATTTCTCTCTCCAGCTGCCCACAGGGGCCTTTCCTCGGACTCTGCTCTCCACCAGTGCGGCCATGGCTGCAGCTCACGCAGCGAGGACAGGTTTGCATTCATGAGCATGCTTGGAACACCCCAGCCAGCCTGCTGGAAGGAGCCTTGTTCTGCTGCTCAACTACTGCCGCGTCATGGAGGCTGCTGGCACGCAGAGGGCTGCAGCACCAGTGCTGGATGGGGACATGGTATGGGACTGGATCTGGCTGCTTGCTGAGCTCGGCTCACAGCTCTGTGCTGAGCCATCAGCCACCAAGGCACTCCCAAAGGTCACTGTCCTTCAGTCCCCACCTTGAGGCCCAGGACAGAAGGCAGCAGAACAGTGGTTTGTGGGCAGAAGTCCCAGCTGTGACAGGGAGATGTCCTCGTGTCAGCGGCCTCTGAGCCAGGCCAGGAGGAGCCGAGTGCCTGGTGGATCCCCCATGCCCCTGCTGGGAGCAGCACCCAGCCACTCCTCGCCATCATCGCCCACGGCAGCGCGGTGCCCGGTTCCTCGCACCATCACTCACACGACCCCGCCGCATGGTCAATCCACCCAAATACCACCTGCCCCAAAAGAGGGCCAGTTCAGGAGGGATTTTTTGTGCAAGTCTGACAGCATTCATAGCAAACGTCACTTCATGTGCATCCCAGATTTCCCCTTCTTTGTTTATTTTTATAGTGTCATAGGATTCTTTTCTTGTTTGTAACTGAGAATCTGTCCCAGTTCCGTTATTACATTTCAGGACGACTTTCACCATCTGTACCTACATTCTGAAATAAGCATTCAAAGAACAGACAGAACATTTTTTTTTTCTGAAGTTAAAAATCCTCAACTTTTATTCACAATCCTTAAGGGTTACATTCCCCTTAAATATGTGACTATTTACAGTAGTATTTTTTAGCTTATTTCTCCCACTCAGGAAGGGCAGGTGTCAGTCAAATCTCATCTAGCAGTTTAAACTAAAAGTTTAAAGTGTTTGAGACAAAATTCAGCTGCATGGGGCAAGGAAAGTTGTTGCCAAACAGTACCCGCATTTCCAAAGGGCAAAGTAAGTTGAGACAGATGAGGCAAAGAAGCAGCACCTTGCTCCTGAAAGTCATCATTCATAGCCTCTGCCAGATCTGGGGAACCCCAGGCTGCTTTCCTTTCTGGAGATGCAATCTGGGAGTAGGTGACTGCTGGGGTAAGAAACACCACCGTATGAGAATGCACAGTGGCCTAAAAGGATGTTCTTTAGAAATAGCTTCCAGACAGTACATGGCTGTGTCTGACACTTGTATGCCTGTGCTGGTGCTGTGTTGGATATGCTGTCCACACCCAGCTGGGGTGCCAGTGGGCACAGGGAGTACACGCGAGTTAGCAGTGCACCTCTGGACATTCATGGTCTGTCTGGGCAGCAAGTGCTGTGTCCCTCCCTCTGCCTCAGGCACGGACAAAAACCTATTTGAAGGGGAGCTGAAGACTTTTAATAAGGTTATACACTGCTGATGACATCTGCATTGCCTTTTTTCCCTTTCTTTTGGTATCACACAGAAAATTGAGGCAATGATTCATATGTTGCAAGCCTTCTTGACACATGTGCTGCATCTTGGCTTTCTCACTGGCTCAGAAGCTAATCAGAAACTTATCTCCCTGCATGCAGTGACAAGCTGCCTGTCACTGCAACCCTTCACACAGCAGAGGACACCGTGGCTTCCCTCAGAGACACAGGGCCCTGGCACTCTGCGCGTTCAGCCAAGGCCACCCTGCAAAGATCACTTGGGAAGACCCTCCTGAGATGCTGTTCTGCAATACCACCCTCACAGAGCTAACCCTCTGTGACTCTGGGACTTTGATGGGACTCAGAACAACAATTACCCGTTTCTGAGGAAGTGGGCACATGCTGCACAGAGACCCACTGTCCTCCTGAGCAGCCGGGGAGCCAGGGGCACGTGGGGAAGACTTCCCTGCAGTGTTCTGAGTTCAGCTATTAAATATGAAGGCAGTACAGCCTGCTGCTTTTTCTTCTATTTAGACAAGCAACATGAAAATCAGACTCTCTATTATGGAATGAGGCCCAGAAACTGTTTTGCCCCAGATGGTTCCCCCAGTTTTGCTCATCAAAGCCACAGCACGCCCCTTGGTGAGCACAGCATCCAGGATGTGCACAGCCGCATCCCACAGGGAGGGTATGCACACCCGTGATCCTCTTCACTCTGGCTTGTACCGTGCAGGGATCAAAGCAAACGCATTCCCTATTTAAAAAGATTTAAGCCTTGGATATTATTTGTGTTAATTATTTCCTGCAAACATCCCACAGCGCAGGTACACTGTATGCAGAGAAGCACTTTGAGAGCTCTGTGAAGCTGTTAATTTAGGCTTCTACACAGCTCACTGGCCAAAGGGCTACAGCTATTAGACTGGGGGCCTATCCAAATAAGCAGAGCTCTTTTAATGACTGCAAAAACCTTACTTCACAGTCTGAGCAGAGTTAAATATTCATTTTGCATTATGTGGGTTAGAAATTCCTCAGAGAACAATGCTCATCAAGTGAATTTAAACCATTACGATGAATGGGTAAGAGATGATTGCAGCAAGGTGGTTTTAAAACCCTTTTTTTGCTTGTCTGTGGTTGACAATTAAACTGTGGATGGATGTAGCTTTACTCCAAAAACGCGAGTCATCACAGGACAATTAAACATCCAACATACGCCAAGCTGCAGTAAAATTGTTAAATATGTAAATATCTGTCTAAGTAAAATCATCAAAACATTAGCTTGAACCAGAGTTGGCTGAAGGCTCCTCTATTTTCCATCCTTAGGGACAGAAGATGTTACAGATGCTGATGCTAATACCCGTAATACCAAGCACTTACATCCTGTTTTACCTCTTCCTATTGCTGCAAAGCAGGAGCTTCGGGGGACAGAAGCTGCAGAGCTGCTGCTCAGCACGCTCCAGAGCCAGCACAGGGCCTGCAATGGCACCAGCACACGGCATGAACACAAATTACTTAACGATTTATCTAAAGCCTCACCTTTCTCTCACATACAGAGCAAATGATTCACAGTTAAAAAAAAAAGGGAAAAAAAAGTGAGGCACCAGCACCAATACCAGCACCCACCAGTGCCCACTGCAGAGCTCAGCACAGGCACCAAGACCACAGACCCAGGAGAAAGTAGCACCTGCACTTTCTTTGTAAGCCCAGGGCTTTTCAATGCATGTAGACAGAGGGAAAAAGCAGTAAACACAGTAAAATCTCTTAACACTGCTGTCTTTTTACAATCCACCCGCCATCCCGCATAGTGTTGGTAACTAAAGCACCAGCAACCAGATCCTGAGCGAAGTCCTCCAACGGGCTGTCTGGGTGACAGTGTATTAATCTGGAAATGCTGCCTGAAGCATGACAGCAGATACATATATACATGAAATAAAATGTTTTCTTGCTCTGTAAGGAAAAATGCCTGCTGGCCCCAGGAGCAACTCGGTACGGAGGCGAGAATTAACTAGCTGTCTGGGGTTCTCAAAGGCTTAATCTGCAGTGAAACTGGAAGCTATAAAAGTGAGCCAAGGGTAATCACACCAACAATTTTATATATATAAACACAAAACCTGAGTACTTAAAATGCAAATTCTGACAGGATATTAATAAATGACAAGCTAGTATGGCCTGATTAATGCCGTGACAAAATTACTTAATATTTGGAATTTCTACGCCTACAGGTTAAAGGAGCAATTTTCTGTTTCTGCTCTGAATATCAAGCGGAGGGGAGCGAGGCTTCTCCCAGCCATCAGAGGGGTACCTGCTCGTGGCAGGGCTGCTCCTGCAGGGCACGGGGCTACAGGGTCTCTGTGCTGCCTGGACCTGAGCAGCCGGAGCTCCCGGAGCGCAGGCGAGCTCTGATTGAATTAATGGGCCACGCACTGCCTCCGGCCAGAGTTGGCTCTTTATATGCAAATTAAAGATCAGAAACAGACACGGCAGGGCAGCACTGGGAGGAAGAGCAAATTTACTGGCATGCTGCTCGCCAGGTGCAATCATCTCCCATGGCCCAAAGTGCACAACAAGCCCAGAAGATGAGCACTGCAGCATTGCTGTGCCTTCCCTCTCCAGTGCTCCCAAACATCCCAGGGCGCAGGGATGGCTGGTTTAATGCGTTCTGTGCATGCATTTCCCTTGCAGTAAATGGAAAATGTAGCCTTGGGTGTTTAGGATGCCAGTTTTTTTCTACATAGGTTGGCAGGAAAACTCATTTAGAGAAAGTACTTATGCCGCAGAAGCCAAGGTTGTGCTTGCAAATGTCATGGAGGAGGAGACATCTGGGAGCTGTCCCCCAGCCAGGACAGGCACGGGTAGCATGGTGGCAGTGACAGCAGAACCGGGGTACCCAGCAAGACAGCGTGCCTCGCGGTGTGCCTGCCCAGCGCCCACACCACCCCGGCACCACGTGCTCACTCCATCCTCACCTGAGCAGCACCTGCAAGAGCACCAGCAACTGAAACAGCAGCCAGCACCCTTGCCCTCAGACGCCAGACCCACCAAGCCAGCGCTGTGTGGCTGGTACCGCTGTACACTGTAGCACTGGCTGCGATATTTTCCAAGCCCATAAAAGAAAGGTTTCCTGACGATCCTGGTCCGACTTCACTCACCCGCAGTGTGGTAATCATGGAGGGGTCTCGGAGGCGTCCGTCTTCATCCTTGAGGTTGTATCCCTCTGGCCTCTTGTCTCGCTCACTGACTTTCCATAGCTTCACAGTTTTATCTGGGAGAGAAGACAGAGTTACGCCTGGCTGCTCCCGGAGGAACATCTGACAGGAACAGTAAGGCCACGTCAGCTGGCTTCCAGGTTGAAAGTCTGCCACATCCCCATCTTTAATGTACTGAAAGCAACAGTTACGGAAAGAAACCCTCTCAGAAAATGCAACTGTCACCACAGCACTTTGCCCTGAGAAGTTTTGTTTTCATACTCCCGCTGGACAACAGCTTGTGCAGTTACTACATACATAAGAAAATTATTGAACAAAAAATAAAACCATCAGAATAATGTACAAATAACATGAAAAGTGATTTCCCAAGGCAGGCAGCCTCGGAGATTATGCCTCGAATACCGGCATTTAACATGCCGAGTGACGGGGTCTCGCTAAGCCCTGCACGAGGAGGTGACGAGGCACTGGCTATGACCCCAGGGCCCCAAGTGGCGTGGGGAAGCTGGGCTGTGTGTCCCCGCGGCCGGCAGCGCCACGCACGCCTGCCCAGCTCCGCTCTGCTGCCGAGCCACCGCCTTGCACACCCAGCCTGGCCCTGACAAAACACACAAGGAGGGGTGGGAGCGTCCCCAGGGCTACCCTGGTTTAGGTTAGCCCCATCAAGTATGGGGGTCACCAGGCACAGCAGTGCTTGTGCTGCTACAGGGTGAGTGCCAGGGAGCTGACAGAACTCGTTAGGCACAGAATGCTTCAACGTACATAATTTTGCTTCTAATGTAGTTTAAGCAAGAAATACAGCATGGGAAGAGCGGAACAGAGCAATAGATGACTCAAGGCTAGAGGCAAGCTGGCTGATACAGCAGAATTCTGAAGGAGCAAGTTCTTGGGAATGTAAGCTCTCTGTCCTGGAAACTCCCAGAGCAAGGTGAAATCATGATATAATTTATTCAGAAGTCACTTGTGACTTTCCCCATCCAGAAACTGAACCAACTCCAGCATCTATTATTGACTCTGAAACCAGCCCTGATTTCCCTCACCACCAGTACTCCACTCTGTCCCTTCGGGCATCCCATTCATCCTGTGCCACAAACTCCTCCAGGTGGTCTTTACACTGAACAATGGCGCTTTCCTTCCTCTCTCTTGGCAGACTCCAACAATAGTTTATCATCACTTCCACCAGGTTTTATACACAACTATATCATTCATCTTAATTTTCCCCTTTACACAGCAATTGCAACTGACTGCCATTAATTTTGTTTTTTATTAACCCACTTTACTTCAGGGCGTTTCTATATATAATGTTAGTTTAAGAATAAGAAGAAAAAGAAACAGCATAACATGGGAATATTTACAAAGAGCTGTTTTGATAACCTGCTAGTATAAGAAACACCATCCCAAATGCAAAGATAATATCCCTGTTAATCAAAAAACTATTTAAAAACTCAATTAACAGAACATTATGCTGTATAATTAATCTTCATTGCATTTCAATGATTCTCCCCCCAAATGAGTTTAGTAAGTCTTTGAATTTTATTATAATGATCAATAGAGTCAATTCTACAATACAAAGTAAGTTGGTTATGGAAGATAATTAGACCCCTCCTTTTCCCCTGAAGTAATTAAGTCACATCCATCTTAAGGTCCCATTCATCCCAAGTAATATTCCTGGATCCTCCTGATATTTATCTGAACACGAAACTGCTGAGCTGAACACAAATTCAAACAAATCATCTGTGTTTTTTCTTTAAAAACCACCACCACAAACACAAAGAGTTCCCAGGTTCCACCCCCCCCCAAAAAAAAAATTGTCAGCAGTGGGAAAAGATTCACTCCCTTTCAGTGAGTGAAAGCTGTGAAATAAAGACAAAAGCTAATGCACGAGAATCAGGCTCTGCCAGAACACTTTGGCTGGGTTCCTGTTACCCTCTTTATACTGGTGTTTGCTGTGAAGTGAGTCAATGTTTTTTAAAAAATATGTTTCTCCAGCAGAACCATTACAGAGAAGCTCCCTCTGCCTCTACAGGGCTGGGGGAGCCACAGCTACGGTCACGTACCGTTGGTGGAGAGCAGGAAATAGGCTGCATTTTGCTGTGGGAGCCATCGTATTTTATTGATCTTCTCTTCTATCTCCAAACTCTTCAGGTAATCGAACTCTGGCTCGTGGCTCTGGAAAGTGCTGTAAACATTGTATTCTCCCCTGCGATGGGGTTGGTTTTTGCTCTGCAGGAAGGGGAACAAAGAGAAATTTAAGATATGGAGAGGAGAAAATATTCTGTTGACTCTCTTGCCCTCCAAAGTTGTTGCACAGTAGTGAGCACCTCACCGCGGTGACACGCGGCAGCTCAGGTGAGACAGCCAAGCTGAGACCTGCGCAGCACCCTCCTCCCCTGCCAGCTCCAGCACGCTGGCGATGCCAGGCTGGGGCACTGCTCTCACACTGCACCCACAGCGAGCGGAGCCCCCACGCCAGTCACCTCCGGGAGAAACTTGAAAGGAACAACGAGAGCTGACAGCAAGCCAACCCCAACCGGCATGCTGAAACCAGCGCCAGAGACACCACCGGGATCGCTCCACTTGCACAAGATAAGGAGAATCCACCCCACAGATGCACAAATATAAAGCAAGAATAAAACAGTCACGGAAAGGAGACAATCTCTGCAAGAATTAATTCTGTATAACATGGCTCAGCGCTCAGTCTCGCAAGGTATTGTGTATCTCCATATCCCATGCAGTGAACCTTACAGCATCAGGCTCTGAATGGGGCTGAGGTAATTAAATGAAAACTATTGTGCAGATTAACTTCCTGCACACAAACGATGCCTTTGGGCTGGTCCCATTTGTCTCCTGGAGCAGAGTCGAGTTTCAGGGCAAGAGGTGAATAGAATATATGCTGCATGATGTTAGGAAGTGGAAAGTTCAAGAAAAGCAGTAGAATAATAAAATGAGAGATAAATGAGAAATGGAAAGGCAGATGAAGTGTCTATGCATGTAACCTTTAACCTATCCATTCATCCAGCATATACAGAAACAGTGTGGACATTACAACTCTGAGAAAAATTTCAGGGGCTCCAAGAGCACTGCTGGGTCCGGGAATGGCATGCTCATGGCTGGAGGTACTTAGGTGCACCAGCCTGCTCCAACCTGCTTCATGCTGCATAGAGCTGCAGTGAGACTAAAAGGATGCAGGAAATGCCATGTGTTTTTTTTAGGGTGTTTTACAAGATCCTGCTTCTGATAATAGTCACTTTTCGGTTTTGAGTCTGCCAGGAGAGAACTGAGGTTAAGAGTGACACATACGGATTAGGAAACAGCAGGAAGCTTCTTTTAAAAGGATAAAATGGGCATTTTGCATTCACTTGCACTTACCTCCTGCTCACGCTGAAATATTACAACCCGACCCCCCTTGTCCCCTGTTGCTAGTAGTTCTCCTGTGTGGTTGAATTCAACTGTAGAGATAATGTCAGCTGAAAAGAAGAAGACAAAGACAATTTAAGTAACTGTAGACTGGCTTCTCACAGGCATCTAAAAAGCGCCATTCCCCATGCAGCTAAAGGCAACGTGTATTGTCAGCACTCTGTCTCCCCTGTGAAATTTCCTTAAGTCTCAGTTTTTCTGTTGTATAAAACAATGGTCATGGAATTTTGGAACTTTGCTGTCTGGAGGGGCATGACCCCAGGCCTGACCTGACTCGGGGCTACTTCCCATCCCTGCTGTGCTGGAGGCTGGTGGGGTGCGGAGCTGGGACCCCCGCGGCATGCTCAGGAGAGCCGTCCCCACGAGGGGCCAGGCCCCGAGGGGCACGGCAGCGAGCAGTGCCTGGCCGGCTCCACACTGTCACCGCTGCCATCCCCTCCTCCCTCAGGCTGCGGGGCTTCACCTACAGAGAGAGGGGGACTGCTGCAGGTGAGGACCCCTCACCCTTGCCACCCTAACCCACTGGGCAGAGCAGCCTGAGGGACCACGCTGATGGTGCTGGTTTCCTCTGTGCATTGCTGAATCCCCCCTGGTCCATCAGGACAAACAGAAGCGATGCCTTTCATTCCTCCTTCACCCAGCAGCCACCACGCTCTCGCCATTCACCTTCCCCTGGACCAGGGCTGGTGCCCGCTGTCACCACGGGCACACAAAACAAACTCCCCCGCAAGGGCAGGTGCGAGGTTACTGCAAGGGGAGAGGAAACACTCACAGACCTGTGGCTTGTAAACGCTTTAATCTGCAGCATTTACCCTTGAGGCAAAGCAGGCAGGAGAACTGCTAATGATTGGATTTATTAGGGCTATTTTTAGAAGGATGTCAGAGGTTAATTCTGTGGCAATTATTGCCCAACTGGTGTCACTGACTGCCTTCAAGCGCAGCATTCAGCAAATACAAAGCAGGAGTAGGGAAAAATGAAGGCAGCCTCAGAGACCCAGTACTCAGTGCAAGATTGATTTTGCAATGAAAGGCACTTAGTTATTATAACAGCCAGCTCATTCCTGCAAGGAAGGCTGACAGAATTTGCATTTCTATTCCCCTCTCATTTGCCCGTACTCATGGGTTTGTACAGCCTGCAGACGAAGCCTCCTGCACCCCTCGGATGCAGGCAGACCCCGTGTGCTGGCTGTGTGGGCAAATACGCCCGCATGTGCAAACACCTATGTGCGCAAACACGGCCACGCAGCCAGGCCACTGCTGCTGCCCGGACTGCGTGCCCCTTCTGCACCCTCCAGAGCACTCCGGGCACCGTAACGGTTCTCTTGCTTATTAGCTGTGCCATGTGCCAGTGCGAGAAATATCTAAACCACAAAGTCTGAGTTGTCCCTTCTTCTCCCTCCTGTGATCTTTATCCTTCTTGAGCACCCATTAGAAAGTCACTACAGCAGATTGGAAAAGACAAGGAGAAAAGGACATAAACCCAGACTCAGAGGCTGGCTCAGGCTTCTGCAGCTGCTGCAAGTGCTCTGTATGGCCCGTGACTTCCGTGCCCAGGGCTGCCCGCCAGCACAGCAAGCAGTCCAGCTGTTTTGCCCCTCATCTCGGACCGGAGCAGCCTGACGACATCGTCATACCCTCATACATTACTTCTGCAGGCCTATCCAGGCTTTATATCCCAAAGTCCTTTCAAAGCTTGCGCCAGCCTAAACAACAGTTTTGAGCAATCACTCAGCCACACTTCAACAATGCAATTATACAAAACCGTGAGTCTTCAGGCTCCTTTGGATGGCAGATCCCCTCTCGTGGATGGCTCCATCCATAACGGCAACCCTCAGCCATCCTGCCACACCTCCAGGGTAATGGAGATAGCTGGGATCTTCATAAACCCTTCAGAGTGAGCAGATAATTTCTGGGGCTGGCAGAAAGAAAGTGTCACAGCTACATGCCCCAGCCCCCTGTGCAGCCCCACAGCCACGTGCTCCATGCCACACTGTGCCCATCCCAGGATGGTGCCAGAGACGCATGTGAGGACCGGTGGGTGAGAAATCTGTGGCAGAGACCATCTTCCATTTATTCATGCTGCCCACCACTTTATGCCTTCAAGGGGACATCTCCACTTACTCCCTGGATCCAGCCTGCCCTGATGATGTACAAGGAGCCCACCATGTCTGCTGAGCTGTCCAAGTCCAGATGGCAGCAGGCAGGTGAGTAACGAACTCCATGCTGCTGCTATTAATTTTCATTCCTCTTCCCCATGTTATCCCATCTCTCCAGCATTAAGCATATTTGTAATGACATGAGAATGCATTCTGAAGTTTGTCTTAATTCATTTACAACATTTGGCTGCTGTGAATAGATTAAGGAGACTATTTCCCTGAAGACAGAGGTGTCACTGCGGAGACAAGACCCAAGGGGGCTAGTGGCAAACATTCCCACCTGAACAAACAGAACCGGGGAGTGCATCGGGGCTGAGCTGTCTGTGCTGGACAGCTCTAGATGAAGCACTTTGTCCTCCTGCTTGGAGCCATTCTGCCTCAGCTTGCACTTGTGGGGTAGCAAAATCTGCCAGAAAGGTTTTAACCATCTGTTAATAACATTAATGAAAGTATTGAAAAGCATTGCAGAAGGGCCAGACTCTATTCTTGCTAGCACTGGTGAAAAGCCAGGCTAACAGCAGTGGAGTTGGCTGCATCACCAAGGAATGATAATATCTGTTAAGAATTTCAGTCTTTTGGGGGTTAGTGTCAAGCTACTGAATGGCTCCTGAGCTTCTCCAGATGCACCTGTTATTCCTCTCTTGACTGGGTTTGAATTATTGGTTAAATATCATTTCCATCTTGCAACTAGAAAAACAGGTCGTGGAAGGTTTTTGTTTGTTTTCTTCATTTTCTGTTTTTCCTTAGGCAATACAATCTACACATACATAAAACCTCTTGTAACAGATCACATCGCTGCCAACAGGTATACAATGCATCAATGCACCAGCTAAGGTGATGCACAGCCCATTACCATTTCCACCCAACACAGATCAAAAGCAATCAAGAGACCCAAGGTGAAAAAAAAAAAAAAAAAGAAAAAAAGGAAAAAAAAAAAAAAAAAAAACAACAAAAAAACCTGATCTTTCAAAGATTTATTGGAGACTTGGGTGGGGGGAGGTAGGAACAATAATTGCAAAAATAGCTGGGTTATCTGACACCCTCTACACTGCAAAACTGAGTTAGATAGCCTTTTCCAGCCTCGAGTTACCCGCCTGCATGATGACTTGGACAGGAGTTAGCCAGAGACGTAACAACGCAAGGAAAAAGTGCCAAGCATCCAAGCTGGGCCCTGAGAGAGAATCCAGAAGGTTATGGAAGCAAAGCAAAAGGTGCGGCCAAGTACCCCCACATGCACATAGCGCAGTGCTGGAGGCTGCAGCTTCCTGCACCCCTTCTAATAGGAAAACAAATCTCTCTGGTACCCACACACTTCTGTAATCTCAGATTTGCCTGACTGATAGGCCAGAGCTGCAAGGATCCATGAAGTTCTTTGGATGAGGGAAGACTTTGCAAAGAAGCTGTGTTGAAGAAAGGACCTTAGAAAGGAAATCAGTAAAACTTCAGCAAACAAAACATCCATCTGACATAATTCTCTTTCATACAGTCACCCCACCCAGTGAATGCCTCCCAAAGGACAGAAGGGGGAGTGCATTTTCAACACGTGTTAAGCATTGACAATGATTACCTAGAAAGGGCACATCTCAGCCATGCTGCTACAAAATTGGATAAACTTGCTCCAAAATTTGAGGATCCTGTAGATCACAGAATCACAGAATCGTGGGGGTTGGAAGGGACCTTGAAAGATCATCGGGTCCAACCCCCCTGCCAAAGCAGGTTCCTCAGAGCAGGCTGCCCAGGTAGGTGTCCAGACGGGCCTTGAATATCTCCAGAGAAGGAGACTCCACAACCTCCCTAGACTCAGAAACCAATCTGCAATTTCAAAGAAAGGATGCTGGGTACAACAAATGTAAGAAAAACATATCCTGAAAGATGTCTCCCATTCTCACATGCAATTGCATCCCTAGCTGCAGATAGGTCTCGCAGCTAAAATTAAATGCTTAAGCACTGAGAGATTTTGTATTTGGAGCCAAATCCAGTTCAGCAGCTTGAGGTAAACCCTAATTCAGGCAGAAGTTTTCATTCATGACAGTTTCCAGTTGGCAATGTATTTAACAGGCACACCTGAGGCAAAGCTTTGTAACTGTAACGCTTGTTTCCAACTATCTGTCCTCTAAGTACTTAGCTCCCCAGCCACCCGTTTCTGTTTTGGGGCTGGCACCCAAACCCGCTGTCGTGCGCCCAGGCAGCCCACAGGCAGGACAGGGAGGGAGCTCCCGGCCCCCCTGTGGAGCTGCCCACGAGTGCCGGAGGACACCTGAACAGCAGAAATGCACCTCAAGCAATAATGAACAGCACCTGAGGCTGGCACGTGCCGAGCGGTGCAGGTTGGGGGTGACTCCCAGGGTGGTGCGTGTCACCACGGCGTCCTCACCGAGCCCTGTGTTAGCAGAGGTGTCAATTGGAGAAAGAGCTGGGGACAGATGTAGAGCAAGAAGCTGCTACTGCAGCCCGGGGCCTGTAAAGGTCACACAGAACAGTGTTAATGTGCACCTCACACTAGGAGGCATTTTTTTCCTTCTAAAATTACACCACTGAAATAGTACTTGCTTTGCACTGTTTCATCTTCTCCACCACCAGCCACCGGTTTTAGGTCACTTGGTTTTTCAAGGAATTAAAGTAACTTTCCTGGCTGCAGCGAGATGTTCTTCAGAGGGCGGCTGCTACCTGATGGGGGGCCAGGAGCAGGCTCCCTGAGCCGGGCAGCTTGCTCCTGCCCACAGCCAGGCCTTCCTGCAGCTCAGCAGCAGAACCTGGCTAACAGCACAATTTCATCCCTTAAGAAAATTAACCCCAAACCCGCACTCTCCCTCTTTATGGGAGACAGGCGTAAATCTGGCTACGCAAACGGATTTTGCACCTGACATGCCCTGTGATGTGCAAGCCATCGGCAGGCTGCTGAAGGACACCGAAGAGCTCTGCTCGCCGCCCAGCACCAGCCCCGTCCAACGCCCACCCACAGCAGTGGGACCTCTCCACGGACACAGGCAGGCTGCACTTCTGCTCTTCCCCGACACCTCTGAGTGATAACTGCAGCCCAGCATTACACGGGAAAACACCTCCCACGGGAAAAAGGAAGGAGCTTTAAAAAGATTAAAATGCATCAGCAGAGTGTAGTACCAGACCCTCGTCAAAGATGTCTCGCGGCAAAGTTGTGGCCCCGGCACAGGCTGGCTGGTTACAGGCTGCCGCCTGCTAATCTCCTCCCGCTGCGCTCGAGACAAGACCAGGCAATTATTTATTAAAATTCGCATTTATGTGTATTGAAATGATCAATAATTTATGTCTATTTCTCCTAAGGTTCCTACAGTAGTTTTGTGACAACAAAAAGGGGAAAAGCTTCTTCTTTTTTGCTTTTTTGTTTTCTTCATCGTCCCCTACATGCTCAGTGCCCCGAATGCGAGGAATTTAAAGAAAACTGTTTCCATGGAGACCCTCCCCTCCGAGCAGCACCAGCCCGCAGCTCTCCCTTTCTGAGAGCATTAATGTTCCTTCACGCTTTCATGCTAAAAATATCGAAGACTGGATTTGATTTTCACTGTAGTGGTGCAGCTTTATCAGAAAAATAGGAAATTTATAATACACACACACGCGGGTACACACACGCTCAACAGCAGGTTTCCGCCACCCCCTATTCTTTTGTCGCATGAAGGCGCATTCTCCAGGTAAAGAGGAAATGAGCCAGTTATTAAACAGAAAGAGGGCAAAAACAGAGGGCTGAAGTCAGTGCCAAAAGCTGGATCCCCACAGCCTTCCACCCCTCTCACCCATGTGTGGGGTCCAGGCACCCCGTCTTTGCCCTGCCCGTGCTGCCTCCCCTCTGCCCGGCA
Source organism: Nettapus auritus (assembly GCA_011076525.1). Taxonomy (NCBI): domain Eukaryota; kingdom Metazoa; phylum Chordata; class Aves; order Anseriformes; family Anatidae; genus Nettapus; species Nettapus auritus. Next base: position 18,991,540 of record CM021777.1, read on the forward strand.
TCATTCTCTTGCGCAGAATTGCTGAGTTTTCAGCACTTCTTTCAAAGTCTACCCCTTTCCAAGGGGCAGAATGATTTATGCCAGGGCAGGATGGTGCAGCCCACTGCACATCACCAGCTGCTCATGAAACTTCTACTGGCAGCACAGGGCTGATCCAACAGGCTGCAAGGTTGTAAAGAGGTGCTCTGTGGCACAGAAAGCCAAGAAAAGGTTCAAAGCCAGGAAAGACAGGGAAACATCTGCCTGCATGATAAGAATACGCTTTCCAGCTGAGGTACACGTGTTACAGTAACCCTTAGCAGCAAGAGCTTTACAGGGACATGGCTCCCTGGTGCCACCCAAATGGAGCAAAGTGCAGCTGGCAGGGTCACAAGCGGCTGGGCCATGCGATCAATCCTCCTCCAAACTGTGTGGTCCCCCACAGGGAGCAAGAGGGAGAAAAGGGGCAGGACAGCAGAGGTTAAACTGGGATCTAATGGCATGCAAAATCACATGTGATTGATCTGCATTGATTTCTCCCTGCTGAGGGAAATGATAGCCTGGCAAACAGAAATCAATTCCACTGCATTAAGCCCAGTAAGAATCTGGTATCATCAGCAAAATGCCCCAAAACATTATTACACGCCGACAAAGCAAACCAGAGCACAGCACTTGGTGCGCAGCGTCTACACCTCCCTCACTTCTCAAGGCGAGCCAGGCGGGGCTGTGGTGAAGGTGGGACAGCAAGGCACGCTGCTCTGCAGGGTGCAAGAGCGCCTCCAAATCCTGGGGAAAATTCCGACCCATTTCTTTCCTTGTGGCAGGTCCTGATCTCCCAGAAGCTTCAGGGAGGGCCGGGCGGGATGCTGAGCTCTGCAGTCTGGGTACGATTTCCTGTCACGATGTTGCAATGCTACAGAGCTAGCAGCAGCTGTTAATCTTCCCCAAAATGGAATAAATCTAGATTTAAATGCTAAAAATACTGTCACATTCAAAATTTCTCTGCCCTTGTTACAGCGGAGAATAATTTAGTGCTACCGGCCTAGAATAAAGAATTTTCCATCTGGTAGCTCCTCCAGTGCCTCCCTGTAGCTTTCCCCACCACAGTGCCTATTTCAAAGTGCCTAAATGAAAGAATTTTAAGACTTACAGACAGCTACCTCTCTATGTCGAGAACATGGGATCAGAGCACCTGGCTACCCACCCAGTCCTGCCACAGGAGCGTCTGGACACTTCTCATCATGGGTAGGAAGGAATAAGACATGAAAGTGGTCTGATTTCCAAGTACCTTCTGAAAGCTTGTAGTACCCAGAGACAACCCTGGTTGCTGAACTCTGAACAGCTGACCCAGGAAACAAATTCACGGATGTTAACCCTACCTAGCTCTTTGTATGTGAAAGCTCTTTGTCCTCAGGAGGAATACAGACTGCTTTCCTAGCAAGAACAATGTTGTGCTGACCACTACAGTAAACGACTCTGATTATCATTACATATATGTATACTCCAGATATTGCCTCACAGAACTAGGAAACCCTAATACGTGTACACCATTGTTAAAATACTATTGCAGCAAAACGGTCGGTGCACAGACACCAGGATCAACGTTTTGCCACAGTGCTCAGTGTGCCACACATTCTGTCTTTTCTGGTCATCTTGCTAAAGCCATCTGTTAGCTTATCAGTAAAACCTATTTTTTTTTTTTTTAATTTTAATTAGAAGTACCCAAATGTCATCTAAGTGAGTTAAATTTGGAAGCTGCAAGCTTTCCTCTCATGTACAGCAGCTGTTTTCAGCTTATGACTGAAATTTATCATTTTGCACTGATGTCATTCTCTGTTCCTCTTTCATTACTCCAGTTTGAGGCGTATGGAGCACCCATCTCGGATGAATGCAGACAGTATAATATGAGATAACTTTTACAGAGATTTCCTCTCTCAAGTGAGGTTTCTAACAGGATGCTGATGTTGAGCATTCAGTAACTAGCAGCATTTACAGATCTACTCCAAATGGAGACTTACTCCATTAAGGATCAGAAAATACAAACACCGGGACTGATATTAACAATTTTACCAGTGGTTAAGTCCAGGCACGGGATGGTTAAACAAGCTGCTGGGGATCCCATAACCAATATCCACCACATGGGTTACTTAGCTCAGAATTTCCCCCATCGGATATTTTTTTCTGTTTTTCACCTCCTTCCCACTTTTCTCACATCTGAACAAAGTCACAAGCAGCAGGCCCCTCATGTCAGATTTCTCACAGGGTCCTCCCTTGCCCACACGGCTCCTCTGCCGGTCCACAGCTCCCCTCGAGGTCTGCCATCACGGAGTTCCCCCATGACACCTTACAATCAACTTCCCTCCTGCTTTATGCTCTACAGATGGTTTCCGTAACAGCTGCGATGATAACAGATGGTTCACAGGAATAAGGCAGTGTGGTGCTGAAAACGGCACGACCTGAGTGCGTGAACAGGCACATTTCAGATCTCAAGACCTCCAGGCTGGGCACTTACATGATGGATATCACAACTGTTCGCTTTCTCACCAGTTCTGGAAGCAAGACTGCTTTGATTTCATCTCCTCTGAAGCTTCTGGGATCAGACATCTCATCACCAAAACGCCACTGCTGGACAAATGTGCACGTTTGCTTTTCAGGGGTGCTCCAGTTACAAACTGGAGGCTCTGGCCCCCTCTAGGTGTTGCCCAAGATGCTCCAGCCCCAAAGCTGACAAGCCATAATGAAGGTGACACAGCCTATCTCTGTAGACTTGGTCTTTGTAGGACAAAGCTGAAAAAGGATGGGTGGCCTATTGGAAGTGGAGACCTGTTTAGATAGCATGGACCAACTGCAGCATTCTGATAAGGAGGTGAGGAAAGGAGAGCATCTGCTCGTCTGTGTGCGAGGGACGTGGGGAGGCAGCGAGGAGGGAGAACAGCCAGTGGAACACAGGGGTACCAGCACCCACAGGGGAATGGGGAAAGCCCAACAAGGAACGTATCCGGCGGATGACAAACACCTTCTGCATGGAGCATCCGAGCCACCTCGGCAACCCTCTACCTTTAGAGAAAGACTATGTGGAAGCCACAGACTTCAGAGAGCACTACTTTTTGAAAGAACATACTTAATATCCCAATTCTGTCCTTAGGAGAAAGTAAACACACTAAAGATACACACAGACTGTCCCTGGCATTTGTTGCCTAGATTTGAATTTAATCAGGTAAGGAAGGCTTAATTCAGCATCTGGAGCTGTATCAAGCAGGGGAGCACCTACAAGGGTTTCTCTCCCATGGGGCTCAAGCTGCTGTATCCCTGGGGTGCCAGGCAGTGCTACTCGAAGCACAGCACTGCAGGTACTTGGCCTGAAACAGCCCAGGCCTGAGCAAAAGCTCAGCCAGTGCCACAATGCTCCACCAATAGCACTGGCATCTGTCCACAGGCGCCTTGCTGCCTGCAGCTCCCTGAGCAAATCTCCAGCCTGCTGCCGTGTCCCCTCGAGGGTGCACAAACCCCTCCTGAAGCAGGGGAAAAACCCACGTTTGCCCAGGAAAAACCCAACAGAGCCCCTGCACCAGGCCACTCCTCAGGACTTGGACTGAAACTCGTAACGAACTGGATTTTCTGCCTACTTGAATGTTTCTCAATGGAAGCTGAATGTCTGTGCCATCACCTTCAGTCAGCCCCTGGAAGAGCTCGTCTCAGGACATTTTCCATGCAGTATTTTAATTAAACCTCCCTTTTCTCATCTCAGAGTTAGGTTCATTAAATGACGTTCTGAGCCACTAAAATGAATCGATTAAAAGTATTTCGTGAAGCAGCTGAAGGAGATTATAACTACAAATGAGTTAATCTGTGGAACTTCGCATTTTTTGCTTATATTGGTTCACAGTGTGTGTGCATGTACATTTCTGTACCTCGTAATGCTCAGCATCATTTGACGTAATGATTCAGAATATGTAACAGGCACAGCCTCTGCAAAGGCCTGTCCAATTCAAACACAAAGCAGACAGCAGCTAACCAAATTAAGAACGTGCCTACGTGGTGCCTGCCAGCCACAACACCATACAGCAAAATGAGAAGCAATTCTGCCTGAGGAGGTCAGAAGGCATTCAAGTGTTTGTTGCGTGTGCTGCTTTCACCATGGAAATTTCCTACTATCTGGCTGAGTAAGAAAGTATTGTGTCTCTTGCTAGTAAGTAGCAGGAAGTAAAAAACAAATAAACCAAATCCAACCAACCAACCAAAAAACAATAACAACAAAACAATGTTATAACTTGCAATTTATAAAACATACATTTTTTTGAAACTGATCATGAATTTCCATTTCAAAAATACTCACCCCTTTGTACTCTCTTTTCGCAATTTAGATAAGGATCCAGTACACAGCTTAAATACATCCTCATGTTTGCCCAGAAAAAGGTACAACCATGCTTATTTCCATGCATGACAAATCACTATTCAATCTGTATCTGAAATAGAGAGGTCATGGCCATGCTATTTTTGGGATCTGATAGGTTGTAAAAATAAGAATTCGTCTTCGACATGAGAGAACTAATACCTTTCAGCTTAAAGATGTCCATGGTTGGCAACCCAGCTAGGCTGCTAATCATTATCATCATCTGAAAGAGATATATACAGCAGACCTCTGAAGAAACCTTTGATAATACACAGCCAAGGGGTGCTCACTGATCGCTCTCTGGCAAAAGCCCTTTCATTAGCACAAAACCAGCCTGTTAATTTTACCATGAGTTGAGAGTGCAAACAATCAGGATTTCAGAGAGCTGAAAGAGTAAATATCCTATCCTCTGGACAAACCTGGAGAGCTCAGAAGATTCCCCTGCTCTTCTGCTGCTGCGTACCGTGAGGTGTATTACGGGGACAGCTTCTGTGGGATGTCTCCAGCCTGGAGGCAGAGCCGGGCCCGCAGTGTGCTCAGCAGCCGACCCACCCCACGAGGCTCTCCTCAGAGCACCCTGCCCCACCTCGCCCCTTCGCTCGGTGCCCACGGACCACCCCACACAGCATGCACGTGTCCAACCCCAGGGGCAGCTCAGACTGGCACGGAGCCGGCACGGAGCCAGCGGCCACCACGTCCCACCAGGTACTGCTCCACTGGGTACCAGTGCAGTCGCGTCTTGCAAGACAACAAATTCCTTACAGTCCCCAGGCTTTTCGTTTTAATTAATCATTGCACCACGGACTCTGTCCTCTTGGAAGGAAAATTTCATTTGGTTTTCATTTTAATCTATCTTTAGTGGAAACAGGGCAGACAAACTTTGCTTGTTATCAGGGAATGAACTCCAGGATGTAATAAGCTTCCAAATGGAAGTATGGACATTGGTTAGATCAAATGAAAATGCACTCTCAGTCAGATGGGATTTAATTAAGTTGATTCTGACAGGGAATTAAAGATCTTTGCTGCGAGCTGTTTCTGGTGTCGAGGGCTGTATCACTGAAGCTAAACACAATGCTTCCTGAGGCGGTATTAGTACAAAGTATTTTGGACAAAATTGTTAGACCGAAAGAATTTTGATGTTCCTCTGCCACAGTGCAGGAATCAAAGCAGCAGCTTAACCTGGTTGTTCCTAGTGAAGTCTTATCATTAACACAAAAAGTTAATTGAAGTGCACAGAAAATGGACTTGCTCATGCCAAAACAAGTGGTAAATACAGAGAGACATACTGAAAATGTTTCTTTTATGTAAGGTCAAAGCAGTGGCAGAAAGTCATTGCTTGGAGCCCCATCCCTTCCAGCATGGCTCTGGAAGGCACAAATGATGGGTGGCCTCCTCCAAAACCTCCACCCTCGGTCCACCCAAGGAGGCAGGGACACATCTCACCCTTTGCTGCTTCTCCCTTGGGACCCCACTCCACAGAAAAGCAGGAGAAAACCCATTCATCCGCCTGTGGCTAACCCCTGGCCACATCCCATCACTGTGTTGGGCACAGGGCTGGAGCCTTCATGGCGCTGCCAGCTATTCCACAATCCTGGGCATCTCACATCACTGAATTACGACCTTTGTCAAACAAAGGAGCAGCTGCAGCAGCTGCTCATCCCACGATCAGCACAGTGTTATCACTGCTGCGTGCATTGCTCAGGTTTAAAGACTCATGGTGGCGTTCAGGTGTGTGGGAGATTACATTTAATTAATAATTTCTGTGGAGGCCAAGCCTATGGCAAGTATTTCCCTTGCCATTTTCTACAATGACCTCTGTCTCAGGCCTTGGCCAGCCACAGGCCCATACCAATCTCTGATTTATAGCACAGACTACAAGGCAAATATAGCAGACTTCAAGGCTTTCACATCATCACCATTGAAAACTGGTTTTTACATGCTTTTTTTTTTTAAAAAAAAAAAAAAAAAAAAAACTATGCACTGACAGACAATATAAAAGGTAATTTCCTAAGAGTTAGGGCCTCATCACAAGCGAAGGCAGAGAACTATTTCTCTTCTATTGCCCATGCTTTGTTTCAACAAACCTTTTGTTAGCAGTGAAGAGCATGACCCCATAGCACATATATCACAGGTGAATTGAGTGACACAAACCAGCTACAGACATGGCAGGAGCAGCGCAAGCATGAAATGTGACTGATCCAGCTAGAGCTGGGCTATGGAGTGACAATGGTCTCAAGCACACTTGGTCAGCATCGCACAGGCATGGAATTATATAACATCTAGCAATTTTGACTGAGAACGCACAATGATAAACAATTGTCTCATAGGCCGCTTTTCTAGAAATGACTTAAAGCCCTTGCAAATTATCATCACATCACCATTGTGCAACAAGAGCCAGGCACCCATCTCTACTCTCCCTTGTGTTGTCAGTGAGAAAGCAGATGTTCAAATGTTATCAGATGTTAGGCAACACTGCCTTGTACGCCATCCAGGGCCTCCCTGATACTCATGGCAAGACAAGACGCTGCGCTTCCCTCCCTTCACACTAACACCACTGCCAGTGGAAATTGCCAAAAAGGGAATTAGGGTTTTTGAACAAGGTCACGCATCAAACCCCATGGCAAACAGATTTAAACGCTGCTGTAACTCTGAGTATCAGACAGCTTTGGTTTGGAGCTCATCACCCAAACATTTGCAGCATCACCCACCTTCAGTAACTCCAACCTCCTCTACAAGCCTCACCCAGCCTTCTGAGTCTACCAATGTCTCATAATACTGATTAATATGAGACGGTCTCTCCTACAGAGGATTACCATCAAAACCTCACCCCTCAGGTACAATGACGCAGCATGGCATACAGCATCAGCTGATGTCAGGAACAAGGAACAGCATGTTTCTAGTGGCCCATCGATGAACCACATGCAACAACCCATCATATACTGATGGGTTTTGCCTGCCTGGTACAGCCTGAATCAAACTGTTATACTTTGTGTAGACTTCTGCAGTGGCAGTGATGGGAAAGCTCATGAACTAACAAAATATTTTAATGTTCTGATGAAATTACCTTGTAAGGCGGTCAGCAGGCGGACTCGGAGTCTGTCTGTGCACACACATGGTGAGACAGCACTTCATCCTGGGGGCAGTGCCAAGGGTGGGACAAAGAGCAGTACAACGCCCTGGCAAAATCCACCTATGGCCATCCCAAGCGACTGCAGGACACCTCATGTTCCAACACGCACAGACACAAGCTGAGGGCAGTGATGTGGATTTTAGCAATTGTGCTGGGAAACTGCTGCCGACTATAATGAAAATCTGGGGACTACTGAATACAAAACAGAATTCAAAACAGCAAACACAAACCGCGCTGTGGGTTGTGAACACATGTTTGGGCTTCTTTCAGAAGGGTAAAAAGTGAAAATGCTAATTAACCTCAGTTGTTGGAAGAACGCCCTACAGAAACGTGACTCAGAATGGGTCACAAATCATAAAATAATAATAATAAAAAAGCCACAATACTCTGGGGACATTAAGTGATTACAGAGAGTTGTTATTTGGCTGATTTTCACACTTCATTAGCATATGCATAATTTAACAAGTGAACATGCTGAGGGCTGGCAAGACATAAGAGCCCCTTTCTCAAAACACGAACTGTAAATTGGGGTGGCCGCAGTTAGATTTTTTTTAGATTTTTTTTTTTTTTTTAATAATGGTGGAAAAGCAACAGACCTCAATTGCAGGCCTTCAGCAGAAGCAACTGATTTTCATCTACCAAGGACCAGATAAAAAGCAGCCAAGCAAAAGACGGACTACTCACCTTTGGAGCAATGTTGTAATGTAGTATAAAACATCCAGTTTTAAATGGCTCTGAGCTACTTTGAAGTGGTTTAAATAGAATTAGATAAATGTAGGTGAAAGCTACACAGTTAATTTGTGAGATTCTACCCAAAAAAATGTATGTGTTCTGCCAGTTAATGAGGAAGTTAGTATTTAAGGACTGAGCCAAGTGAACAGCCTGTGTTAGTGGGTCTCATTGCTCCAACGTATAGCTCCTATTTTTTGCAATAGCAAAACAGCACTTGCAATAATTTCTAAGCCTTTAATTGTGGAATGAAGGAAATATATTTTTTTTTCATGACAATGTTTTGCATGTTTTTTTTGTTTTTGTTTTTGTTTTTTTTTTTTTAATTAACAACAAAATTTCTCATCAGGATTTCACCCCAGAACTGCCAAATTCACGCTCACCTTTGAAACATGCCCAGCTCCAGGAGGAGTTCTGTCCTGCTGCGAAGTAGGAACTTTTCAGATTTCGATGCCAGCTTTGCTGTTGCTGCAGCCCTGCTTGCTGGGCTGCTCCCCCATCTCCAGTCCTGGTGAGCTGTGGACACATCTCCAGCTGCAGCACGGCACTACGTGCATCTGGGGCCAACTGCACCACTGGATATGCAGTCTTACTTCCATGGCATAATTGCTGCAGTAATTAATGAGCTTTCTTTGGCCTGTCAGTCCCCAGGAGCACTGCTGCCATAATCATGGGAAGAGAGAAAACCCATCTGATGCCTTAGGCCTCAGACCTGGAAGCTGGTCTACAAAAACCTGAAACCTGGGAAGCGTTTTGGAAGGCTGGAGTTAACCCTGCTGCTGCCAGCAGCCCCGTGCTGCAGTGTCCCCACTTCCAGCCATGTCAAAACGTTCAGCTGCAGCCAAATGATGAAGAGACTCCAAAACATCACCTCGCACTAGGTGCCTGAAGAGCTCCAGTCAACAGGGACACCACCCATGCCAGCTCTATTTTGGATGTGCTCTGGCTCACCTGGCCACCTTGGTGGTTGCGAGCAGCCCCCAGGCCACAGCGTTGCTGGGTGCAGGAGCAGGAGCACCGACCGCGAGAAAGGGGCGAGGAAGCCCTCCCGCTACCCGCAAGCATTTTCTTTTCCTTTTTTGTGGCCTAAAAGCTGAGAGCCAGTTTATTAACACCTGCTCTTCAACCCTCTCCAGAGTGGTCTGTCTGATAACCAGAAAGGGAATCTCACTCTAAACAAAAGTAGAATTGATGAACATACCTTAATTGTCCAAATTAAACAGCTGATGGCAAGTACCTGGCACCATCCAGGTAACACATATCTGTTTGCTATAAGCATTGGATTTTGATTGGTCTAAGTTCCAGGAAAGGTAAATGTTAATGGTTGCTTGAAGGTTATTTTTTTCTGACTTCTTCTCTTAATAAATATACAAGAAATGTTATGACTACGAAAGAACTATTGAGTTTCTCCATCAGATGAAAACACAGTAATATTTGGATGGTGTTTAATGTTGTTTTGTTTTTCTGCACATAAATAATCACGAGAGAGAATGCAGTACTTTGAAGTTGAACTTAAGAGTACGAGCAAAGCTACAGTGAGGGTAATAAATTATGCAAAACTATTTGTGCTTGGAATGTGAATGTTTCAAGATGATGCAAATAGGCACTTTCTGAACCTCTTCTAAAAACCCAAAGAAGCCTTGGGACCAAAACATATGGTTCAAGTCAGCCACCCATAGCAAGCTTAATGCTTCAGCCAGCCAGCAAGGATTTGGTCAATTAGTGTATTAATGTGCTTATGCAAACACAGAGAAAAGGAGTTGGAGAAAGTCTCCTTGATTTTTCTCTGTCAAACTTACTGAGCACCACAGTGCTAAGAAAAAGTTAGTCCAGAATGAATTTAAAGGAAACTGGGCAGCTAAACCTATATCCACAGACAGTACTGCATGATGCCTAGGAAAAGACTAACGAAGAAACATGAAACCAGCACACAGCATGCCTCTTGACCATCAGGCTCAGCTGTTATTTCCCAAGCTTTCACAGACCAAAGTGCCAGGACACAGTGGTATGTCCCCAGCCCCAGTTTTCACCTCCAGCTCCACACCCAACCACAGAGCTTCTGTCCATGAGCAAATCCTGAGCTTGCTGGGCTCTGTTTGCTCATGTGAAGCTCTCAGCAATTTAGAGGCTGATCCCATGATCAACTGAGAACGTGTTAACATTCACATGTGAATATTAAAGAGGAGCACAGCAACCCCCTGTAAGTCTTTAGGAGAGCCATCAGATTGACGGGGCTTGATCAGAGCTGTGTTTATCAGGGGTCAAAGTGAACAGGCAAAATGGTCCCTTGTGACTTTGAAAGCCTACAAAATCTTTAGAGGAAAGCTGCTGTATCGGTTACAGTTTATTATTATATACCCTTGGCTCAGGAACAAGTATATCTAATTATACTAATTGCTTCTGATTTGGGAAGGGAGCCTTTACACTTGGACGAAGGTGCCTATAAACAAGCGTTTCTACTGGTTCAGGCTGCGGGTCAGGTTTTACGTGCTCTGAGAAGATTAACTTTATTCCTAGTGAAGAATTTAATTACAGGAAGTGATTAGCCAAGTGCTCCCAGTCAATACAACAGCAGTACAAAGCACTCAGAAGCGTGTGTTTTCTATTACATGGGAAGCCAAAGAATGGTGAAATTGTAGCAAAGCCATTTGGGTTTAAGTGATACCAGCAAGACCTGGATCTCCACAGGCCAATTACAACATGCTGACTCAAGCAACATTCAGCCAGGATGGAGAGGGAGGAAACCAATAAAAAGACTGCAGGAGACTGAAACTCCATTTTAGAATACAGGAATAAGGCCATTTTACAGGGTTCTTGTTTTCTAATTGCAACACTGCAAAAATCAATGACTTTTGGAGAGTAAAAGAAATGCACATGGTGAACTGCTTGCAAACCCTGCTAGCCAGAAAGCAATGCTTGACGATAAACATAAATATTTTTTCTCATTTTTTTGGAGGGGGATGGGACAAGAGAATGGCCTGGATGTTTCCAATCTGCTTTATCACTTTTCACTACAGGTTAGTAATTGTACCAGCAGATATTCAATAAGGATGGAAAACCTGTAATTAAATACACCTAACACAGCCGTCCAGCCTCCAAACTGCATTGCCAACAGCATAACAAAAGGTAAATCTAAGTCTAGCCACGTCTCTTTGCATTCTCGTACTGGAGGTAACTGAATGCAATGCCTAAAACAAGCTGCTTTTCTACAGGTGGGAAATGCAGCCCATGCTCCTCTCAGGAGGGGCCCGGAAGGAGCCACCTTGGCAGCATTATGTGCAGCAAAGCAAAATGTCCCAGCTCCAGCAGGTCAAGCTCAGTGTTCAGACTTGGCTGTCTGCAAGGCATCTCTGCAAGTACAGCTGAAGGTAACTGCACATGCCAGAATCAATGCCATGTGATACCTAAACACAAACACCAACTTCATGGAATTAGTTTTTTCCAAGCACTCTGCCAAGACAGGATATTTCCCATTTCCAAAAACTTTATCTAGATGAGCTATTATCACCCATTGGGATTTTCTTCCCATTTTCTTCCCATTTAGTGAATCTGATCTTATTCTGTCATGCTAACTTTGCTGAAGAAGCCAGTCACAGTCAATGGATGGCTGACAAAGCATTTGCAGAGTTCACGCGTCCCAGCTCCCAACAGGCAGCTCCTGGCTTGTCTGTCGAAGGTGCCCCCTGATTGATCATAAACCTGCAGTGACTTTCACCTGTACCATCTGGCATGAAGCAAAGCTCCTGGAAATAAATGAAACAAATGCATCTTGAGACAGACTTTTAAAAACAGAACTTAAAATCTCTCCCCTTTGCAGGGGATAAAATTGACTGCATGTTCATTCAAACCAGACAAAAGGGACAGGGTTTGTTGAACAGTATTCAACACCCGATGGAGAAGAGCTAGCAAGGACAATAGCACAGTGTGTTTTTCTTGTGCTAAGTATCACCTGCATTATTTCAAGGCCAGCACGTGCGCTGAAAAGTTGTCACTGGACCATGGCTCAGCGGTCACTGCCTACAGACACAGCTCTACACCCGTAACTGCAGTGACATGTGGGGCTCTGGAAGTGCGATGGTTCCCTTTGAGGGCCAGGGACTGTATATGCAGGAAAAAAAAAAAAAAAAAAAAACACTTTTTTTGGCAAATTCTAGTCCACCAGATTTCATCACCTTGTCAATAATTTCGCATGTTGTCAGCAACAGATTGTAAGGAAAGAAAGAGGTTTGGTGAGGCAGTCATTTTCGGAAAACAGGGAAGAATCAAGAGAACAAAGTGCTGCAGAAAGTCAGGAATTCAGCTCTGCAGTGGTACTTTAAACCAGGCCAAATTTCTTGTCTGGATTCATGATGAACATTTATAGCCAGTTAAGTGAACAGCTGCATATTCATCAGACTAGTTGTATTATTACCTTGCAAATATAAAAGTCATGAAGCAGAAAAGGCAGCTGTGGTGCCCCCCCGCCTTGAAAAGGGACACAGGTGCTGGCCGTATTTACTGCGATAAATACTCCCTGTTGCCAAGCCACAGTAAATAAGCATAGTGAAGACTTTGGGTGAGATCACACATCACTGTGTTAGTGGGAGCACCCATAACAACCCAGCCTCCATTCACTGGGAGGGATCTGTCCTCCTGTTCTACACAGCCCTGAGCACCTCCCTGGGCTCGCGGCTGGACCCCGGGGAGCAGGAGCGTGGTGCAGGGAGCTGCTCCAACATAGGTCATGAAAGGAGAGGTGAAACTGGTCTGAATACAAATGCCACCACCACCCCTGCCCCAAAAAGTCTACTTATGGTCAGAAAGGCATATTGCACCAGAAACATTGTTTACCAAGCTTGATCTTAACTTTGGTACACTAAAAATCACCAGCCAGAAAATAAGCCAGGGACAGACTAAAACTAGGCATATTTCCTATCTGTGACTTACAAAAACCCTCAGAGAGCAGCCAGTTGGACATGCTGTGGGTGCACCACCTGAACACTGACGCTTTCATAAGGATGACAGCGCGGGCACTGCCCCCACACAGCAGCCAGCAGCACGGAGCAGGAGAGTCCTGAGCCCAGCGCCAGTGCTCAGGCACTGCTTCAGCAGAGCTGCGGACACCTCGCTGCCAGCTCCACAGTTACACAAACATGCTGCATGCATGGGTACATGAGCACAATTGTGCCCATAAATTCAGCTGGCACCATCAAATATCACATAGGAGTGCAATCGGATTTCTGTACCCAGAATGGGATGCTGTGCCCACCCCAGCAAGTACAGACGGTGCAGCACTGCACCCCTCCTGCCCAGAGGGACACGAGCATCCCACTGCACACCCAGATAGTGCGAGGAAAGGTGTAAGGGATCTAAAAACAACCTGGAGGTTTTAACAGCAGGCTTCTCAAACGAAAGCAGAGCTCTCTCTTAATTAAAGACATAAAGTCTTTAAGAATAAAACTCCAAATCCCTGCTGGTTTCCAAGGCTGCGTGGGTCCTTGGCAAGTGGAAACACCAGACGTGAGCACAGTTTGGAGCAATTTCTGGCAGTTTCTCTCTCTAAATACAGCTTTATGCAGAGTCCCTTCTCTCATCTCTGAGGGAGTTTTCCATTTCACCATGCACCGCTGTGCTGCTGCTCCAGCCATCAGCAGCTCTGCAGTGGGGTGCACTTGCCCTGCGAAGGGATGGAGAGACAGAAAAAACAGGTTTGCATGTAGATATATGGATTCATATGGTTTGCATGTAGAAATAAGGATTCAAATAAAAGGAAAGAGAGAACACCATCCCTGGGTGTTTAAGGAAAGGTTGGACGTGGTGCTTAGGGACACGGTTTAGTGGGTGATATTGGTGGTAGGGGGATGGTTGGACCAGATGATCTTGGAGGGCTTTTCCAACCATAATGGTTCTATTAAAAGCTGCCCCCATGTTTCTTTCAGGGTTGGGATTTGACCCGTCAGAGAACCTAAGAGGTGTGTCAGCCATGAGGATGATGGTGGGTTCAGAAAGCCTTGGGGGTGTGCCTTGAACATGGCTCCGGCCGCAGAGGCCACCTGGGGCACAGCAAGCACTGCGTCTCCCAAGGGACCAGTGCCCGACCAGCACCGCTGTGGCACCACGGGCTCTCTGAAGAAAATGCACACGCAAAATGGAGACTCCAACAGTTCTGGTGTGCAGTGTGTTCCAACAGCGAGGCGAGATCACACCTCTCGTTTCATCTGCCTACGTAACCCCAGCTCCCATCTGCTGCTTCTCGCAGCACTGCATCCCCTCCGTGGCCCCTCCCTGGCACCGTCGCCTGTGCACAGCCCCGTACCCCTGCTCCCGCCTGCCCATGGGGTCCGCAGCTCCTGCAGCAGCCGGCAGCCACCAGGGCCCTCCGCCACCCCCCCTCCACCCACATACAGCACTCGAAACCCCAGCGAGGCTGTCGCACCCAGTGCCCAGGCCACAGAGCCAGCAGCAGGCGCAGCAGTGACACGCTCCAGCAAACCTCGGAGCAACACACACACGCCCCTTCAGCCTCAGCATTTGTCACACTAGCAGCCACCGGCACTGAAAAGCACCAGGGTGCTGCTGTCCCCCACGCAGTCAGCACTGCCCAGGGCTGCACACACCCAGCCGTGGGGCCAGTGTTCCCACCTGTGAATGCATCACAAGAATTTCACCTACTTCACCTAAAGTGAAGAAAGGCAAAACCTAAAGGAGAAAGGCAACAAGTCCAAGCCCTCAACAGCGGTGGACAACCCTGAGAGGCTGTAGCCCGACAGCTCTCCCATCCAGGCGCCATGTAAACCCCAAGGGACATCAGGACTGCAAAGCTGAAGGTGTTGGGACCAGGACCTCACATCGGTATTGAACAAACAGCACTGACTACAGAGCACCGCAGCCGAGTCCATAGCACCAGCTAAACAACTGGCGACAGGATGTGCTGGTCCGCAGCTTCACGCAGAAATTGGGGCCCACATTTGGCCCCAAGAACCTAAATTAGCAAGCCTAATTGTATTAAGTACCACACAGCGTATTGCTTTATTTGTAATGAGTTTTAGGCTTCAGAAGCTCAGAATCCCATCTGCAAGAGCAGACTGTTGCAGGATTCAGCTATTAATAGCCACTGGTACACACTTCCAGCTGAGGGACGCGAGGGGGGAGGAGACAACCAGATGGAGGTAATGCATTAGGGTGACACAAAGCCAAAAAAAAGGATGATCCGCTTCCCCATGTCCTCAAACACATCACAGTATTGCAGCAGGGAGCAAACAAAGTGTCACGTGATTAACTCATAAACGTCCTAATTAGGGAGTTCTTACGTTACATTAAATGTCCAACAATTACAGAATTTCACTGTCTCCTCCAAAGAGCCACGTACAGACAAGGTATCACGGCAGGCTTCAGTTCTAGTCTCAAAGCAGTTTCCCAGTCCAGCAATACGCCTCGGACCCACGGGCACTGCTGTAGGAGCCAGGACCCCATTGCTACCAGACCCCCGCTACGTCCTGCACATGGCCCTGTCTCAGCAGGATGAAATCACGCAGTGGGGCTAGCGACTGCAGGAACCCACAGACGAGAGATCATAGCAGATGCGGGCAGGGAAGGACACCTCCAGAGATTAGCCAAAATTCAGCAGTACATCATTGCTTGGAGACATGCACGTCCCAATTCACTTCAGTCTCTTCTAAAAAAAAATAATGATTTTTTGCAGAAGATAATTGCTGTGGAGATGCTCGCAATGATTTTGATGGGTCCATGCAATGGGACCCTGGCTTCTGCCCAAAAACAAACAAACAAACCATGGAAACCCTGAATACCTGCATTATTTGTATCCTCCTGCTGAGAATATTACCCCTGAACTGATCTTCACAACCAGAGGCAATCACGGGCAGACATCTGGCATACCATTCCTGCTAGCCAGAAATTTTCAGTGGAGAACCAGTTACAAAGCAACACTGCTCACGCTGTTATTGTAATTAAGGGTCTGTCAGCCTGCTGCAACCAAGGCCAAGTTTATTTAGGGACTGTGAGGGAGGGCTCTCAGAAACCTCCTCTCTCATTCTCCCCACTTCATCCCAGAGTCCCACTCAGAGGCATGCTCCTGCTGACAGCCTGCCAGACGGGGTCAGAGCAGCTGTCCACAGCTGCCAAGCTCTCATCCGTACCAGCAGATCACATCTCCTCTTCTGGCAAAGCAATTGCAAGAGTCCTCCAGCATGGAGTCATGAAATAACCTGCTCATAAAAGGCTTCTCCTACATGTCAGGCAGGTAGAGGTTGGTTGATACACCTTGGCTTAAAAGGATTCATTTAAAACTCATTCACCTGTATGTGCACAGAAAATTCAAAGTGAGAAATGTTTAGCTCCCTTTAGGCTCAGTTACATCTCACATGAATGACACAGCCCATGAAAACATTCTGGACAAAAGCGTTTCCTGTTGTAGGTGGCTGGAGGATAACAATCCCATTCCTCTGAACAACCCTGTGGTCTTGGTGGAACAAAGACCAACCATTGCCACAAGATCCATTCCACTCCCTCACGACACCTCCTGAGCACCCAGAAAGCGGGATGGTGACAACGCCTGGTAAAGTGGGAGCTGGGCTCTCAGAGTGGCCCCACCTCAGCCACTTCAGAAGCTGCTGATGAGCCTGAGCACAGTGCACGCATGCCCCGTCTGCAGGCAGTGCCCAGCGGGGCAGCTGTGACCAGGGTTCCTCAACAGCCTCCAGAGGCACACCAAGCACCTGATGTTACGGACACCAGGTCAGACAGCAACAGAGTGAGGGTCCCAAGGAAACAAAGCTCATTTTCTTGCAGTTTCATGGGGGATGAACAGCTCACACCTGCACACTGCTGCTCTCAGGGCACCTTCCTGCAATAGGCCAGGCTCCATAGTGCTGCCGTGTTCCTGAAGCACCACCTTTAGAGATGGGCACTCCTCCTGACAGGTTTCTCCAGGAGCTGCACCATGAGCACCAGAGTACAAGCACTCTCTGTTCTGCACCATCTATCCAAGCAAGTTTAATGGGTAGGAGCCAGGTGTTAAACAAGATATTCCCCCAGATATTCCCCCAAACAAGTTTCCCCCAGATGCTGGTTGGCATCTGGCTCCCATCAGTCTGAGCTCTGCGGTTATACAGTTTCATCAGTGTTCACTGTAGACAAAGCGAGTTGGAAGGGCTGGCTCCTTCGCGCTCTCCTGACCTCGCTCCCCTTCTCACTCGGTAAGATTTACTAAGCCTGTGAGTGAAGTGATCTGTCATGCTTGCCAATGTTGCTCATCAGCTGCTAACTGCTACAAGGCTTGCACAGGAATGAATAGTCAATAGCAGGTACTCAACGTTTGGTCAAATGCCTGTGTTTGTCAGGTTGCTTTTCATCAGTCAAATTGCTTTTCCTCCACTCACAGAGCCCAACAAAGGAAACGCCTAATGACTAACCACCAAGACTGCACTGCTCATTTCAGGAGCCCAGTAACACAGCTACACATAGGCAGGATTCTGAATGCAGCCCTTGCACTTAGCTTTAAGGTGGCCATGCAGCTAGGGGCTGACAAAGCAACACCCAGAGCCTCAGCACTCGGGCACCAGAGGCCCCTCCAAAGCTTGCTGCCAGTGCTCTGCTACTCAGGGGCTCAGGAACGAGCAGCACCACCTGGAGAGGTCCAAGCACCACCACAGAGCGAGGCTAGGGTGTTGCTCAGAGCAGTGCTGGTTGAAGAACTGCTCTGTCTGAGCCCTTGTATTAAATGACAAATGAAATACATTTATTTTGTTATCAATGTGTATGTCACTGTGGACTTCCTTATTAAGTATGAAAATGCTGAGATGAAACTCAAAAAACAGAAAATCCCAATGGTCTTCAAAAGTCTACAAGACCTTGAAAAATACTATACTCGGGAAACCATGTGCATGTGGCTGGAATCACTGAAGTTACAGCCGAAAGTGACTATTTCAGGGTATGGTGCTTCTCCTGTTTCCATATTTCTTGGGGAGCTCATTATCAGTATTTTTGGCAGCTTCCACTTCAATACCCCTGCACTAAAATGAGTTGCAAATCAAACCAGAAGGCCAACAGAATTTTTACATTAAACTACAGAATTATTTAAAATCCCCTTTGAGGATATTATCACAGGGTTAACACCTACTCTGGCTTCAGATAATATAGCAGCAATAAATGGTAATATGCACTGTGGAACATGATTTATTTTTTGCTGAGCAGGCTTGGCATCTATAAATCTCAGCACTCTTAACATTTAAAGTTGTTATTCCAGTGACAAAATAGACATGAGGGAGATAACAGTCTTTATCTCCATTAATGTTTTATTGTTATTCTGAGAATATGGATACGGACTGATCCAAGGGTAGGAAAATCACAGCAATTTGTTTGCATACTTGGGAAGCTGAGATAATGGTTGCATTTTATGACTGCAATAGGGAGTCAACTGAAATGCAGGACAGAGGAGATCGAAATGGGAGATTAGTTGTCTATTTTGGTTTCTGGTTTCTATTTTGGTTACCTTTCCATTCAAAGGATCTGATTTAGCATGGATTTAGGAGAGCTGGTCCATCAGACACTACTGAACAGCTGACTTGCTGCACATAAGCAAGTGAGCAAACAGTTTTTAAAAGAAACAAAAAGGCTGCACAGCAATTCTGTGCAATGCAGACAAAGTGTTGCAATGAAGGCAGGATCATTCTGGACATACCAGCTGTCTGCAAACAACTCTGACCTCTCCAACAGCCCTGGTGCCTGGACCCCTGTGGTTCCTTTAACCTCCCAGGAGGCTGCAATAAAAAGCTTCTAATGTACTTGGCATTTTGCTTTCTTCCCAAGGTATGTACTGCACCTCAAAGCACTACAGCATCCTTTGTAAGCTGACCCTGAAACAAAGTGAGCTGTAGCTGCAGTGAGGGTTTGAATGCAGAAACCTTAAGCAGTAAAAGAGTGAAAAACAAAAAAAGCAAAAAAGCCACAGAAATCACACAGACACCTCCCCAGTCCTGGAATCTGCTGTGCCACTGAGGGTTACAGTTCCTGCTGCCCAGGCATTGCCTCCTGAAGCATCAGCTGGGGTGTCAAAGCCCAATCCCCCAGCAATTCTCACTCGTGTTAGCTGCACACTGAAATGCAACAGAAATGCCTCAATCCGCCCCTCAGCATGCTGCACCTCAGCGCCAGCCTCCCAGAGCAGGGGCTCCTCAGGACATTTTGCTTGGAATTGGTGCAACACAGAGGAGGAGCGGGGGGCTTGTGGTTTCCTTTGTCACATCCCGCTGTGCTCCACGGAAGTGCCAAGCATCCCCTCTCACTGATTCAGCAGACCCTCCACCCCGCGGCACAAAGCAGGTGGCTTCCCCAGGCATCATCTGGAGCAAGAAGCATCGGGCACTGAGCAGCACCGGGCACCACGCAGCACACTCCTCCGGCCAGTGCGAGGAACTCGTGTACGAGCACAGCAACCCTGCCTGTGTAGCATGGAGATTAGGAGGACCAGAGAGCTTGGGAGAAGCCTGAGTTTGACAGAGGGAAAGAGTAAAATCTGTATTGCTCATGGAAATTCAGGTTATAGAAAAGCCTCAACAAACGTGCAAAGCTATTGGGAATGTTGCTGCCACCAGATTGTTTCACCTGCTCGTCCAGACCACACCTAGCAGGAGGGGCTGCAGCTTGCTCAGGTCAGGACCCAACTGTGCTACTCTGATTGTCACAGGCAAAGTGAGAATTCATCTGAAGCAGTTAATTGCTGAATGCAACTGAAAACCTGGCCAGGAATGACACAAGGATGTCAAGGACAACAGTGCCCAGGACTCACTTTGGTCACCTCCACACTGAAAGAGGCCCCTCCAATTTGTCTTTGCTTCCAGAGCTATTCAGAGGCCAGGGAAACAGCACAAAGAGAAGCAGTACCATTCTGCATCCCTTCCATGGCTGCAGCTGCCATGGGAGAACAAAACCTTTCAAAGACCCTTGAAATGTTTCCTCTCAAGAAATCTGGCTCACAACACATCAGGAGAAAAATAACAACCAGCTTTGGAACAACTGCTCTGAATGCAGACATCGACACTAATGGCTCAATTACACCTTTACTGGGGAGGACAACATGGATGCAAGCTGTGCAAGGCATTTCTGACAATGTACGAACAACGCGGCGTGTCCCCACATCTGGGCTCTGGCGGGGAGTCAGAAGGCGTACCTGCCGCACATCTCGTACCCTCGCACAGAATTGTTCCCAGGGCATTTGGGAATCAGACAGCACACACGGGCCAGGTGCCACAAAGCTCCATGCCACAGAGAGGCATGGCCTGGCCCCAGCCACCCAGCAGTGTGCTGGCAGAGGTGGGTGCATGGCCCCAGGCTCACCGAGAAGTTCTGTGGAGCAGCTGCTGCCCGACCCGGCGCACGACACTCCTGCAAGTGCCCACGGTGGCATCGGCCAGCGGCCACACCGCACCCCACCGCTCCGACCCATTGGCAGACGCATGCTGGCTGGGGCCAGGCATGGCACGCTCAAGCAGCTGCGGGTTTGCTTCTGCCTTTGTGCCCCTGCGGCAGGGTAGGGATGCCAGCAGCTCCCTGATGCATGGGGAGGGCCAGAAGCAGCTCAGGTACAGCCGCGCAGCAGTGCCCATGCATGCAGGAGGACACTGGGAGGCACAGCAGGGCTCCGCAGGGGCACCCAGAGAAGCCGGCCGATGCTGGGGTGCCTGATCCCCAGCTCCAGGCCCTCGCAGCACCCCTGTCCCATCCCATCCCAGCACTGCCCTACACGCTCTGTGGTACCCAGCCCCACGCCTGCCCCAGCCGCAGCTGGATTTTTGTGCCTGCTCAGCACATCGGCATGAGCGCTTCCAGCTCCCTGTTGCAGCTACACAGCTGAGATGGGGAGGAGCGGGGAGGAAGCAGCTGCTATTTTTAACCTGCCTGATCAGCATCCTGCCACGTCAACAGAAACCTCAGCTCTGCTGCGCATGCTGCTCCACAGGTCTCACCTCTGCGCGAGACGGCACACACCTCTTGGAGGCTGTAGGAGTCGACTGCCCACACCTGCCAGTTTCCAGCAACTCAAGCAGCTGGAACTTAGGTTTGGAAAGGATCTCTCACACAAATGCCACTGGGAGGAGAATGCATCTGCTTCAACCCCCAGCTTTTAGGCCAGGAGGTGGCTGACGATTACCTGGTCTGCCACAACATCCACCATCAAGCCCTGCCACCTGCTGACCTTCCTGGCCCTGGATCTCCACTCTCTGGGGAGGAGGCATTAAAGCCTTTATGGGATCTGCCAAGCCTCCTGTTCACACAGGTGACCGCAAGAACACAAGGACCTGAGCAAGACCATACTGGGACAGATCAAAGACATTTACTCCACTATCCCATCTCCAACAGACAACAGGAGATGCATGCAAACAGGGCAAGCACACAGTGTGCTTCCACTCCTGTTCTCCCACCCTCTGATAATGCTCAGCTCAGGGCCTTCCTGAGCCAGAGGCAGTTTCTCTGTATGTTTAACAAATGCTAACAGCTTTTATGACCTTGCCCAGCCTCTTCTTGCAGCCACTGTCCACAGGGGTTGAGTAAACCATGGGAAAAAGTTTCCCAGGTTCACTGCCCTGTATATCACTGCTGTTCTGGGGACATTCAGAAGTTTCCCTAGTGGAGCTCCCTGTGCCTCTGGGGAAGACCACAGCCGTGACACAGCCCCTGGCACCCAGCTGCAGGACAGAGCCTGGGGGAACTAAATGTTTTGCGTCACCTGACGGCCTCCTGGCAGCTGATGGCACAAGCGCATCAAGGTTCCTCAGACCTGAAAAGACCACCTGAAGAGCCCAACATGCCCTGATGGGACATCAGAGACCTGCAGAGACAAGGGATCACTGCAGAAGCTGTCCAGGAAGTGAGCATACCAAAGGGAAGGCACAGAACAGGGGCAGGCAATGAGAGCTGGGACAGAGGAAAGCCACTGTGCCACCTCCCATCACCAACACTTCATGAGCCCTACAGCCCCAAGCAGAAACCCAAGGGTCAGGCTGTCCCACACCAGCACCCTGAGATGCGCCGTGCGAGCACCTTGGAGAGCCCTGGACACCTGGCGCTGGGCCCTCGAGCAGCCAGACCTTGAGAGCCACACGGGCTGGGGAACTGCTGTGCTTGAAGGCCACAGCTCCACATCGCTGTCAGCACAGCATGGACATTCCCAGTATCAGAGGGAGCAGGTCCTGACCCCGTGTCTACATGAGGAGCCAGGAGATGCCAAGCCTTATCCCCTGCAGATGGGTGCCAGCCTGGCAGATGCCACCACCAGTGCCTGGAGCTCCCACAGCCCATCTACACTGGGTCTGAGTTGCATCATTACCTGCTCCCGGTCCTCCCAGTAATCCTGGGATTACAGAGTCTCCAAGCACATCTATTCTCTCACTAATCCATGGATTAAAGTATCCCAAGCAGGCTTTGACGCAGTACACTACGAATGGCTGAGTTACATTCATCCCCTCACAGTGATCCCTGGATTAGACAGAA
This sequence comes from Nettapus auritus, assembly GCA_011076525.1. Classification (NCBI taxonomy): domain Eukaryota; kingdom Metazoa; phylum Chordata; class Aves; order Anseriformes; family Anatidae; genus Nettapus; species Nettapus auritus. The sequence goes on from CM021777.1 coordinate 19,014,258, forward strand.
GGAGACACGTCCACGGGTCCTTCAGACAAACAGGATCACAGGCACGGGGAGAGGAAAGGGAGGTCTAAATAAAATATACCTGTATAAATAAAAAGCATAAAGAACAGGGACGTGTTTCATAATCAAAGTACTTATGTGATAAAACTACCACTTCAAGGAGGTTCCTGGATTAATCAAATCCCAATCCAGATGATCCTCAAATGGCAATTAACATCATTTGCTACAACTAAAATACCTGGCAGCTCTCAGCTTGAACCAAGCACGTGGTGGAAAAACGCCTTACTTCATGCTTTCAAGGGGACTATACATAGATGGAAAAGAATCACTGTCACCACCACAGAAAGCTCTTAGCAAATTGACACTGAAAGTGAAAAAGCTTTTAGGTATCCAGCACAGCCAGCTCCAGCCAGCCCCAGCAGGCAGGCTGATCTGCTTCTGAAGTTCTGTCAGTGCAAACAAAATGCCACAGCTCACCCTTGGCAGCCCCCAGCTGCCCCTGTGCCACTGGAGGGTGGGGGGAGATGCCCTCAGAGGCTGAAAGTGTCAAGTTTTAATGCACGGATTGTTTCTCTCTCCAAAACAGAACAAAAGAGCCTGATGTGCAATACTGAGGAGGCTGCTTACACGTCTGGTGGCTCCCAGGTCCCCAAAGGCCACATCAGGGTGATGCTGGGGGCTGTCATGTACAGGTCTTGCGAGGCTGCCCCTCAAGGGCAGAGAGGTGGGCGCCCAGCTCCCTCCTCGAGGCAGGCACACTCACAGCACGCGTGACAGCAGGCCAGGGATGAAGGCAGTATGGGGATGACAGAGTGGCAAAGGGGTTACAGCTGGGAGAAACGAGATTAAACTAGGAAAAGGAAATGAAGGCTTAATGATAGATTTCTTAATGGCAAATCTATTCAGTTTCGTAAGCACAGTTCAGAAAAATTAAGGACAACACCAGGGCAAGGCACACGGGTGACAGGTACCACAGCCCTTTGGCCCGGCAGCACCCCACAGGGTCTGCCCCGGGGACATGTGCCCCATGGGCACCAGCTGGAGACGGCAACATCCTGTGGGGGCCAGGACAGACCCGGGATGCGGACAGCCACAGAGCAGCCCACACCGTGGGACAAGGTCCTCCCAAGTCCTCCAACAGCACAACCACGTGGCCACAGGCTGCACCCGGGACCAGCCGCAGGCAAGGCCACATCTTGTCCTTAGAGCTCTGCTGGACAGCGAGCATGTCAGGGAGGTATCAGCGCCTGTGTCTCCTGACTTGGGGTCATTTGTGTGACGATGCTTACAACTGGAGTGCATGGCACAGAAGGCATGCTGCAGACCACTTCTCCGCAGCTTGCCTGGTGCCTGCAGCATGGGGGGAGAACCCTCCCCTGGAGCAGGATAACAGACATCTGGGGTGAGGGCACCTGTCAGGCCTCATAAAGGTTTCCTGCACAGTGTACCAAACCAGTGGGAAGGAGCATCTCTCCAAATAAAAGGCTAACAAAACGCAGCTGTGGCAGGGCCAAGCTCTACAGGCTGTCCACTGGTGGAGCCCTAGAGGACATCCTGCAGCACCAGAAAGGGTTCAGACACAGCTGGGCAGAAGGAACCCATCTCCACCAGCAAGACATCCGAGGGGAGATGCGCACTGCGGCCGCGCCGCCAGCCGAGCCACAGACAGCGGAGGGGCAGCACCAGCCCTGCGGTACCCGCAGCCCTCCTGCCCTTCAGCACACCTTGAAGTGGAAGCTGCTCAAACCGTATTCAAATAGCCTTGAGTTGCCCTACTTCCAACAGGGAGCTCAGCAAAACTGTGAATGAAGACGGATTTATGTAGCAGATCAAACCCAGCACATTTTCAAAATGTTCCCCCCTGTGAGACTGCCCATTCTGGGGACAGACTGTGAGGTCCTGGGCCACCAAACAAGCTCAAAGGCACTGCCCTGGGGCGAACTGTGCAGGAGGACCCACTAGGGATGTATGTGCACTGCATCTCAGCAACTTAATATTCCCTGGCAACTAAAGTTGAATTTGTACAATGGGTGCATTTCCTTCATTAGCCGTACTTCTGAGCATCACACTAGAACAAGGCATTCAAGTGTGTGCTTTTGAAATACCATCCTCACCCCACATTTGCATAAAAATACCAGACCTATTTAAGTGACAGCACTTCACTAAACCAAATTACATAACCCCATTTACTTCCTCAGTTGACACATCACAGACACCTTCATTTCCAACGCAAGTCTTTATCTTCTGAACAGGCTTTGGAAGGATTTTTAACAAAACACGGGTTACCAACCAGATAATTTTAGGAATGTGCCGCTTTCACATTTAGAAAAAAAATGGAACAAAATTTTCTTCCTCAATTATTTTTCCTCTACACCATACTAACAGGCTCTACTGCTCCGAAGTGCATGAAGCCTGTCTCTAGCATAACAGCTACATGGAGAATGAGAAGTCCTGAGGCACACGAGGTGAAATGAAACTCCTGGCCAATATTCAGCCATTAAATACTCTCATGTACCTCCTCCAGTTAAGCAATAGAACAGGGATGGCTCTGACTCAGTAGGCTGCCTACAAACATTTCTGGCTATTTCATTTCTATGGAGAGGATTGCTGTCATTTGCTAGTATGATGCACTAGGCTCTTCTGAAAGCGCCAGTGCACGACTTGGGGAAATTTACCATGGATTACCAGACAGACCAGATCCGAAAGAGCAGGCTGGAAAATACCCAGCCCTCCTAGTGCCACAGGCTGAACTCACTGCAGGTTCAACTCAACCCTTCACCCTTCCCAACCAGGAAAACCTTAGCTCAGCTACATTCCCATTTATTATTTGCTGCCTGCTGCAGCTGCCTGTTATAACACAGCAACACAAGTTCATCCTGCCCCGGGGCACGGCGCAAGGTTGCGTGCCAGCTGACTTGGCAGTGTGTACGCTCGCCGTCCTGGCTGCGCCGCCACACCGGAAGCCCCGGCCCACGCCATCCCAGCCAGCACAAACGTCCCTCGCCTGCCCTGGCTGGGCTTGGCCAGGCCAGCACTGCTGCCATGCGCCCGCCTGGGGCCCTGCCCCATAGATCGAGGCATGCAGGGCTGGAGCAGGGCCTGGGTGACAAAAATCAACCGGCACTGGGGCGTCACCTCCGCTGCCTCTGGTCCTCGTCACCTCTCAGCACTTGCGCTTCTGCTACACACGAGCAACGCCAACTTGTGCATGGTCTTCTTGTGTGGCTCACCAGGTATACAAAGGTTTCCATTAGTATATTAAGCTGAGGATCTTTGTGCTAGATAAGCCCCATTTAGTGATTTTCTGGAGTCATAAAATTCCCAAGATCAGGTCATATGTTAGCTTTCTCTAGAGCCTTTGGAGAATGAAACAATAAGAGGAAGACTATTCGGCTACTAATTAAGCCTATCCAGCCTCTCTAGTGTGGAGGCTGCCTTCCGAGTTTCATGTAAGGCATGCTACTGGGAGAATAAATAATGCTGGAGGGATGGGGGGGGCATTGGTTTTCTTTTACAGCGACTGCATTTTCCTCCTGAGGGAAGGAAGCAAAAGGGACTGTGACAGAACCGCTGTGAAGCCAGCAGCACTCCAGCTGTCAGAAGGACAGCGAAGGCAGACGCTGCCCTGTCCCTCCAGCCCTGCCAGCATGGTGCAGCCTGCCTCTTTGTGGCAGTCTGCAGCACCGTGTGCAGCTCACAGCTCACTTTTTGATTCCTGAGCCGAACATGGCCACACCATCTCCTCCACTCCTCGAGCCATTACAGGAAATTCATGTTCCGATGCACCAGCAGCTAGGCCCTACGTGCTTAGCTGGGGGTATGACACTCTCCATGTCTAACAGTTTTGGCATCTCCTCACCTCTGCAATATACAACACACATTTCTTCATGCAAAGGCTTGTAGGAAAAACAGCCCTAAGACAACAATTTAATTTCCGTAATGGCAATTACACTAGTATTTATCATATTTCCTAACCTTTCAACAGCAACAGTCACAGGCTACCTGCAGAAGTCACTATTACAGTCATAATGAAGCATATTTTGAATTGCGACTCCGTGCCCGCCTCGCAGCCCTCGAGCCCTCCCATTTAGCATAGCAGCCGTCACAAGCACTCACCCTCGCAGGGCAGCAGCAACATGAGTGCTTTGTTGCAGTCAGTGACCCCTCTGCTCTGTACCGGCCCTGCAAGAGCTCTTCCCTGCTCTCATTTCTCAGCGTGGAAAACAGAGGCAGCAGGACAAGGCAGGAGGAGCCCTGGGCTCACCTGGCTCCCAGCACCAGCCGTGCCCCCGCCATGACAGCGCCCCGAGGAAACAGACACAAGCCAGCAATAAGCAAACACGCTTGGGGATCGCTGAAAAGGAGCAGGAGCAGGCTGCAGGGAGAGGCTGGCTCAGACAGACTCAGCTCCGAGCTGTTCCTGGCAGGGGCCCCAGCCCCACTGTCCCCACTTCAGCTCCCTGGCAGAGGAGCATCTGCTGCCCTTCCCGAGAAGCACGGAGACTTCGGGTGTCTTGGCGGCGCGGCGGGAAGGACCGGCACCGATCAGCAATGCAGCACGGCCAGACCATTCGCTGCAAACACGCAATTCTCTGACTCGTATACAACCGCAGGAGCAACGAGCCAGATTTTGACTTCGGGTCTTGTAGCATCCATCCACCGAGGGGCAGAACTGGCTGAAACCCGGGGGTCTCTCGCGTATCCAAGATGTCAGACCTCACCCGCAAAGCCGGATCCGGAGAGGATCGCGATCCCAGCGGGAGGGCACGCCGCGAAGGTGGTGGAAATCTACCGGGTCCGGCGTTGCTGAGTCACCGGAACGGGTTAACCGAAGGCACGGCCCGGCACGGCCCGCAGCCCCCCGGGGGGATCGGCCCCGCGCCCCCCTCCCGCTCCTCCGGCAGGAGCCGCCGCGCGCGCTACCCGGCGGGGTGGGAGCCGTGCCCGGCCCCGAGCCCGAGCCCGAGACCCGCCGGGGGCCGCGGGGGAGGCCCGGGGGTGATGCCGGCGACGCGAGCGGCGCGGGAGGGGCAGGGGAAGGCAAGGATGCTGCCGGGGGGCGGCCCCCACCTGCTGCTGCCGCCCCCGGCACTCACCTTCCGTCGCATAGCTGTGGTCTCGCAGGAAACTGCTGTTGATCTTGCGGGTCTCAACGTCCTCCTCCATTGACGGCGGGCTGGCGGGCGCGGGGCGTCAGCAGCCGCAGCCGCGGATCCATCATCCCCCCCCCCCCGCGCCCTGCTCCGCGGCGGCCGGCCGCGAAAAACGCGGCCGCGTGGGGGGGGGCGCAGGGGCGGCGGAGCCCGCTGGCTCCTCCCATACGGCACGGCTCGGCTCGGCTCGGCGCCGCCGCGCTGCAGGGCGCGCCCCGCCCGCCCCGTCGGGCACGGAGTGGCCCCGGCCCCGGCCCCGGCCCCGTTCCCTGCCCCGAGGATGCTCCTGCCGCGGCGGAGCTGCAGCCTGAAGGGGCGCTGGGGCCGGGAAGCCAGGAGGACGGAATCACAGAATCACGGAAGCATCTAGGTGGAAGAGACCTCCAAGATCACCTAGGACGGCTCCGCGCGTCCCGAACACAAACGCCGTGGCGGTCCCACAGCCCGCGAACAGCCGCAGGAGCGCCCGGCCCCGGGGCTCAGCGCTCGCAGGGAGCTGCGCGCCCGTCCGTGCCCCTTGCCGCAGCCCCAGACGGCGGCGGGGATGCTCGGCCGCCAGGGATGTGAAGGTCAGCGTGTGTCGGGGCTCCGGCGACGCCTGGAGAAGAGCAGGAGCACAGGAGCTGTCAGGGAAGCGAGGGTACTGATTTTCAGCGCACACCTTCGAAAGGACAGGCTGTATTCTGGATAAGACAGCTGGTGCGCTCAAAGGGAAACAGTTGCTTTTTGGGAGGGTTTTGTGTCTGGGTGTAGGCCTGAAGAAAATAAGCCTTGCCACTGACCAAGCCACTGGCAGACAGAGGGAAAAAAAGTCACGGGGGTGATTTCCCCGACTCTACTTCTGTTAGCTGCCACAACCGAACTTGGAGGTAAAACCCAAGCACCGTGTTGGTACACAAGACCCAGGATCTTGCCAGCAAGGCAATGATGCGTGCCCTGGGAACCAGCGTGGGGAACAGACGTGGCTCCATGCTCTCACACCAGAGCCACCACCGACCCTCAGCATCCCCTCTGCCCCCAGCTCTCCCCTACCCGGACTGCTGCTGAAGGGATGCAGGTGCACAGATACAGCCTCCTGCAGTCCCTCAGGCCCTGGCCAGGTCATTCACCTGTGCCAGGTGCCACAGGGCATGGGGACAGGCCCCGGTGCAGGCCCTGCTGCCCTTCTTCACTACATGCCCAAGGCCAGCGCAGTGACCCCAGCATTGTACAAGCCCCCCGCAGCTCCACCCCACAGAGCTCAGTGCAAGCCTCTGCAGAGCGCAGCTCCAGCACTGCACAGGAGCTACCTTGGCAGCTCAGTGCCACACCACCATTGTTACTGGGATCGGAGGGAAAATAAGGGATGCAGGAATGGACAAAGATACTGGATGACACTGTAAGATACAGCACTGCAGTTTGATTTCCTCTCCTAACCATAGTATCATAATTAAAATTTCATTGGCAAGGTGCATGGCTTTATAGCCTGCATTATTCTGCTGAGATGGCCCTGCCTCCTGGGGAGCTGCTCATATTCAGGGGAAGTGCAGCAGACAGCACTTCCGAGCAAGAAGGCTCAAGGACTCCAATGCATACATCGCGTGTGCAGGGCTGTGCACACCACTGCAGCACGCCTTTTGAAGGAGCATGTGGATCCTCATGAGTGCTACTGCAAGACAGGGGAGAAGCTCTTTCTGCCCCATATCATGACTTTGTTAGGAAAGGTGAATTCCCAGGTCCTCAGCTGCCTGGCTCCCCAGGACCATTTCTGACATGCTGTCATGTGAAGGCTGGTATCAGGTGTTGTAAAACTGCGCCTCGGAGAGCCCTGGCACTTACTGATACGCATATATAACTTCATGGATTTGTCAGCCAACCACATCACAGGCCTTTCATTAACACTGATGTGACAAGCCACCATCACCCCTCAGACAGGCATGAGCCTGAAGTCCCCACGCCCAAAGTCTTTATTGAATCCTTTGGGAATATGAGTTCCTTGGTATAATCACCAGGCCTGTTTTCAAATTAGGCAAATGCAGTGTATGTGTGGCTGATGCTGTTCTCAATTGTATGGGGTGAGACACACCGGTCAGTGTGAATTCACCCGTGACGAGGCACAAGACCTGGCCATGGTTTCACAGTAAAGTCCAGTAATGTATTTACTCTCTTGCAAGCCAGGAAGAGTCACAGCAGTAAAAAACACACATTAAAACAATAAAATCCGCATTGCTGATAGCTCCTTGTGCTGTTGTGCACATGGCAGCAAAGGAAGGGCACACGACCCAAACACAGCACATCGGGACTCAGAACTGTTGCTGATCCTGGGCAGGACAACTGACACTTCTGTGCCTGTATTCCTCTACACATACATCTCCTGTCTGTAACGGAAAGATAATGGTACTAGCCTCCTGCAGTAAAAGAGAGAAGGAAAACAAAGACAGAATACATACCTACATACACACACAGAGGAATCTGTTACCTCTGCCTATGACGTGCATTTGCCTGCACGTGTGGACTTGTGTGGTTATTCACACTCTCTGTAAGATGAAGGAGCAATCTAGCTTAAACAATCTCAACTCCAGAAAAGTAAAACAGTCTTTTAATAACCAAATGTTAGTATTTTACATCCTCCCTTCAAGTCTTAGAATTATAAGTCTCAGTCAAGAGGCCATACCCAGCTGAATAAGAAGCTCCAGCAATGCTTATGAGTATTATTATGAAACAAACACAAACCAGCAACCTCCTTCCCTTTCTTTTCAGCAGGCTCTTTCTTCAATGTATTTCTATTTTAACGTGCTAACTCTGTTCTCCTTTATTAGAAAGATTATTCTCACCATTGTACATATATTATAATTATAAATTCATAAGTCCTGAAAAGTTTTTCAATACACCATATCATTTAAAAACATCCAGAAGCCACCTGTTTGTTATGCAATGTGCATAGGAGCTGTATCATGAAATCCATTTATTCTCAGCTTTTTAAAATCCAGGAATGAGCCTTTACAATAACTAAAAGCATTAGCTGTCCTAAGCAGGAATCCATTTGCAGATTAAATTCACCAAAGGTCAGCTTGTAGCTGTCACTGTTTTCCAAACCCCCAGGTGTCAAAGTATATAAGATGGTAGACATCTCTTGAAGAGCCAGGACACTTTCCACTCCGCTGACTTTTGCTTCAATTAGAATAGGTTTAAAGCCCCTGTGCACAGGTTCCTGTGGGACCTAAGCAGTGTATTAATAATAATTGAATCAAACCTCTGATTTTATTCTCAGCATGAAACTTGCATGAAGAACTTCCTTCACTTCACCTCATTTATTTTTACCTTCACATCCATCATCACTAAATCCATTTTCCTAATTACTGGTCCAGGTTAGAATGCTAGCTTCATTTTTTTATTATTTTTTATCTGTTTAATATGTTATTAGTTAACAAAATTTTAAACTTGTAAGATTTCTATTAACTTTGCTCGTGCCACATATATATTATTTACATTCAATCTATCTTGATAGCCATAGGGCAAGTCCTCATTTCAGGCACCAGCGGGAAATCAGGAGTCGACCAGGAACAAAGGCCTTTCACTGGGAGCCCATCACCATCAGCGGTTAGACAGCCACAGTGGTCACCCTGCAGCCGGGAGCATTGGATGACCTCCAAAGAACCAGCCTCCTCCGCCAGCTGCTGCCAGCTTCGCCACTTGCTCAGCACCTCTGACCACAGCTCTGAAGCCTGTCTGAAGACCCTGCACTTGCCCCTGCTGTGCCTGAAGTTCCCAAAGTCTTGAAGCAACACCAGGCCCAGCACATTGGTGGATCAGCCCAGGACCAGAGACACAGAGACCAGCTCAAGTACCTTTCCTCCCAGAGGTCCACAGACACTCAAGCACTTCACAGAAAAGGATAAATACTATTCCCAGCATACAGAGGAGTGCTCACACTGGTTGATACTGCTTGTTTACAGCCCGTGGACCTTGGGGAGGACTTAGAAAGGGCACCAGATGCACTGCCCGACAAAACCCATTCCTGCCCAGCACAAAGGACATGCAGTGCAGGTGAACATGCTCCAGGTGAACACCTCATGCTGGGCCTTCCCTTTTTATCCACAGACCCAATGCTGGATGATGACACAGTTACTGGACAGCATGCTAATCCTTTTACTGATAACGAGATTATAAAGCTTCTTGTGGATCCCTCATTTTGTGCTCTGAAACCATGCCTTCATGTTTCTCATACAGCGCACCAAAAAACACACCTATGAACCTTAATTTAGAATGACTACAAGAAGAGCAATAATTTACTGGATTAAACCAAGATAATGAAATTTGGGAAGTCAAGTTGCACGTGAAGTGTAAATTGCAAGTCTCCCTTCACAAGCGACACGGGGTCAGGACCTCAGGGCAGAAAAGGAAAGAATCAGTTCATTGAATGCAAAGTAGGTAGAGACTTCTGCCTCCCAAAGGTCATAAGATAAATTGATCTGCTTTGCTTTCACCCTTGCTACGCGTTATTACTGGTGCTTATGGTACATGATTAACAGCACACCAGTAATGAGCACCGTCACATCCAGCCGCGTCTCGGGGATTATCTGCTCTTGAAGTGTTTTCTCACATATCTGGAATTAGACTGACCAGTTATTGTGACATTTTAGCAGGCCCTTCTTAGTTTTTACCCTTTCCCTACCAAGTATTTTATCCAGGGTCTGAAGAGAGCCTCCTTTTGGTCAGTTAACTACTTTTACTCTGTTTTCAAGCAGCCTCAGTGCCTGTTACCAGTGCTTCTCACTTGTTTTTTTCTTTTTTTCTTGACCAAAACTTTGCTCAGCTACCTGATGCATGGTTGGATGGTATAAATGCTTCCCCACAAGCTGCTTTGTAACCATTGCTCCAGTTATGTACATGCGATAGCACTCTACACATCTTTAACACTTTCTGCTACTTTTCACTCTTGGGGGCTGTTACTTAATTGAGATTCCCTCTCTTCGATGTCACACAGTGCAGGCACTATACTGTCTGCCTTGCACAACACTTACATACAGTAGGTATCTTAAACACAGCCTTGGGGAAAACCTTTGTGTTACCACCATTACAGTAGTGCCTATAATAATAATCACATTGCTTTTAGAATTACTTTGTACATACAAAAATAACTACAACTGAGCTAGTGAGACACTTTTTTCAACGCAAATGCATTATGTGGGTGTCTCTTAAACAGGGGGCCTCGATTATGCACTGATTATTCCACAGCAATGTGACCTATTTTTCTGCAGCTCAGATCCCTGTTATTGTCCTGAGAACAGTCCAATGCCCCTAGTTGCCACAGTGATGCCATAAGCAGCACAGCAGCCTCACATGGGTTTGGGTGGATTTCACAGAAGTTTCAGATGGCAGCAGCCTGCTCCATGGCTGTGGCGCAGCTCAGCACTGGATGCTAGTGGTCAGCTGTGTGCTCACTAGCTCCTACCAGCCTAGATTTTCACAGATAGGGATAAATCCCACCACCAAGAGAACTTCTCAGTGCAATTGCCCATCTAGGCAGATGCCACTCCATTTTTACAGCCACTTGGACCATCGTCACTTAGTTCCCTTTACGAAATATTTCTCTTATCAGTGTTTTGATTCTGACCAAAACCAGTAGGGAGGTAATGGGCCCGGCTCATGGCTATGTCAATTAAAGTCTGCAGAAATGCTCCTGAAGCAAAGTCAGTGTATGATGGCCATCAGGTGTCCCACCCATTGCAGTCATATTTTAACTGTGGAATCTTTGCCGCAGTACTACAAAGAGCTAAAAAATAAGGAGAAGGCAAAAGACTTCCACGAGGGAAGCTGAGCTCCTATCACTGCACAAAGCACTGCACAGCTACCAGGAGACTTAAGTATACAGCAATGCCTAGAGAAGAGTGGGTTTGGCTTCTGCATTCTGTGTTAGCACAGCACCCAAGCCAGAAGTTCAGTGACTCTTATATCGCACCTACATAACCAGAGGCAGCTTGAGGTCACCACTGCTGCTTGCCCCCACTTCTCCCCACGCCAAGGCAACAGCCCCAGCACTGCACTCTTCACCAGGGCTGATCCACTGCAGTACCAGGGGAAACAGCTCCTTGCAGAAACATGGCTCTCCATCCCTAGCCTTCCAAAAAAGCTCTTTAGACCTCCGTACAGCCATCTCATCTGAGACAATGCTGGTCGTAAGTCTTCAACACAGGAGGTTGATGTCAAACAGTTTTCTAAAGCCAAAATACCTTTGTTTATCCAATCGCTCATCATGCAACAGATCCCTAACTGTGAAACTGAAATGCAAACAAAGCACTTCCATGACAAATGTAAGAATTATTTCTTCTTCTTTTAAACTATGGATAATCTAGCCATAACACACATTTTGTCTATATTAGTGTTAAATTATATTATTGTAGAACATACAGTAGACCCAAAATGGAATGAGAATATTTCATGGGAATCGAAGACTTCAATGTCCTTTAAAGGATACAGTGTGAACTCTATCACATGTTGCTCACATCAGAGATATAATTAGCTTAAATACTTACACAGTAAATAGGATTTGCCATTTCTCAGGATTAAGGCCACATGCTATAGCATCAGTGCACTAGAACTTAGTTTTAGCTAAGGAATAAGTTTGTACTTGAGAGCAGTTACTCTGAGCAGCGCTACAAATTAGGCATTCTGTTGTGGTTGGGACAATGTTTTCATTGTTGGCTTGTTTGTTGTTGTTTTTAAAAAACTTTACTAACAAAATCTGCTGCATGTAATACCGGAATACTGGATCTGATTTGTCTGGAAATAGCATTACAGGATGCAAATACTGAAGGTCTTCTGGGGACTTGGAACACTATATATAGAGCATGCAACCAATGTACACAGCACCTTGTAATACATAAATACTGGCTCCTTGCCCCAAAGTGCTTACAGTTTACTGCAGTGAAACATGACACAAGGCATCAAAAGGATGCAAGATGATAGTTGAACATTGTTCATAAGGTAACCATTATAGGAGGTCTAAGGCTGAATAATTAAATCTAGTGAGCACAACATGTAAAAATAAAGACAATATTTTGTTTCTTGGATTTTCCTATTAGTTTGCTTCCAGTTTGTGCAGAAAAATCACTATTTTAGTTCCACTGTATTGTACAGTGATACGACTCCCAATATATTTTAGGTTTGGTCATCGTACAGGAGCATTTGCATATCCATTTGAGTGGAACAAATAATGTAAAGTTATATTGGAAGATAATCAGATGATCTTCAAATAGCTGCATGCTTCAGCTGTGTGCACCCTTCTTCATCTGCTGCTCACAAAATATAACAAATACAGGCTTTTTTCCAAATGAACTTTAGGGACTGGATGCTGCAGGTGTGTATTTGAGTATCATCTGGCTTCCAAACCATTTCTCATTCACCATTCATCATTCTCCTGCTTTAAAAAATAATAATTAAAAAAAAAAAAAAATTGTTCATAAAGCCAATGGCAAAAAAGAATTCCATAGCTTGAAGGTGACAATCACACATTTTAATAATAAAGAAAACAGGAAAGCTACCAAATAGCCAATAGTCTGTAAACTGGTTAGCCATCAGCTGTGTGATCAGAAGCAGCAAGAAAAGGAGAAACTGGGATTCACCTGAGTGCAGAAAAAAAGCTAAGTTTGTCATGTGATGTATTTATATAGAGCACTCAGATGCTTTCCCATGTATCCTGGGATGAGATATTATTTGTTAGAATGACTACTTAGCATTTAAATATGCGAGACTTTACATAGCCCCAAAGGTGGATTTTATTTGAAAGGATGTATGCTAATAGGAGACTCCAACACATCTAGGTCATTTTGAATCGTATATCCTAAACTGCAGTTACTCCACTGCCTTCATTTAATTTGAACATGGAATACATCAAAAAGTAGTGAAATTGTGGTATAAATTAAACTTGGCTACCCACGTCTTCTAACAAGCACAGCAAGTTTTACAGCATTGCAAACCCTAGCGCTAGGACTATGACTTTATAAAAATCATTCTGCTTGTCCTTAAAAGTCATCTAGCAGCACAGGTGAGTAGTACACTTGGATACAGCTTAGCCATCCTTATAAAACTGAAAGCACACAAGCTAATCAGTCAGATAGGATTAATTCCCCATAGAAAATTATACTGCATGTCTGGCAGATTTTTGACCTGTATAATGATTAATTTAAGTTCTGCAGCCATCAGGATGGTTCTCCAGCCACTCTGGTGGAAAAAACAACATTGGGTAAGGTAAAAATAAACCAACTGCTGGCTGCAATACTGAAAGCCAGACAACCTAGATAGCCTGCTGTAGCTGTCTGCAAGTTATCTACTTTCTGATTATCTCAAAATTCAAAGGACTTTACAAATTCTTAGTGATGCTCTACAACGTTAAAACAAATGTACACCATGCTCCTGCTTGCTGATAGCCATTTTTTTTCTCACAGCTGTCTCAACAGAAAGATAAAAAGTCTATTGGCATTGTACCACAATAAAATAAAGTTTGAAATTCAGTTCAGTGCTGGAAAGCTAGCCCAGCCCCACTCACGCTTCATTTAACATAGAATGTATTTTAAGCACAAAACTATTTTGGTATGGGAAAAATCACAACAAGTCATCATAACATACTCTGATTCATCCACCTCTTTGGTATTGTAAGGCCACGCTGTTCTACGAGAATGGCTGAGTTGTCACAGAAGATGACAGCTGTGGCATTTAGTGTGCATGTGAACTTCCTGCCAAAATATGGATGAGTAAATCAACCAGTAATGGAATGCACTTGAAAGGAAAGCGGCTCCACGCCTTAACACTGCATATTGGCAGGGGTGAACACAATGTTCACATCACACCTACATTTGCATATCATTGTTAACTGCTATAAAATTAAGCCGTTCAGAAGAGAACCTTTCAGCTTGAATTGTGGTCATGTTTGAAGTGTCTGAGCATTAGTGGCAGGTCAAGAAACATGATGCTTTTCCTGTTCAACTCTACTTACATGCATATACTCCTAAATTCAGATGGTAGTACTCCTCCGTGACTCAGAGCCACAAACAGGGAACAAGAGCTGACAGTTGGCAAATTCAGCCATCCATGGCTCCTATGGGCACATGCGGGCACAGATACAGCCCTATCATTTGTTCCCACATTTTCACTTCATCCATTCTCTGTGAATGCATGAAATTCAACATCTGGGTTCTGCAATTATCTACCCCTTATTGATCTGCTTTTGGTGTTATACCTCTTCCTCAACAAGAATCCTAACTGCTTCCAATAAAGATAACAGTTTGGGGAAAATGTGACATTTAGACTGATTAGTGTTCCCACATATTGAACGTCATTTAGAACTTTGTTTGCCATGAGCATTGGTAGCAGAAGGGACTATTCTTTGCTAAAGGAAAAGTGAATCCCTCTTTTTCAGAGTCCTAGCATGAGGTGTGCAAGTGACTACAGTCTCACCTGTGAAACTCAGCCTTGCAGTGTTCCACACTGGTCTGACACCCTCTCACTATTTCACAGGACAAGACTGCCTATGTTTATGTTCTTGCCTTCAGTTGTATCACAATAGTTCTACAAAACGCCTGCATTCCTGTGGCATGAGAAGTTTTCTTTCCCATACGGTACTCAGTGTTTGTACTGTTACACCTGGATTTCTACTTTTGGAAATCTCCAGAAGGAAAGACAGGATGTGAATATTAAATAAGGATATAAATGCCATGGAAGAACATCACACACAGGATAAATATACAGAATGTTTTAGGATATTGGCCAGGTCTATTCTCTCCTTACTCTGAGAGACCAATTTTTAATGAGAGAAAGTAACAATTGTGCTACTAGAGAATAATTACAAACAATACCTTGAGACCACAAAAAAAAGACACTATGGGGAGCCTTAGAAGTCTTGTACGACTTCTCAAAATGTTAACATCGTAAAACTAGTATTTGTGTGTCACTAGTATTTACATCTAATCTACCTCATGTCATTTGACAAAACAAACCTGGAAAATTGTTAATTAATAAAAGATATCACGTTATTGAGTCTTATTAATGTTCATATAGTAATTACAAAAAACACAAATCCATCTGTTAAGTAGTCAGCAAACAAGACAAATGACTGTTTTATGTTAAACAGATTATAAAATGCCTCAGGGAGGGAAATCTAATAGCCCTGACCAAATCATGAATCAAGCAACAGTCTGCTCTACCACATGGGTTAGGCATGAACATAAATACGTGCATGTGCTCATACACAGACCTGCTATTCTCAAAGCCATTTCCTGCATTACATATAATAACAATATAAGCAATGAGGTCAGAACAGCATTATGTATAAAAGAGTCTACATTGAAACATGATAATGTGATCATTAAGATTTTATTGTCCTTCAAACAAAGTATTTCCTAAAACATACAGCTATCCCCACCAGGATGAGACTGAAACAATATGCAAAGTAACATTAAATCCAATTGCCCCTGTCCATATGGGAATACAGTTACTTTAATCCAATTTAACAAACAAAATTGATTTTATTCTTGTCATGTTTTTGAATGATTTCTGAACATTTAAAGGAAGCAACATTCTTGCTGGAAGAGTAATTGATTCATTACCATGAGCATCAACAAACCATTAGTACGTTTTCTGGACATTCAGCGTAGTACTGAGGCATAGAAACACAGAGCACACCGTTCTTCATTCTATACATATTTGAAATTGTATGCCAATTTGTATGTAGTCTTGCCACAATTACTTACCTAAACCAAGTAATTGCACTAATTAAAGAAAAAAAAGCATTTGAGTAGCACATTTCACATGGTTATCATGAATTCCCATATATTAGCAACCTGTTCAACCTAACCTGTAACAACACACACTGCTGCAGAAGGATGTCCTGAGATAAGAGATTACATGCCCAGCTCCTCCCCAAATAGCCAATATTAGCTCCCACAGGTCTTGGTCTCCCATGTGCTTGCTTGAAACACTCCCCATGCTTCATCTCTCTTAGCCCTTCCACTCCTGATTCTCACACCTGACCACAGTCACTTATAAGTAACTGAAAAGTCTATTTTATGTCTATCCACACCCCACAATACATCTGCTAACAGACTACAGCAAAGAGCTTACAATGTTTAATTATCCTGACACCCGAATTTACACAAACAAAACAACAAGGGTATAACAAGCAGTGTTTCCTTCTCTCCTGCCCTCAAAAAACGCACCAGAAAAGTATGGCCACAACCTTCTATCAAAAATATTATCCGTGGTCTTCTCAGTCACATACACATGAAATTTCATCAGTGTGAATTTGATGGCTTTTAAGTTTAGACAACCCAGAATGTGACGTTAAGCATGGAAAACCTGACTGTCCACAGGGACTCTCTGGACAGGAACCCAGCTGTCTTATTCCAGCAAGAGATACATCAGCCCCTTGTTCTTAAGTTGCTTCTGTTTTTCTTAACTGGGTTATCTGGTGTTTTTGTTTTTGTTTTTGTTTTTTCCTTCAATTATTCTATCACTTAAGACTTCTGATTAACAGTTTGGACAGCAAGAAGCCTAAGCTGCTATTGAGTTAAGCATTCAATTAGCTTGTTTCAATGGAATAACATTGCCACATTGCTATGTGGCAGCAAGTCAAAAAATGCACCTTGATTTCTCTTCATGGGTTAGTGAAGTGGTTTTGTTGCCATCTGCTTGTGTGGTGCTTAATCTTTCATATCAGCTGAGGAGCATTGAATTTAAAGGCAGAAACACAGGAAAAATAAAAGAGAGCCTTCCGATCAGTCCCTGCTTTTAAAAACAAGAATGGCCACTGTTTTGTTCTGAAAGTTCCTCTTCAGGAATGTTACTTAGAAACCAGGTTACAGAAAAATAATACCAGTTCGTGCAACTGTATTGACACCCCCCAGCAAACAAATACATCTTTCGAACCAACATGTTCCATTACCAAAAAGCCCCTTCCTAGCAGGGTGCAGGCTGCACCCTTTGGCTTGCACACTCGCAGGTTGCTGCAGTTGCAAGATCCTTTCCAGTGCCAGGGCTTACAAGGCCAAGTCCCTGCAAAACTGCTCCCAACCCTCTGCAACAACTGCCAGGGAGAAACAGACAAGAACAGCCCTGGCTTTAAAGACTGTAATCTAGTCTGGACTAAGAGACAAAGTCCCTAGGAATACCCATTGCCGGGAAAGCCCAGCCCCTGGCATGGCCAGGATCAGGCACCGAAGGCATCTGAAGGCCACAGCCTTGCCAGTTGTGCCATTTGCAGTGGCCAAGCCCAGCCTCAATGCTTAAGAATATATAATAATAATAATAATAATAATAATAATAATAATAATAATATAAACCAAACGACAACAATCAACAAGCCATGCAGCAAAGGGAATTAACACTGCACATGAGCTGCCATAAGTCAGCTCTGCTGAGCTCTGCCTTGGGAATCATCCCCAGGCCCTGAACAGTACCGTGGCCCCTAGCTCCCTTCACTGGAGCAAGCCCAGCAACCTGCAGAGCTGCCCCCATGCACCACACTCTCTGCAGCCCCCCCAGGGGGCTGACCTGAGCACTCAGGGAGATGCCTGCCACCCCTGACACAGCAAGCAAGGAGAAATGAGGAAACTACAAAAACAGCTTGGGAGTACACCAGCCCTCACCAAACCACACTGCAACACCGAGTGCTTGGCACACGCACCATTGATACTCAGTGCATGGCAAGCTTCCAGCCTCTGGCTGGCAAGATGAGCTGACACTATTTATTTAGGTGAAAATACCACTTGTCTTTAAGGTGCAGAATTGATTCAAGGTATTACTAGAATGGGAGCTTACATGGAGGGAATTTCCAGTATGTTTTATATAAAGCATAAGGGAGCAAACACAGCTTAGAGATTTTCCTGGGGAAAAATAAAAATTACTTGGAATGAAGAAGAGGGAATGAAGCCAGAATTGAGCACACGTACCCAGGGGCCACTCAGGGCTGACCTCTGACTTGCTCAATGTCACAGCTTCCAGCTTGCTACAATCATGTGAAAAAAGAAAAAAAAATATCCCTCTTGTCATAGTAAAAAGATTAGAAAAGAAATCAAGAGATGCTGGTCCTGTTCCTGATTCTGCCATGGATTTATTTTGTGATAGTCTTGATCAAGTTGATTGATCTTTCAGACAATAGAGACTTTGTGCCTAAGACACAAATAAGCAACAGAAGAATGCTTGGTCCACGTTCATGACAGGATCCAAGATTTGCTGCCCCAGGATGGCCAAGTCCCTCCATGCTCACTACACATCACAGGTGACTGGGGGGGGGGGGGGGGCATGCATTTACAGTGCCACGAAAGTATGTAAGTACCAAAGTACCACATAGTATTTTAAATCAGTTTACAGAAAGAAGAAAATGTGTTTTACAAAAAATGCACTGCTTGTTCATAAAATTCAGCAAAACACATTTCTTCTCGCTCTAGCTTAATGCCCCAGCTCACACCTGCTCCCAGCAGACCTGGTGTGAGTTATGGCAGCAGCCACTTCCCAGCATCTCCCCGTGGGCGGGCACAGGCCTGGGCCAGAAGCTGGGGGTGCAGCGCTCACCACCCGCCTCAGCCATCCTCAGCACACCAAGACCTCCTCCGGGGTCGATGCACGTCACACTGCACACTGCTGGCCATTAATCAGTGCTCAATGACAGCCCAAAGTCATTTCAGTTTTCATAGCTCCCAATAAAAAGAAACTGCAGTTCAAACCTCACGGTGTAAACATTGCTCAGACAGTGACTGGTTTAATAAGGTCACGGTATTGACTGATTTCTACTTACAGACAAAAAAAAAAAAAAAAAAAAAAAAAAAAGATGTTACAGTAACTAAATCACTGTGACAGAGTCCACAAAACAGGTATCTAGGTAACCAAGGTAATGGGATCCTCAAGCAGAAGAAAGAATAAAATAACAGACTGATTTCATTAACTGTTAGAACTCAGGAGAGAATTTGCAGCCAGACAGATGTAGAAGTATTAAAAATAAATAAATAGATAAATAAAAATAAAAGAAAAAGCAAGAAATTGCTTAGAAACCCAAGACCATTTCCTAACACTTAAAAAGATGACACCCTGATTAACAGTAATTACCTCATCCATTACATCTCTGACTGGAAATATGCAAAGCCCAGCATTGCTTTGCTCCAGCACCTGTCCAGCTGAGCACCAGCTCCTTGCTGCACTTGCTCTTAGAAAGCTTTCATCCTTGTGTGCATGAGAAACACGTGCCAATATAGTCAGAGAGAGAGAGATTTCCTACTCACTGAGATGATCAGCTCATGCCCAGCACATGGGGAGATGTGACATCTCCATCTTGTGGCTCTTTTATAGTAACTTCCAGGAGATGGGTTTTGTGGGATTCAGTGAGTTTCTAACGTGGAGACACTCACCACACAAAATACATCCACCACATTATCTGTACCAGGCAGCGATGCTTTGCTGGGGCTGGCCTGAGTCATATCTACTGTATTTCTTTTCAGGTACCTGAATGACTCCTCCAGGCTGCTCTCCAAACCAGCTGTTTAATTTGAATATTACTACACTCAGCAGACTAATCATTGCAACCCCGTCCAAAGCATATGCCAGAGTTGTACATCACTCTGGTTAAGGGATGAGACGCCCTCAGAACACAAAAAGGGAGCAGCTCGACTCTGTGCAAGGTGACAACTCTCAGACCAGGGCAGCAGGCAGCCAGCTGCAATCTCAGCAGCGCTGCTGTGAACATGGAGCACCTGCTCCAAACCAGCAGGAAGCCACGTTTGGCACAGTGAATGCTGCCAAACAAATGCACGTGATGGCAGACTACTCCCCTAGCATTCTTGACCATTCCTGTGGCTTTCTCACCATTTCCACCAATTTCTAGGGAAAAAACAGAGGCCATTAGATGTACCCTTTCTAAATATTTTTAACTAAACATTCTAAACAGCCAAATACATTGCCCTGAAAAACTAGGATATAATCAGTATGGGTTTATGCTCACTCCTGACTCTCTGTATGCAGCACTTTTTGGGACTGCAGCTGCCAGAAAACACCTCTCCCTGTGCCCAGGAGATAGCATGGAGAGATGTCTGGTCCTGCTGCTCGTGGCCATGCACGTGCTCACACCCCTCTCCCCTAAAAACATCAGGTCCTCCATGTGGAGAACGTGCACCTTGGCCCAGTGCTGACAACACCTCTGTTTACAGTCAGCACTCAGCAGCCGTGTGGAGGCCTGACAGTGCCAGGGAGCCAGCAGCATCCAGTGTCCCTGGCAGCAGCTCTAGGTGCAGAGCTCCCTCCCTTGGGGTAGGGGGTGGGGGGTGGGGGAAAAAAAAAAAAAAAAAAAGCAGCCAGCAACACTGGAAATGGCTCTGCACAGGGATAAAATCTGATGAAGTACACAGGAGTCTGTAAGAACTCACTAACCTAAGTTATTATCATACTGCTGAATATGCATTGTCTAGACAAGAGGTGGCCTACAACAACAGCCAGGTGACCACTATGCTGGAAAAGGGAAATAAAAATAAATAAATAAATAAATAAATAAATAAATAAAAGAGCACTGAACTATATACTGGAAAATGTATTACTGAACATCATGAGCTTGCAATTGAAAGGCACTGCTGATTGTGAATAAATCCACCATATGGCTTTACAAAGCTGATAAAGCATTTATTTCCCAAATATAGTAAGATCAGCCCGTGATGGCCTGTTTTTCTTTTATAATCCACATTAGAAAATCATTTAGAATATAGCATCATGTTTTTTTTAGACTGCTGTCAAATAGTCACTGGTGTAATACAAGCTTTTCACAAAAAAGAACATGGTCTTGTATATTGTAATTACACCTGCACATCTTCTCCACGATATCAAAACATGTAAGTAATTTCTGAAACTTTTTTTAGTGATCTTGTTTCAGCAAAGCTGCCTGCAGAGAAGAGGAAGGTTAAATCTCAGACTATTGCTTTTGTGAATATTTTCATAGAGTCAATATACTTGGACTCGGGGCCCTTCTTGCACTCTGTCAACACAGTAATTTGAAATTCCTAGAGGAGTTCAGTAGAGAGAGTACAAAAATGAAGAAACTGCAGTCTATTATTGGGTATTTACCGTCTAGCTCTGCCAACCCAGGACAGCAGCTAAGCATGCCTCTAGCTCTTATCATAGTCACTGGGCTGGAACTAGGGTTTGTGCTGAAGGGCAGCCTCCATGCTAATGGCGAAACGTGCCCTCACTGCGGGGCTACTGGGCAGGAGAATGAGTTCAGCAATCCTGCCAAGGCACAGGATGATGATGTTATGGTGAGAAAAATAGAGACGACTTCCCTGCTTTTTCATTACAGGTCAGACACCCTGACCAAACTCACCATCCTGCCTTCCCCAAAAGTTCTTAACTGCATTTCAGCGCACAGGAGAAAATGGATCTGCTCTGAAGCACAGACTCCCGGGCAGCTGCTTTTCCTCTTTCTAGCTGAGGTTGCAGGGCTGCACAATCAGGTCTCTTCAGAGTGGGAGGATGACAGAAGGTACCTTTGTGCTGATTTGAGAACTAACTAAATATAGACAACACAGGAACACTGGGAAGCTACAGGTGAATCCATCTGTAGTGGCAAAGCAGAAATATTTCTAGAGCCTTGGAAATATGCTCTTAACTGTGCTCCTTCTTTTTGTTGGAGCTGGTTTGACATGTAAGATTGCAGAAGCATTAATGCTAGGCAGCCAGCAGACCAATGGTTCCAGTGTTTTTTTGTTACAGTCTCTCCTGGGCCTGGCCATCCTCTCCTGCGTGGGCAACCTCTGCTTTTGCCTGGCCCAGTGAGAAGACCTGGTGGAGGACTTCTGCTGCCCCTGCCCAGGGGTGCCTCCTCCCTCAGTGCTGCAGGGAAGGAGCTGCAGGTCCCCACAGCCCAGCACTGGTGTTGTGTTGTCCCTCCTGGAGACACCAAGAGCTCAAGTGTAGAATCAAACAGTGAATGAAGCACAGAGGAACCATCCAGAACGCTTCATCTCACCTTCAACTCTCTGCCCATCAAAATTCAGTGTATTAAGGAGAGATACTTCAAGCTGAGCTCCTAATGACATACTAACATCTTTCAAAGTTGCTTGCACGCTTTTTTTTCCCCACACTCAAGTGTTCTAAGAGCACTACCATTCAGATAAAAAATACCTTACTTCATTCTGTGGCAAAAATTATACTGAAAGTATGTAATTGCAGCTATAAAGCTCTGTATCTGTGACAGCACAAACAGCCTTCTTTCTCTTTTATAAATTCCTGAAGATAGTATAGAATAAAGTAAAACCCTGTAAGAATATATATATTGATAATGATTTTTTTTCTTTTCCACCCATAAGAGGACTTGACATGGACAGAGGAAGAAAAAATGCAGAGCAAATGCAATCACCACAGCCAATGAAAGGTATTTCCAGCTCCTGAGTTATTGCAACAAAAATGCAGGTGTACCAGTCATCCCTAATGCAGAAAACAGATCCATCTGCACCACCAATATGTCTAAATACCAATAATTGAACCTGGCAGCTCTAGAGCTGGGCATCTTGCCAATTGGTGAGCAATACAACTGCTATTAGAGCTCCCCTATCATATCCTGTTTGGGCAAAATTGATCATTTCATAAAAGAAGTTTGGGCACAGCCCTGTTCCTTTCCTTTCTCTCCTCCTCTTTCACCACAGGTCTGGTGCTAGGCAAGAGCTGCCTCTAGTACCTCAGGAAGACCTGGACAGCACTGTAGCTCTACAAGAGTAAACACAAATGAATAAATAGAAATTGACATAAAAGAAACAAGGCCTTAGGTTCTCTGGGAAGAGAAACTGTTTTCATATACTATATTTCATGTTGACGCCATGCCTAATATTTTGGATAGAGAATTTGCCAAGCTACAATCCATTTCTTAATGGCTGCACAAAATAACCTCAATTATTGTCATGGAAAGAAAAGAGCAGGTGTTTGGATTCCTGCATGTGGTGCAAATTCTGATAAACATAGACTTCCTCTAATCTCAGTTCCTGATGTTCTTTTCTAAAAAACAAGGGTTAATAAAACACTTGGACAGAAATTAAAGAATTGCTAGATCAGGGAATGCAATTACTGAAGAAAGCTCAATCTTAACTCAGTGTTCTCCTCCATCAGCATTAAACTAATGGCTTCTCTTCATGTAATTAGAGACTATTAGTTACACTAAAACATATCTGCATACATACACAACATTACTGTATCTCTAATGCATATGCCATTTTGTAGTATTAAAGCTGCTTCAACTGTAATGTACGTGGGTTTTACTCCAGGGTAATTCAGGACTTCAGTGAAGCTCCCAGCTGCTGGTGCCTGCTTGACTCAAGTCAAAGCCATGAGAATGACTCACCAGAAAAATAAACACACTTGTGATATGCACGTTGGGAACAAAACTGACATACCAATCCTAAAGTATAATATTCATCACAATACCTAAGATAACATCTCCAGAACTGAATTAGTGCAAAATTGGCTATTGAAGGTTCACCGCAGGCCAAGGCCTTTGGCTGTGGAGCCCTGCCATCCCAAGACCACTCCAGAATGCAGACCAAGGTATGTTCCGCAAAGCTCTTGTGCAGAGACAATATGGAAGAAGAGAACAGGATACAGAAGTTTGCCACTGCTCAGTTTACCACCTGGTTCCATTTAACTGATAGTTTAAACACCCAGGATCAGAGGCTGTAAAACACTTTAAACAGCTGCCACACACTCTTCCCCTTCAATTTGGTATTGCTGTTTCTTCCAGAAAATTGACCTATTCCACTGATCTTAATGAAAAGAGAACTTACTTTCTGTGGTGACATAGAGCATATGAGTAAATAACTATTTTTATTTTTCCACATCAATTAATCAAAAATATTCCAGAGGATAAAATCTCAGCTTATAGATGCCTCCTAATGTAGAGTTTAATTTTAAAGTGCCTCTGGCTGAGCTTTCATCTTAAAGACCCCCCTAAAGTGATAGCCCCCTAGCTTATTAAGTGCACCTTTGAGATAAGCTTTAAAATAAGTTCAAAGAATAAGTGATTAAACATCCTGGCCTTCACATCATCTCAGCTACTGCCTCCAAAAATGCCAATGCAAAGGTTGGGCACAAACATAACTGTAAAGAAACAGAGAACTCAAAAGCTTCAGAGAAAATTTACTTTAAGGGTACTTGAACACAGGAATTGCTACATACTTTAGTAGCCTTTCTGAGGCCAGGTAACCATTCGCACAAGTACTCTGGGAATTATTACAGTCTCAAAACTTTTAATTTTAAAATGAAGTCACATTTTTGTTCTCTAGATGACTCTGAAATTTGCAAGTATCAAGACATTCAGGAAATAGTCTACTTAAAAACTGGTTTCATTATTTAGTGTATTTTTTTCACTAAAGCAGTGTGTCATTTTGAGCTAAAAGTCAGTTTCATAAACTGAATTGATTACTCAAATGTGTGCTCATTGCTCACCTTGTCATTGAAAATTTTATAAATCAAGCACTGGATAACATAAATATTTAGTGTTAATGAGTTGAAGGTGAAAGCATTCCTAAAGCAACAGATTAACTCCCTTAAACTTATCCCATTAAATGAGCCAAGTAAGCTCCAGAGTTCTTATACCAAAGCAGATGCCTTATGACCTTTTAGAGCTCAGTCTTTGTCAAAATAGTTATACTGAATACAGACCACAGGATGGACACTTGTAAAATGTATTTGTGTGACCTAGAAAGATGAACAGACCCCTCACATGCCTGAATACAAAGAGGTAAGGTTTAAAAGTACAAGGAAGTACTCACCACATCCCCCAGGCAAGTCCAGCAGGCTTGAGCAGCATCACACTGCTAGCATGTTCAGCAGTGCTTCTAACAGGCAAGTGTGCATTTTACGTGACCCCACTGCACACAGAGGTGATGATGCCAAATCTGAAATGCACTAGGGTCAGGGAAACACAGGAGCTACTTAACTGAAGACCAGTGAGTAGCTGTGTCTTTCAAGGAGCAGGGGTCAGAATTCGCTTATGTGTTCCCTCATCTCTGCATGCACACTATACAATTTGGAAGTACATGTAATTCCTGAAAAAAAAATGTAGATATGCTTTATGTTTAAACTCCTCGTAGGGCAAACTTGTACTGCTGGTGGGAGGAGAGCTCACTGCCACCAGCAGAGCTCCCCACATACCTACATCTGATCTGTGAGCAGAAGCAGGTGCCTCACTGGGACTGGCCTGATAAAACATGCAGCACCCTGGTACCCCCCTCAGGATGACTCCAGCAGGCTCTGCCCTCTCTCAGAGGGATGAGAAACAAAGGCTTTCTGTCCCCACGCACCCAGCGGGGGGAGCGGGGCTGCGCTGCAGGCTGGCACCCACCCTCGCCACGCACAGACACTGCCCTGTGCCTCCGCTGCAGCTGTGGCTCATGCATAGCCCTCCCTGGGCACAGGCACCAGCCATTGTCCACAGGCCTTGAAAGAAGCGTTCAAATATGTAATATTTATCCCATTTATTTTTTTATTTTTATTTTTTTAATCTGTTTATTCAACTGCCTTTTCAGTTCTTTTCCCCCACTCAGCTCTTGAGCACTATGGCCACAGATGTTTGGACAGTGGCTGCTCTGCACTCGGAGCAGTTCACCAGGGTGACTGTTCAGAAGGAGAAAGAGCTGGAGGCACAGATCAGGACCAGCAGCTTAGAACAGAAAATGTTTGAGCTGCATTATTAGAGCAGCCACTGCTGGTTAGCGGTGGTGACAGAACATGTGGAGCCCCCACAGAGGCCTTTCAAAGGCAGATGACAACGTGCCCCCCTGCCAGTGGCTCTGCTGGTGATGTAGGAGGGGACCTGTGTGTGCCAGTGTGGCACAAAGGACTCAGAGCTACCCCACGTCTCTCTCTTTTGGGACAAACTCCCACTACAGATCCCAGGGCCACCCCAGGAGCCCAGCCTGCACAGCCACCAGGCTCAGCTCTGCACCCGCTGGGAAATCTGGAAGAACTCCAGCAACTGCAAGCAGCTGCAGCAGATGAACGTACCTGCAGGGCCTACCTGGCCACACCAAAGAGAATCCCTTGTCTTGGGCATGCTTTGTAATTGCTCTTACCCTAGGTATTAACACTGCAAGACTTACTGTGCACTAAAAATGACCCCTGGAGGAGAAGAAAGTAGGGAAAATTACAACAGTTTGACTAAAATAAAGTTTTGAGGAAGGTAGGGGTGAGGAAGGCTGACAGCGTAACATCTAACAAGCCTTCGTTTCTCACCGTCTAGGGCGCCATCCAACACAGCCATGACCGTGCATGACAGACAATATTCAGCAACACAGGAACTTATGACTTCAGCCAGAATTCCTCTATTGTGCCTAGAAAATCGATCAAAGTAGGGGGACAGATTCATACAAAAGCTCAAACTGAATTTGTGCTTACAGCCATTGACCCACAGGTCATAACACTAACACATCAGCAGGCTGGAATGCAGTAAACATACAAGATATATTCTCTGCCAGGGACTGATGATGTTCTTAGCTACAGCACCAGTTCCCTTCCTGGCTATCCCACATTAAAAATAAAAAGGACCAACAAGAATAACAGAGTTCAGAAAGCTTTGTTTTGTGAATTTGACTGAACAAGATGAAATACAACATTATGATAAAGCCAACGCTGAACAATTCTTCTGCAGACTATGTAGTGGAGACTGAATATCATTTCAACTTGCAGATAAG
This sequence comes from Nettapus auritus, assembly GCA_011076525.1. Lineage (NCBI taxonomy): Eukaryota > Metazoa > Chordata > Aves > Anseriformes > Anatidae > Nettapus > Nettapus auritus. The sequence continues at coordinate 19,041,094 of CM021777.1, forward strand.
TGTTGTTAGCAATAAACAAACTTTAAGCATAAAAACAGCTCAGCACTAGAACTGATGACCTGCAAAGGTAGTTATGTGGCATCCTTTGAGGTTTGACAAGAACCCATTAAAGTATCTGCTTTACCAGAATCTGATGCATTTGAAGGTGAACTAATAGACCTCCCAAGCTCTTACCAGCCCTCCAGTCTTTTATCACATCTGTGTTTCCATGTTAACTGCAATAATTATCTCTTAGTATTGTCACGGAAGTCTAGAGAGAAGCAATATAACATGACAGTTTTCTCATGTATATTTCCTGCCATTCAAAAAAATCTCACGTTTATTTATTATCTTATTGCTAAATTACAAGAGCCTATGGATCAGCTGGATGGGAGTAAGATTCCAGACCAAATCTGTCATGGAGGAAGATATTTTATAAGAATCCCTGTACTGCATCAGTAGTACCAGTAAGTACAGTTAATCATAATAGATGACTCTCAAGGGACTTCTCAAAGCCATTTTTTCAAATTCTTTCCAAAACACCATTATGAAGTTATCTTCTGTTTGTTCATTTTCTGCTATTCGTGTTTTCTTCTAGCCCTGCCCCAATACTTTGATCTCAGGGCAATGTGGAAAAATCCAGACCGTTGTATCAGAAGACCCAGTGAGTATAGTTCAGAGCAGGTAAAAATATTAATAATATCATCTCCCAGAAAAGCCACAAGATCACTAATTTAATAGAAGTGCCAGATCCCAGCTAAGAGGGCAGTAACTGCAGCCATGATGATAACATAATAAAGACAGTAGAGAGGTTAACTAATGAGACTCAGACCCAGATAATGCCTTGTGGTAATTGTATAGCAAAGACTTTGTTTTCCATTTCTGCAGCTGTGATTCATGAGGGTTGTTTGTTTTGTGTTGTGTTTTTTTTTTTTTTTTTTCCTTGCCCACTTATTCTCTAACATGAGTCACATTTGTACTATTTCTCCCTTATCATCTGCATTTGACAACAGCTAAGATTAAGCATGGCAGGGTTTCCAAACCCTTCATTACCAGTGGTGGCTACTCCTTGTTTGTACTGCACAGAGAAATCTGCTTTACCCTTCATGTGCATCTCAGTTTGGGGTATATTGGATGTCTCTTATTTGTATTTTTTCTGTTTTCCAAGCAAGTAAAGTCTATCCCCAGTACAATGTGACACTGTTTCCCTCCCATCACCCAAATAAAAAGAGAACTAGCCGGTATAAAAATTCTCCATTAACAATCACAAACCTTGTGCTTGCCCTTCTACTGATCATAATGTATTACCCCCATAACTTTTTTTTCCTTTTTTTTCAATAAGCTCCTTGATTTAGTCACTCTAAATTATTTGCACAAATAAAGAATGTGCAGGTGTGAGATGCAGAGTAATGCCACACTCCTGGTAAATTCTTCAAATCAAGAAAAATTGAGATTCGTTGGTGCAGAGCAAACACTAAGTTTATTGCTTGATCAATACTGCTGGTGCCTACTCACAGCACCAACTGAACTCCAAACCTTTGTCTTAACTTCTCTGCATGTGTTCAGCAGACACTTTCTTTACTTAGTTTGCAAAAGTACATGAGAAATTTAAGGAAGTACTATAGTTTCTTATCACATTGTTATGGTGACTAGAGTTGATAAAGTAATATAAAACCTATAGTACATATTTCTTCCGAACCTAGTTTGAAATGATTCTTTTACATATGTTTTAAATTGCTTTGTGCAGATTTTTAGGAAGTATTTCTATAGTATTGCAGTATTAAATTTACATCATTATTATTCTGCCACAATAAAAAATTAACTTTAACAGTAAATTCAGATATCAGATGAAGTATTTCATATGAGTCATTTACGTTTTAATCTTTTAATATCAATTGCAGTGTTAGTGAATGAACTGAAAGCAGACATTTTTATTGTTTCCAGATTTGTATCTGCACCAAACTAACGCAGTGGTGCACTAGGATCCCACAACTCGAGCAAAGAATGGCAACACTCAGCAGTGCCAAATACAATGTGATCCCAGACCTCCTACCAGCTCAACCAATGTCAACCCAACTGGAAAGAGTTTGGAAGTTACTGAAGATGTGTGCAAGTTGTTGGTCTGACTGTCAAATGAATAATTCAATTAAAGATCTCCTAAGCACATTAACAGGTTTTAAGGTTAAAAAATAAATATTACATCTAAACTTCAGTTGAAGCATTCAAAAGAATTAATACTTCTACTGAAAAGCCAACTTTCCAAAACTGTGCTCAGAAAATAACACAAAAATACATTTCTATTTAAGTTCTGGAAGATAAGTATATGACTAAAAGTTTGACAATTTTGACCTCAGAACTCACTTCCCATCTTTGTGCTTGCTTCCTCATCTGCAGGAAAGGATATTGTTTTTGTAATTCAAAGGCGTTTTTCCTGAAAGTTACTTAGCTAAGGATTTAAACAATCTTTTATATCCTTGAGCTGAACATGTTGCAGAAATAATTAAAAAGTCAGTTTTGGGGAAGAAAAAAAAAAAAAAAAAACAGCAGTTATTTTGATCAGTGTATTTGTATTTATTTTGAAGTGTTTTATTTTGTAAACACACACCAAGTCTACCAGATGCTGCAGCCCATCCACAGTTGCGAGCTAACATGAAGTTAATATATATGTAGTTCTGTTAATGTACTAATCACTCCACAATTTAACCATTTTTCAGTAAACAATAAACATTAGAAGTCCAGAGTACACATTCCATATCAAAAGATATTTGGATAAATTTGCAGTGCACACACCACCATGAGAACAAGGTAGAACCAAATAGTTGTTCTGCAACTTAACAGATCAAGAAATGCTTTTCTACAGCAATATTCCTCACTCAAACGCAGTTCAGAACTAACATAAAGAGTCCAAAATGTTGACTCAAATTCTGTTAAACTCTCATTATTCAGTCAAGCTACAGGTATGTCTTTATGTTCAATGGGACAAAATGAAGGCTTGACATGAAGTGGATTCCACACCATTTACTCCACAAATCCATTAGAGACATCATGGGTCCTGCAAGAACCTGGCACAGGAGAAAGCTGGTTCTGCTCTACAGGAAAACAGCATGCCCCTTGCCAAAAAGCCAGGTCTAACTGACAGACCTCAGTCCAGACAGAGCAGGCATTAGAAAGGTGTTCAGAGGAAGACCTTTGTCAGGAAGGGGTAAGTACCCAGGGTGACACACTGAGGTATAACACTGCCAGGTTGAATGACAGAAGCAGCCTTTTCTGTTTGACAGGCTCAGACACCCTGTTCATTCTATCTGTTTTTGGAGCAAAACCTGGCTGAAAGACTTGCCAAGGGAGCCCTGGGCTGTGCAGTATCTGAATCCAGTCACTGGGGCACCACAGCTTCCCCCCATAAACAGTCCTGTCCATTTGTGAATGTTAGCGCTCCATTAGAGCAAGCCAGAGATACCAAAACACAACTTCATCAATGCAATGTGTAGGTACAAGCACTAGAACCTGCTCTGCTGGACCTTATATACAGAGCGTTCTTGCCCACCCACCTGGATGCCATCCTGCACAAGGTGCTCTAGGTGATCCTGCTCAGCAGGGGGTTGGACTAGATGACCTTCAGAGGTCCCTTCCAAGCCTGGCCATTCTGTGTTTAGTCTTTTTAGCCACTCAGAGCACTGAAGCAGGAGAAACACTCTTCCATGGGTTGTCTTCTCAGTTCTGCTCGTGATTTAGCTTGTAACATAGTCATTTAAACTCTCCAGACCTCAGTTTCACCTTTAGTTAATGATATGAATCTGATAATTGGTATGAGAAATAGCTCTATACAAGTTTCTTTTTTTTTTTTTAATGTATTGTTTGCAATGGATAAGAATAGATAGCATGTCAGTATGGTATTCTTTCTTGAATTCTTTTTTTTCTTCTTCTTCTTTTTAGTACTCTCATATGACCTCCCCTAAAACAGCGAGGTCCACTTCTCCATTGAATAACTTATTGCAGTAGAGCAATCAGAAAATTACTTGTTTAGAATATCTTAAGGAGCAGTGCCTTTGGACAAAGTCAAAATGAAAACAAAAGAAATTTTCAGAGACTTTTTTCAAAGAAAGAACTCCAGAGTTAGTCTGAATTGTTCTAAGGAGATAAAATTACCCCAACAGATTTCAGAGGAAATTAAATAAAGCAAGTCCACTTGGTCTGTGTGACCTGAAACATAACCTAGATAGATATAATAATTTAGCCTGGAGTGTCATACTCTAATGCCCAGTCCTGCCTGCTTGATCCTTCCACTCCCTATCTTCAACCTGATAACATTCTCAGTCAAGCAATCAGGAGCCTAGGCAAGGTATTCCCCACCATGCCTCTTTATAGGTAGATCCACACATTGGGCAGAGATTGAAGCCAATCATCTCAAAAAACAGTTGTGAGCATACATCCCCACAGTACTCATCTGGATTTTCACATTGCTCATGGATGAGGTTGGTGTTTCAGTCTACGCAGTCTTAAAATAGCCAAATAAGTATGTTGAAAGTTAAGTGAAGGTTGCTTTTCCTTATTAAAAAAAAAAAAAAAAAATCAAACAGCTATAGTTTTTATACCAGAATTTCTCTGTTTGTTCACTATATCACATTTAACCATTGTTTGTTCCTTCTTTTGCTTTTATCAGGTTTACAACTTTTTTTTTGGGGGGGGGGAGGTGGGGGGATTTTCTGTTCATTGAGGTAGCTAAAACACAGGAAGGATAAGACTAAAATTATTTCTGCTGTTTATGAGCTGTAAATTCAACATTGGTGTTCAAAGGGAGTGAATAGGACAGGCTACATAAATCAAGCTGAATGTCAGAATTTGCATCATCTTTCCCAGAAAACTGGTGGCTCAAGTGGAGATCCTGCAAAGGCATGGCACACCTGAATAATATTCAGATGCACAACATAAGCATATCGTATATCAAGTTAACAGTACAATCCTCATCAGGTATCTCCTCTCTCCCCTTGTGTTCATCTTTATCCACACAAAACTCTCTCAGACACAAACTCAGGCCATTCACTTATTTGAGTATAGAGAGAACCGTTCAGAGCTGCTTTCAAGCTGCTAATTCACGTGCTTTAAGCTAGACTATGCATGCAATTTCTTGTTTGCCACAGCTGTCCAGCACCTCCCCAGAGCCCTCCCTCTTGACAGAAAGCTTGCATCATGATTTAACTGAAAAGAAGATGCAGAGCAGACTCTTCCTGAAGATCTCCCAGCCTCCAAGACACACTCCCCCATGTAGGTGCAGATCAACAGCCTCATTTATACACCAATTTATTTTACAGGAATCTTTTAAGTAAATAAATGATAATAACATGGTGTCAAGTAGTCATTGTTATCACACAAGATGGCACGTTGTGCACCGCTCAGAAATGAAAAGGGCTCTTGACAGATGTATCTATCCTACATACGCTGCATTAAAGCTGAAATATTTTTCAGATGGAATGTTTTACCAAACACCACAGAGAAATATCTAATTCAACCATCAAAATTAAAGACTTCTGAAATACTCCAGTGTATGAAACACGGAATGCATTTCAAGCCACCCATAAAAATAGTTTCACTTGACAACAGTTATTTACAAAAAGCAACATTCGGAACTCTTCTTAGGACCAAAATGCAAATACCCACAAATCCTGCCCCTTTTCTCTATTATCCAAGCCTTTCACAACAAGGAATTCAATACTTAATATTAAGAATACTCTTGACTAATTTTGGAGGGAAAAAAAAAAAAAAAAAAAAAAAAAGAGTTTAAAGACTCAAGTTGCGCTGAATCCTTTATCTGACGGGTTAAAGAAGATCTGTATAGAACCAATTGGAGAACAATTTATGATTAAATCCACTTTCTGGTACCCTCAGAAAAGACAGCACCATGAGGCTCGTCTGCAAGTAGAAGACAGCACATGACACCCCCATAGCAACACTGGCAATATTGGCCCATATCCATGTGTAACTTAAAACAGGGTTTGGCTCCTAATTTCTTAGTACCTTGGGTGTGGGTAGCACCACGTAAAGCGAGACATACCTTGTCAGTGACTGGGTTTATCTCCCCAAACTAACTATGGCTAGGGCAAGTGACAGAAAGTGCTGTGACTAGGTCTAGGAAAGTAGCATTGATCCTGCAGCTTTGTTGGGAACGAATGCAGACGGTTCACAAAACTGCCCGATCGTTCACATGCAGCACAAGTGCATGCAGCCATATCACACCAGATTATACATTACCATGAAAAAGGACTCCCTGTGCAAGAAGCGTCACTGAAATCTCAGCGAGATGTAGACCCGATACTTTACATTCCTGCCCACCAAACACCAAGTTCAAGCGCTGTCGATAACACCTCATTTATCCCAAAGAGCTTCACAGCTGTTTTGCTGAGACCTGAAAACAGGCTTTACTGAAGCAGTGAAATAGCACAGACAACCAAATGCTGGATCTGCAGGAAATGATTTTTTAATTTTCTTGGAAATATACAGATGAATTTAGAGCCTCAATTACAAACTACACAAACCTGTAAAACAACAGCTAGAAAGTCTTCCCTTAAGCCAGACCTGCTGCCTGCTAGTTTGCAAAATTAGCGCAGACTCGATAGCGAAACAAGCACGGAAACAAATTCATTTTCTGCTAAGCCTCCAAACGCCTCTTAAGCTTTCTGCCGCCGTTTGAGCCTTCTCCTGCCATCAGCAGCACCGCTAACAGCCGCTCCCGCTGCCGGCGGCCACAAGCCGATTTCTGCCGCCGCGCCCCCCCCCGCGCCGCCCGGGCAGCCGGTACCTTCCGTGTGGCAGCTGCAGGACAGGATGGAGGTGGCAGGCCTGAAGATGTACGACAGGTAACGAGAAAAGCATTTCATCTTCCGAAAACGGTAATTAAAAAAGGGCAATAAAACCACATAAGGCTAAAAAAGAAAATCACTAAAAATAAAAGGAAAACTTGCGGCAAGCCCGCCTCAAGCCATGAGGGTTGTTCCGGTCTCCAGACGGCCTACATGGCAGGGGCAGGGGCTCGGGCTCGCCGCGGGGGCTGCCCGGCGGGGAGAGGCCCCCGCGCTGCCGGCCCGGCGGAGCCGCCGCGGCCCCGGCCCCGGCCCCGAGGCGGAGCGGCGCGGAGCGGGG
>CM021777.1:19048606-19084442 GCA_011076525.1 Nettapus auritus
CACGGCATCTCTCCCTCAGCCCTCCCGCATTCAGAAAGTATTTTGAGGGCAGGGAGTAACCAGAAGATGAGAAAGAAAAGAAACGCAAAAAACCGACACCGCACTTAGAAGCCACAGAATGCCAGTTGAGCCATACAATAAAAATACTTTTTACTATATTCTGGACTTTTCTGTAGCGGTGCTCTTAACCCACACTCCCCAGTACCCAGTCAGACTTGGGCTATTTAAGCGAAAGAGTTTTAAATCAATCTTTCTAATGCTTTCTGCAACTGCGACATGGTTTGTAAGGCAGAAATATCTCACAGCTGAGTGCACTCCAAACTCGGCATCTGCTCTGGAGCAGTCTGTGCAGGTTCACATAGTGGAAAATATCACGATATCAAGAGGGCAGAGTGGAAGGATGTAACATGTTAAGTTGCTGATGCTCAAGTCTCTTGTTTTTCTGATGTTTAATTACTCTATGGACAAGTTGTTTTTTGTTTGTTTTTGTTTTAGGACCAAATCACTCAACACTGTTGCCCTGTGGAGCACTGAGTCAGTTTGCTGTTTGGTTTTCTTCATCCCACTGCAGTCTAATCTTGTCATCTGATAATGACAGTACAACTGTATTTTTACTGAAGAGATGCAAAGCACCTATGCCAGTGTGGAGAGAAGCTTTTCATTTCACTTTAATCTTTCTCTTTATTCAAAATACCCTCTCTGGACTTGTAAGGAAAACTGCAGGTCTGGGCTGCAAGCCATGCAAAGCCTTCCTGCTTAGGGAGGAGAGCTCACTGCGGTTGCATCACACAAAAGTGAAGGCTGCAGATTAACTACTATTGTGAATCACAAGTCCATCCCAGCAAACAGGCATGAAGGTAAAAGAGACAGGATTTTATAAAGCACTCTTCATGGCAGCTACCCTTATATGTTCATATATGACGCACACAATGAGATTTAATAAACTATTCTGGAAACATAAACCACTATATCTGAAGCAAACACTGATGTTTAACTGCACCCAGAAACCACATTCAGTTTTACCCAATAAAGTGATAAACATCATCTCAAGTTTAAATTACATAGGAAAGTTAGGTGTGGTACACATGATTAAACTGTATCACAGATGCAAAAACCTCAATTACATACCTCTAATGATCAAAGCAGTTACCATTTTCACATACAACAAAACCTGGAAAAAACTATGAATTTCTAAGCAGTTAATTGACTAAGATTCTGGAGTCAGGGTATCTGTAGAGAAGGCTAGGCTACCCCAAAGCTACATCAGCTGAGAACAGTTCTGGAGAAACCATTCACCTTCTACAAAGAAAAAAGAGTGTGTATTACAGAAATAGAAACCATGTCTGAGACCTACACATAGGATTTAAGTCTGTAAATGCTATGCCTCTCTTCCACCTTCTATGTCACTGTAAATAGCTTCCATTGTATGACAGGAAAAAAAAAAAAAAAAAAAAATTCCACTTGAAAGTAGACATGAACATTCCCTAAGAATCAGATTAATTCCACCTCATTAAAATCATGTGCAGAAGAAGGGCAATCATTATTGTGGCTTTGATCTATTTAAATATTTATAGTCAGTTTTTATGTTCCATTAACAAACTGAGTTTCGTTTCACATGCAAAAATCAGGATATTTATTCAAGCTCAATTAGCAAGCAACACGAAAACGAAACCACAATGTAAGAACACAAGCCAGGCTCTGGGTCAGCTTGGTGAGCCTGCAGACAGTCATGTAACACTTGAATCTTTCATTTGGAGCTATTGGTTACACCTTTGGATGATATGCCAAACACAGACAGTAGGAAGCAGATATAATAAAAATCTCAGGTGCACCGGAAATGGCTGTTGGTCACAGCAGCTTGCTAGGGCCTGATGACATTCCAACTGTAAAATATTCCAGACACCAGGTAAAACATCTGTCTGCATTAGGATCATTTTAACCTAGCCATTACTGTTTATGTGGTATTTATCCACTTGATAACTTTGCTGTATATATGTTTTACACCTGAATAACTTAATATGACAAACATTGAAGTGCTGAATGGCTGCATGCCAGCCATAAAGCCTGCAGCAACTGTGTGGTTATATTCCCACAACAGTGATAGTTCTACACTGCGTGTCTTGAGGCTCAAGCAGACTAGAGGAAATTTGACCTCTTAAATTTGCACAAATCTGGTGTCTACACCTGATTGCTAATTATCATTACATCAGAATAAGGCAAGATCTCTAAAACTGGTTTTCTGTTAGTAGTAATGAAATATAGTCAAAGCAGCATGGCACACCAAAGAGAATCAGCAACATCATTTACTTCACATTTAACATTGAAAGCACTGTGTTTGTTTGAGCAGCTGAAAGATGTCCCTGGCCTCCCATCTATGCATAAAAGACCTCATTCATCCAGACAGTTGTGTTAGAGAGTTAAAGAATCCATTAAATAACTGGTTTCATCAGGACAAGCACATTATGATACCATATTCAAAGACAAGGAAAGCAATAAACAAGAGAAGAACAAAATGATAAAGTTTGTGGGTATCTCTGTTTGTGTAGGCTTATGTGTGCATAGAAAAGAGCAAGTATACAGAATTATTCTCTGCAACATTTTAAAGCCAGAATGACACTGCATCCAGCTGAAGTAGGCAGGCTTTTCTAAATTTAAAGATGCAGAACACCGTAAACACAGTAATAGCATCTCCTTTCAACTTACTGTACACAGCTGCATGCATTCCAATAATTAATTAAATTGTAAATTCAGGGTTCTTGGATGTTAATCAAAGTTCTGAAGGTCAGAAATGTGCCATAAACACTAGCATAAAACTAACAAACTTCTGGTAAAGGGGAGGCATCTGTGATATCAACATACATTTATGATACAATTTATGTGTATGTACATCTGTACACATACAGGCCCATATTGTCATACAAACACAAACAAAAACAGTGTAAAGGCCAAAAGCTCAAACCCATACATAAAATATTCTCCAGAACTTTCTGCTCAGTCTTGGTGAGGCCATTTGTACATGTTGATGAGATCTGGAAGACCAATTTGACCACCTTTTCCTTAGAGGTTTCACTGAATATTGCCTTTAAAGTATCATCTATCAGCCTCTTCTGTTCTGTGACTCCAGGATACCCTGAGAAGAAATCGCAGAAGCCTTTCCTTGCTATCATGTCTCTGGATTCCTTCAGCTTATAGCCTTCAGTTGATAACTGTTTACATTTTAAGAAGGATATAAGGATAATGAGTAAGGAGAGGCAACCAGATCTTTTATTAATCCTGAACTAGCAAATAAGTACTCTGGAACATTTTAAATGTTTTTCAGATTCTACAGTAAAAGCTCAAAATACTTGCAAATGTTTTTGCAAAACAAACAAACAAACAAAAAAACAAACAAAGTTTGTTTTGGATTTAATTGTAATTGAATTGTGTGGGGTTTTTTTTGTTTGCTTGTTTTACTCTCTAGAGATTTAACAATTGTTAAATATTCTCTTGAGTTTTCTGCCCCACTTTAGTCTCTAGAGATTACAGATGGCAACACTCCTCTGTAAAAGGTAACATAATATAGAACTGCCATTAAAGCAAAACACATGACAATTCTCTAGAATCAAATTCCCACAGGGAGAAGTCAGAGTTCCGCTATCACAGACTTAGGCTGACTCAGCTCTCAGTTTTACCAGACTGTACTTTTAAAGGAAGCCTCACACCTCAGGAAATAGAACAAAAACAGAAGAAATTTATCTAACAGACTAACTCAGTTCCTCCATTTATCATCTTAACATGCATATAAGGAGCTCGGAGGGGCTGCACATTTAGTAGCATTTTTCCTGACACTGCTGCACTTCTCAGCAAGTGCTTTCCCTGGCATTATTCTCATGTTCCAAACCATTGAGTTGGAGTGATGATACACAACTAATAGCATCTACACACTGGTTTCAGGCAGAGAACATTGGCACAGTTCTGCCAGCGCAATTAAGTCTCACCAGGAGCATCTTCACATGCTATGTGCCAGATCGCAGTCCCTCCATCATGTGGTCAATCTGCAACGTGACCCCAGAGAACAGCTTATATGCTCTGATGCTTCAAACAAAACATGACAGATTTATGTGCAAATGCAAAAGGTCACAGTAATAGTGCAAACCATCTTGCTCTGCACATTGGAAGACAGAATTTCACCATTGTTTATTTGGCCACTCTACAGCACAAAACCACTGCCTGTACTAGGAGGGTTAGGAGAAGAGGGATGTGATAGAGAATTCAGCTATCTATGAGGGAACAAAATGTGAAATGGGGGCAGAAATAAATTAGTGGATTAATGATCAATGCTGTAAAAGAATGGAAGATGAAAGTGTGAAATGAAAATAAGAACATGTAGGAAAATACCCGGTATGAAGCTAAATATGGAAGAGTCATCCTATAGGAGGAACAGAACAGCATGAAAACATTCAACTTTAAGGACAGGAAAACTGAATGCATTTATTTCTTATCAATTGTCCGTGTTTTTTGCAATCCACATGTTGGCTAAACACAGAATGGGTATGCTTGCAGAAAGAGAAATGCTTAAGTGATTTAGGAGCACAAATCACCCTGAAAGTTTCTGGATGGGAAGGGGGATATCTTGGACTCCTTAGTCCCCCAACCACCTGTGCTAATTCCTCCTACATAGATATCTATCTGTGTAAGTGTGCACAGTGCAATTTATTTTAAATCCCAATACAAGAATGAGCAGCAAGTTAATACTTATGTCACCCAGAAACAGAACCCAATTGATTCCTATAAAGGATGTTATGGTGGGAGAAGCTGTCTCATAATTCCCTGAAACATTCGTGTAAATAAAAGCTCAAAGCCAAGGGAAATTATTTTAAAGACTATTGATACTATTAAACCAAAATGCCTTCAAACAAATATTTTGTAGCAATAGCTAATATTAGTTACCCACCTCTTTAAATGCACAAATACATAAGGAAAGCAGAAGAGGAAAAAAAAATAAAATAAAAAATGGAACTTATCTCTTTGCCAGCAGTTTCACCCAACAGCATGCATACAAACACCCTGCACATTGGTTGAGGCAAGAAGTACCTGACAAACAAGGTTTTTCTGATCACGGCAACAAAAAGGAAAAATAAACCTACCTTCTGTCACCCCAATATCAATAGTTCCTTTTACTTGACTAAAGCACCACAGTACATCCTGCATGAAGTTTTCAAATCCTGCCAAGGAAACATGTAGAAAGAAGATAAGATGTGATCACTTTTGCATGTAGCTTACCCTTTTTAAAGAAAACACACACACATAAATTGGTACATAAATATCTGCAATCCCTGCACGAAGAGAAATATTTTCTCACCTGGTATCATTCTTCCATATAAAATGCAAAGCTAACTCTGCAAAACTGAGAACATTATGCCTGCATTATGAATTGCCCATCTGTCTGTTTTCTCCATACCATGTTAGGGCTATTTCAAAAATGGTGCAATTGGAGTCAGTTCCCTCTACATCACTGGCAGCATCACAGAAGAGTCAGGAGGCCCTGTAGTCACAGCCTTTGTCACAGCCTCTCTTCATCAGAATGCTAATGGCCCCAGTCATTTCCATCACTGTTAAAGAGAGAGTGAAACAGACAAAAAGATAACTACTGCTACTACAATTTTATTTATTTATTTTCAATTTATGGACAGTATAGTTGTAAACTGCTTGTTAACAAATCCCATCAGAAGCCACCTTACAGCATGTCAGAATATTATCAAAATTTGCCTGTAATCAGAAGGGCACTGTAATTGCTTTAGAAGAATACTGCAGTCATATCTATTAGAAGGCACATCAGTAAGCTGTAGCTCTCTCATGGTTTTGCTACTGTAGTAATACTTTGTTAAGACACTCCGAGAGGAATCTGAATTTTATCTACTGCTCCTCATTTTCTTGACAGCTCAGCTAAATTTGCCTTTATGTAATGCAGCTTTCACTATAACACAAAAAAATCCACAACCTCAAAGGACAACTTGCTTCCTTTTATCCAAACACATTTTATCTGAAAGCACTTGGCAAACAAGAAGAAAGAAGCACAATGGATCCACAAAGGCAGGAAATGTCACCTTATGCAAAGGAGAAATGTGGCACAAAAATCTGAGCATTTCATAGTGATCTTAGACTCAATCAGGAGGTCATGCTAGACACAACTCAGACTTGTTACTTCCCTGCAAAAGAAAAGGGAAATATGGACTGGGAGACAATGCATAGTAGAGATATAACAGAGTTAACTGGACTGTCTCGTGGCCTACCCATGTCTTTGTGAGATTTCTGTCTGTTTTTATTTATTTTATGATCTGGCTTTGTATATTAATACTGGTGAATAAGTATCACATATATTAAAATAAATATAGTCATTTTCAGTACATAAGAGATATAAATTCCAGAATGAGCTTTGTTGGAAGGCTGAAGTCAAATACAGTGACAAATTGAAGTTTTAAGAGTATGAGACCATGTCGAGTCTGATGGTATGACACAGGTTGATAAGGTTATGAAAGAAAATTAAGTTTAGTGGGATTCATAACTTAGATGTCCAAACAACTGGAACAGCTACCAAAAATATGACAGGAAGATGTGAAAAATAAATAAATAAATAAATAAATCTTTAAAAAAAAATAAAATAATAAAAAAAAAAGTCTTAACATTATTGCATAAATTGAATGCCTCATAAATTCTGCTACTATATTGCAAAAGTAAGTAGACAACATGATGGTTGAGAGGAGCATTTTCCTTATGCCCTTTGTAGAAAGCTCTTTTGTATTATTGATTCCTTTCAGATAAACTCTTTGAAGAAAAAGGGGTGTGTGACCTAGAGTTCTTCTACCTCAGCTGCCCATCTGATCTCAGCTAACAAGTTTCTGAAAATGGATTTTTGTGTTTTCAGGTACACCAGCTGCTCACAGGAACGTAACCAGGCAGGAGAGCAGGCTGCGTCCCTCGCTGGCTGCAGGTGGTGGTATAGACAGTAGTATAGATAGTAGCATATCATGCTGACACGCTGAGCATAAGGGTCCAAAAGCTCAGCAACTTGAAGCTTCTCACTGTGAAAGAACAGTTTGGTAAAAACATTTGAGATCCTATCTATTTCACTTGCCACTGTTTACATGGCAGGAAATTTACATTTAGGGTCAATTCCTAGCATTTTCAGACAGGGAAGTTTCTCACTTCCTGGAAAATAATGATATAGTGCCAGTAGGAAAAAGTATGGTAATAGAAATGAGGAAAAGATTCAGGATTCCTCTGCATTACTAATGCACTAGTGTAACTCTCTTGCTGGGTAACATCCAATGTAGAGTTTAGGATTTTTTTTATGTTTAATTAATTTCTTAATTCTCAACAGAGAAATTTTGGAGTTTGAGTGTAGGCTCATTTCCCAGAATAAATGTAGTTCTTTTTTAAATCAGAAAATATTGATATTTGAGAAACCTGATCTAGTGCTATGTTTCTTTGCCCATGGCAGAAGTTGTGGACTTAAATGATCGTTAAGGTCACTTCTAACCCAAACCATTCTGTGATTCTATGATTCTATATTAGTAAGATTTCTGGCAGGATTTCTCATCTTATGTGTGCCCAGTAGGCACTGCTACCTGCAATAATGCATCAGGAAGAACAGGAATAAAATAAAACTACTTGAAGATGGTATCCCACTGGAAAATATTTAACCACAGCTCACACCAGAGAGATTAAAAACATTCCAGGGCTAAAAGGTCCCGGGCTTTGCCTGCAGAACAGCATCCTGATGCAGCAGTAAGAGCTTGTCATAGGTGTATTTTCTGAAGGGGAGAGGAGGAGGAGAAGTGAGAGTGCTACATGATGCTCCTCTGTAGACCTCAGTATGTGAAATGTACCCTCCTAGTACACAGGACATCAGCTTGTAGTCTGAGAGATATGATTTCGTATATTTACATTTCCATTAAGGGAGAGGGAGGAGAGCTAGAATAGGTCGGGGGACTGGGGAGGGGAAGCAATTCTGGCTCAGGGTCAATAAAAGTTCTGTAGTAATTCTTTGCATTCTTTTCTCTAGGAAAAGCGAAATCATGTTTTGAATGGTGTGCTTGGCTTTGGGTTCTCCCTGGGTCCCTAGAGAAGTGTTGTCATGAGAGTCATCTCTCATCTCTGATCTGCAGCAGAATTAAAGGTTGGAGCCTTTGGGATGCAGGGAGCTGCAGAGCCAGCTGTTCAGTCCCCCAGCTTCTGCTCAGAGCTCCCCTGGCAGTGTGCTCCACTTCCATGATTGGTCCCCTGGGATGCCACTGCTCATCTGGGATACGTGTTACCCAGCATGTCTGCAAAAGCCTGGGGACTTTATCAAATGATGTATTTTAACTTGCTAGTTTACCTACCTCCAAACCCTCCCATGATGTGAAGGCTGGAAATTAAAAAAAAAAAAAAAAAATCTGCAAAAGTGGAGTTGGTAGGGATTCCTGAATGACAAAAGTTCACAAGTGAAAAAAATTATTGGTACTATCTTTGCCATAATGACATTTCTTTCTCTGATGGCTGCTGGAAGAGGGAGCATTGCACATCTTTTTCTCGTGGAAAAAAAAAAAAAAAAAAAAAAAAAAAAAGTTAACCGTGTTCCTACATTAACACTGCAGTTTCTCTTTGGCTCATGTTTCAGGTTAAAGGTAGTTGGAAACACAAATGGAAAATGTGACGCCCTTCACCATGATTTCTTACAATTCCATCACAAATCAAGACTAGAAAGACAAAGAAGCCTCCAGTCAGTCTGATTCCTCTCTTGGAGATACTGGAGTGGAAAATGGCACTTTGCAAATCAGCTGTTGTCTCTCTGTGATGATCTGTCCCTTTCAGATTTTTTGCTTGACTCTTATGCTTGAATAACACACCTGCCCTGGATTCTTCTCTCATGAAGTACCATTTACAGTGCCACAGTGACATAAAGCACAGAGATGCATCTGTGACCCCCAGCTGCCTCGATCTTCTGTGCAATGTTCATTGCCCCCCCTCCCCCCCCCAGCAGCACCACACATCCCCAAGGAGTTTGTAGAGGTGGGCCATTTCAACATTTGAGGATGAAGTTAGTAATTGTATCTGTCAAATATATACTAAGAAACTCTCCAACCCCTAAAAGGTGCTTTTTTTTTTCATTGTTTAGTTTATCCACCCTTGTCTAGAGCTTTCCAAAGCCTTTTACTCAAGAAAATTAGGTTGGATCTTAGGAAGAACTTCTTTACCGAAAGGGTTGTTAGACATTAGAACGCACTGCCCAGGGAAGTGGTAGAGTCCCCATCCCTGGAGGTCTTTAAAAGACGTTTAGATGTAGAGCTTAGGGATATGGTTTAGTGGGGACTGTTAGTGTTAGGTCAGAGGTTGGACTTGATGTTCTTGAGGTCTCTTCCGACCTAGAAATTCTGTGATTCTGTGTGATTCTGTGAAAATGCGTGGTGTTGGCACGGTTTTGCAGGACGTGCTGAAGACAGCGATGTTTTTGTGCGGTCATACTCGAACCTGTGTCCTTGGAGAAGGCGTCTCCTCTTGGGACACTAAGGATTTTGCTTTTCTTCAGCTGTTTTGCTTTTCCTCAGCAAATCCTGCCTCCGACGGCTTCTACGGACCCTCAGAGGAGCCCCCGCGTTCCCTCCCGCGGCTCTGCGGCGCCCCCTGGCGGCGGCGGGGCGGCTGCGGGGCTCCTCGGCGGGCTGCGCGTGCCTCTGCCTTTGAACAAGCGGCCGCCCAGCAGAATGGCAGAGCACCCGGAACGCCTCTAATTCAGTAGAACTCGGGTGCTCGTGGAAGTGAGCCCGCTTTAACCATAAGGTGCCAGCAACGGATACCAAAATCTCATGTACAGAGGACAAAACTCAATGCTAAACGCCACCAGAGGGCTACAGCTGAGATACAGATGCTGAGTATAATTTCAATCCTTTTAGGGCTTATGGTTACAGGAAATACATACTGTAAATGAGGCTGAACTTGCAAGCCATTGCTAAAAATGAGTTTATTACTTGGATTACTTGGGGAAAAAAAAAAAAAAAAAAAAAAAAAAAAAAAAAAAAAAATATGTAGTTGGCTGAATAGTTACAATTAAAAGAGTTTAAAAAATATGTTTAATTCAATGGAGATAATTGGGTGTTTTGCTCTCTTGACCTTTGCAAAGCTTTTGGGGTCTGTCATGTGTGCAAGGCAGCGGGTGAGAGGGGAAGGATTTTGGTGTGTCACTGGCCTCACCGAGCGCACTTGATTTGTCGGACTTTCAAAGAAGGGAGATCAGCTTTGCCTCTTCTCCGTTAGAAGGCACCAGAGCTCTACCACCGACAGCAGTGTTACTCCTGTGACACCAGGCAGGAGGGAAGCTGGCAGTGGCTGTTCTGCCTCGCTCCACCTGCATCCCTGCCTGAGTGTCTGCTTGGCGTGGCTCACACAGGCATGTCCCACTGCCGTCTGCTCTCCACGCTGAAGCCTCCAGAAAATTCATTTCTGCTTCCCAGCTCTGATGTGAGATCAGAAGCACACCTTTGCCTGGTTCTCTGAGACGTCCTTGCACAGTGGGAGCCTGCAGTGGCGAAGGGTTTCTGCTGCTGCTGCGTGCCTGAATCCCAACCTCCTCTCGGTCTTACACTCTTGTGTCTACTTGCTGAGAAGATTTGGTTTAGTTATTGTGAGTCAATTATAAGAAACCTGCGGAAAACCTACACAAATGATTCTGACATCAGCTTTGAAGTGTATTTTGGAGATGTAGCTGGTAGGTACATGGAGGCTAGGTGGTAGCTTAATTTTCCTTTCAGCAAGTAGTTCTCTAAATTCTTCTAAATTCAGCAGTGACATTTCTGTATCGCATATATATATGAGCATATATATCTCATATATCAGAGCAAGCCTATTTCCAGCATTTTCCTTAAATTTTGAAGTTGGACAAATGGGTGTCACTAGAACTGAAAGAAGAATGCAAGTCTGACTGCAGGTAAGAGGAAAGAGAACAGCACTTCATTATTCCCTAACCTGTCTGTACTCAATGCCCCTTTTTTGAGCAGTAGGTTGGTAGCATGTTACATAGGTAGGTGAATTAGTTCAGTAAATGGATGTCTATGTACAGAGATATTGAAGCTCTCCAGTCAATCCACTCTGCAGAGAACAAGCCTGAATTAATACTTTTGAAACCTTCACAATTCTGATTCCACTCTGTTGTTTTGTCCTGGCTGCTGGATTTTGATCAAAATAAAATCTTAAGAAATGTTTACAAAAGACTTCTGATGATTTAAGCTAAAATTTTTCAAAATTTTGATCAATGTTCCTACCCCTGGGCCAGCTAATGATGAGTGTCCCCAGTCAAGCTCTGCAGTGAATCTAGCCTCTTTCTTTTTCCACAGCCCTCATGTTTATTTTTCAGATTATTTCATTTTGTGCATTTGACTAAAATTCAGATCATTTTAGGGAAACCCAAGCTGTGTTTAAGATCTTTGGTTCTTCTCCAAATAATAAATGAATACAGTTAAAATTGGATTACTTACTCTGAAATTTCTAGCTGTCCTGGAGGAAGAACTCTCCCTAGGAGCCTCAGGAGTCTGAGGTTATGCCAAGCACTTGTGAATGAGAGAAAAGCCAGCGTCCAAAGAATATGGGCAACAGGATGAGAAATGTGGTCTCTGCCCTTTTACAGCAGCCTTTCAAACAGGAATGGATTTGGGTGAGGAGAGAGGGGTGCCCGCTGGGACTCGGCCTTACAAACAGCAAAGTAACTCAGGCTGTCCTGCTCAACTTCACACCAAGAAAATAAGGGAGAAGGGCAGTGCTTAAAGTTAGGGAATTAAGAGCCGGAATGAGCTCAGCACCTTGCAGGACAGACCCCTTCTCGAAGAAGGCAATCCCCCGATTTGAGACAGCGCACGTAGGAGGGGCTTTCAGATCCTGGCCCTTCCCTTATTAAGCGCAGCACAAATCTGTGGCACCACACGAGTTAAAAAGTAAAACCCGGACCAGACGGAAACAAAGGAGACGGTTCACAAGCACCTCGAGTCGGCAGAAGGGTTTCCGCTGCGGCGGGGTGATCAGCGAGCACCCTCCTTCCCCCGGGGACAGGAGGTGTCACAGCAGCGCGGCTGAGCAGCCCTGATCCGGAGGGCGCCTGCGGACCCCGGCCCGGCCGAGCCCCGCGCCCCGGCCAGAGGCGGCTCCGGGCACCCAACCGCTCGCCGCCCGCTCGTCCCTCCCTCCCCGCCGAGGTCCGGGCGGCCGCGTCCTGCCCCCGGTAAGCGCCTTCCCTCCTCGCGCCCCCGGGGGGTCCGCGGCAGCTCCCGGTGGGTCTGCGCCCGCCGCGCTTTCCCCCTGAGTTCTGCGGGGGGCGGCCACGGGCAGTTGGCTACGGCTTGGAATATTTGCCTTGTCACGGGCAGTAACTCGGTCATTTTCTGCACTGGGGAAGTTGCATGGCCATGCTGCCAGAGGAAGGGCTGCAACAGGGTGAGACATAAAGGAGACACCGAGTAATACCTGCTTTCCTTCTCTGAACTCCCCTGTAGCTCCAGAAGAGTTCAGAATAATCTTCAGTTTCTCTGGGACAGACGTGCTGGAACTAAAGTAATATAACTATTATTGTTGTGTTACTGACCAGTTTCAGCCGCTCAGCAGAACAGTGGCAGCACGCCCTTGCTTAAGCAATGAAGAGGTGATGAGAGAAATTATTCCTGGACCCTGTAACTGGCTGCTCACCTTTTGTATAAACACCTAAACCCTTTCTTAATCCTGCTGAGCTCTTTTCCCTGTTAGGCAGCACAGCCTGCTTGCGGAGGGAGAGCGTAAGCCTGGAGATGACACTCCAGTGCTTACGTTTCCTCTGCTTTGCTTTGGCTTTACATTTATCTGTTGAGGATAAAACCTGCTCGGAAGCGCGAGGGTGTGCTGCCCCAGCTCTGGAGGCAGGTGCCTGGGCACACCCGGACAGCTGCGTTCCCCCGCCTGTAAAATCTCCGTAGCAGTCATCAGACTGGCTGGGGAGACTTGGGGACCACTGCTGGCTGGAGTGAGTGATCCGACAACAACTAAAGTTAAGGTGGAGGCGTTAGTAGTTTTAGCCCTAGTGAAAATAATGATTTTAATAATTTTGTGGAGTTTCAATGTGAAATGGGATAAGATTTATCATTACTGTACCCTAGGTACCTCTTATAAAGATATAAATCCTAGTAATTGCTACCCAGACTAGCCTAACTGCAAGGACCTTGCAGTCCTCCTCCCTGAAAGCTTTTATATCAAAGTATTTTCCAAAATAAATTAAGCTACAGACTCCTATACAAGAAAGCTTTCCTGAACAACTGACCTTGGCTGCCACCAGTAAGATCCCTGGGATGTAGAAGCATTGGTATGCAGACCTGATTCACGGCTATTACCTCGGAAGGTGTATTTTCATTCTGAAGAGTAAGCTTTGGAGCTTGTAAAGAAGTTCTCATTTAGTTTTGTTCCAGATTGTTGACTCAGTCTGTTCTGTTCAGAGGCATTGCCACGTATCCTGAACACTTGCTGCATTTGTTTTATTGTTTGATCTTGTTTAAGTCATCCAAGATGAAAACTCAAGAATTTACATTTTTTAATAGTTTGCATTGTTTTGTGTTTGTTTGTTTTTGTTTGTTTGTTTTCCCTTGTGATGGAGGGGAGCTTTTGAGAAATGCAAGCTTCCCTGGGAAGCTCTTTGCTGGGAGCAGTGAGTTCTGTGTGAATCACAGGGGCAGCACAGGTGAGCTGCAACTGGCTTTGTAAAATGCCTCACAGAGGGTGCCCTGTGAGCTGCCTCTGGTTTGTTCTGGATGCCTCCTGGGGAGATTTTGGGAGGGCTGGGAGATCTCTTGGCTCCAGCTGACTCAGGGAGGGCAGATCCCACTGCACACTCAGCCATTTGTCACTTTTTGCAGGTGCTACAGTCTGATCCGCAGTTTGATTCCCAGGACTGTGATACTGGGGATGAGTTTTACATCAGTGCAGCCCAGTTCAGGAATACACACAAAGGCAGAGGTAGCTTTAAACTTCAGACAAGCTTTGGCACTTGTTTCAAGGTCATTGTCCTGACCTAGGGCACAGAGCTAGAGCTGAACTCCTGACTGGGTGATGCAGGTGAAGCCAAAGTTGTCTGGAATGGGCTGAGTGCTGGTCCAGAGAACCCACAGAACCCCATGGCAGTCCTTGTTCCCAGGACTGTCCCAGTAATTCTCTTTTCTCCAGCATTTTTTTTTTTTTTTTGATTATGATCCCTCCCTTTGTGTTTCAATGAAATAATTTTTTACTTTAATGTAAAAAAATGAAATTGTTCAGTAGCTGTGTTTTCAGAGCATAGGTCTGAGAAAAATGAATATGCCTGCATTGCATCCTTAAATATTCAGTGACAATATGAACATCCTAGAAAACCCTTCAGGCTGGACAACGTCCAGGTTGAGCTGCATTGCTATGCTTTCATTCTTTTATGGGTTTCCTACTTAAAACAAGAAATAAATGCTGTGTACTTCACGGAGATCTCAGTATAAAGATAAGTTTATAGGAGTGCCTTGCATGTAAATGCTTTACAAATAAAGGCTGATACTGTACCCACATAAGATTGTTAAAGTAGTCTTGAGTGACACTTAACTATGCAGAACTATATGATCCACTCAACACATATGTTTGGCAGAGAATTGGAAAATTAAAACCTGTGTTGTTTAAACCAAAAGGTTGACATTTTGATTTTTTTTTTCTTATACAGCTTTATACTTTCATGTGACCTTAGTAGTCAAAAATGTGTTCCTGATTTTATCTAGCCAAGTTGCTATGCTCATTTACTTTGGATATTGACCTTGTTACAATTAGTTGTGCTGTATCATCTCTAAATCAGTCATAACATCATTGAAGGTACAAAATAAAGTATGTTGGTTGATACAGCAAACATGAGCCAGATCATTTGGCCCGTACTTCTCTTCACTCAGTGAGCAGCAGTTCTGGTCTAGGTGACAAAGTTATGACGTTCCTGGGTTTTTCTAGTCAACTTCATTATGATGTGCTTTTTTTTCGGATGGTTAGTTTTGTCTCTACCACATTCAGCATCCAGCAAGAAATGTATAGGCTGCAAAGTGTATCCTGATCCTCAGTGATGACACATTTTTGCTTCCTGCCTTCTCCAGGATGCACCAGTAGAGCATTGCACAGATCTGCTGGGAGTGACCCTCAGGATAGCACCATCCTCTGTATGCTGGCTTTGCAGGTGGTAACGTAACAGAGAGGCGTGGGAGAGAGCCTGGGCAGAACACACCATGGGCGCAAACACCTCCAGCAAGTCACCACCCTTTGATGAAAATGAAGACGGTAAGAGCTTTTCCTAGCTGGTGTCTGGGACTGCAAAATTTACCAGTGAATAGAATATCCCAAGGGCAACACAACTGAGAGCCGCTGCCAGCTGCTGTGGTGGGACTGCAGACATCCAGGCATCTTGGTTAAGTGCAGGAGTGCCGTGGTCTGCAGAAGCCCCCAGCCTTTGGCCTGCTGCAGAGGTGTGGCCGGAGGTCGGGTGGTTCTTTCACCTCCCTCCTGTGGCTGGGCACTGGGTGAGCAGTTCTCCAGAAGAGGTATGGCTTTTGAGCTGTCCCTGGGACACTGCCAGGCAGTTCAAGGGCAGGGAAGAAATTGCGGTTCCAGAGGCAGTGAAGGTTTGTTTTGGGGATCAGAGCCCAAGGAGGACTGGTATGAAGTGTGGTGAGAAGACAGCTTGAGCAATGCACGTCCCATCCCTGCTTTGGGCTTGGCAGGAGAGCCACTTGGAGAGACTGGGCTGGGTAGCATGGAACAGGAGGGTGCATTGCTGAGAGCAGCCTTGGAGACTGGTGTTACTGTGCTGCTGAGATTGTAGAGACAGTCCTTAAAAGATTGTTCCATGAATTTATATTTTCTACTGCATTAGTCAGCTTACTAACTTCCATTTGGTCTTCCACATGAGTACAATATTAAAATGCATATGTAGACAAATACAAATAAACGCAAATAGAAGTAAAATATACAATAATCTAGATGACTCATATAAACTACGGTCCCAAAGAAAAGAATTCCAATCAAATATTAAACAATAATGCATTGCTAAAATGATTGGTTTATCCTGGGTAACTCCCATTCTTGCCAAGTTAAACACACAGTTTTTTTCAGCACTTTGTGGAAAATGTGTGATGTTTATCAGGCCCAGCAAAGTGCTGAGTGTGACACACGTCAGGGGAAGGGTGTTTAGGGCAGATCTGATCATGATTCCCTTGTGCTGAAATTTTCTGGCACAGTTTATAGGGACATACCTTTATATTCAATAACTTGCCTGTGATTCTTCAGGAAATCTATAGACAGTGATAAGCTCAGAGTCCCCACATGCCTCTTCCTCCTTTCACTCTGAGGCCACCTCACCTCGATGTGTCTTGCAGGTACACTGTGCTCAGCTACATGGGGAAGGAGTAGTGCTTGTAGAGATGGCTGGGAGGGACACATCCTCAGTTTTCTTACTGCCTCGGCCACCATCTCTGTAGCTTTGTTAATATCCTACTTCCCCCATTCTCACTTGTTTTGGAGGCTATGTTTATTATATTGTTCCTTGAATCTGGATTTACATATGCCAACAAAATGGTATTTCGAGCTTATGCTTTATTTTGTCCTTTTACAGCAGTTGTATTATACCCCTTGGCATCTCTTGAACATAATTTATTTGTTTGAGTTGGCCTATCATGTGAATTTTCTCTATGAATGGCAAGTAGTTGGGTTTTTCATTGTTTTAGATGCAATCAGGCAGTGAAATGAGGCTTTTCAAATCTGTACATGTTGATTCAGGATGAAAAGCATGTGTTTGGTTCCTGAACTTTGACACCGCCAATTTCTGTCCTGTTTGGAGGTGGGACTCTGGGTTGGCTGACTGTGAAAATGTGGGATGATATGAGAGCTGAAAAAGAGAGCAGATGAAGTGTGATCATACCTAGTTTAACAGTCTTAAATAAAAATATTCAATTTAGCTCTCTTAGAACCAGTTCAGTTACAGATCAGTGTTTAAACATTACTGAAAACATTAATATTAAAAATGAGGAGGTAGAAGGTGTTAACATATTAATGAAAACATTCATATTAAAAGATAATAGAGGTAGAGGGTGTTAACATGCAAACTCAGGCTGCTGGCTTATCTCATCTGGATTTGCAACATTTAGTATGGTGCTGGACTTGGCGCCAAGTCTTGTCTGGTGGGGCTTTACCTGCAGAACAGCTGTGCTGGTACAGGGCAGTGATGGGAATAGCCATGGGTCACACCTCCTGAAGGCAGTGGAGGACAGGAGCTGTGCCTGCCTACATGAGCTGGACAGTTGCCTTCTAGCACATTATTAGATCAGCTGACATCCCTGCTGGTGCTGGTCAGCCCCATCAGAGAAGGGAGGGATGCTGCAGGGCACACCCAGCTGAGCTGAAGTTAGTGTTCAACTGGCTCTCATTGCCCTGACCACAGGGGACAGCATTTCTCCACAGGCTCCTGGCACAGGGTCCACCACTTCCACAGCCCCCACATGTAGTCTGGTGCCTTGGAGAGGCCACTGGGAAGCAGCCGTGTCCCCTGCAGCCCCGCATGCTGGCTGTGAGAACAGTGCTGGCAGCTGGGATCATCCAGCTGGCGGCCCTCCAGGCACAAGACCCACTTTGAAAATGCAGTATCCTGGTGTCAGCATAAAAATGACAAGGGCAGGAGAGAAGAGGGAGGAAGGGACTAAAATGAGAGACATCTCCAAAACCAACAGAAAGTTGCTAGGATATCCTTCATTTTTTTTTTTTAATCTCTTCTCTCATAAAGAAAAAGTAGAAATATTGTAATATCATCAAAAGCCATTTAATGTTTGAATGTGTGCTCTTTCTTTCAGTCACCTTTGACCATTTTGAAATTTTGCGAGCTATTGGGAAGGGCAGCTTTGGAAAAGTAAGTATTTTGTGAGCTAATCAGCATTTGGATAACTAGAAAATTAACTGAGAAAATGGGCAAATTAGACAGGATCATATGATCCAGACCCAGTACAGAGTAAAGAGATTAAATACTGCATTTTAAACAAGATTTGACCTGAGCTTCAACTCATGGTAAACAAGAAAGAATCAGAACCCGACTCCTCATCTATTCCATAGCCACAAATTGTATTACAGGAGATTAAAATGAGATGAATTTTGCTATGTTTCTGGATAAACATTTTCTAAGATTCTGCAGCAAAGCAACACTGAACACAGTGATGCCAAAATAGGGTATGTTTTATGTACAGAGTAAGACAAATCTCTAGACAAAGAGGCTTATTTGGTAGTGGAACAAAAAAGGTTGACTGAAACTCCGTAAATTCATTTCAAACTCTTAAACTGTTTTAGAAACAAATCTGAAAAATCTAGCCTAAATTTTATGTTTTGCACTCTTACAAACTCCAAGTTTTTCTTCAAAGCAACATTTATTTCTAGATTTGGTAAAATATAACTTTGAGAAGGGTTAAAATTCAAAATCCAATATGCCTCAAACAAAGACCAAGGTTTGTAGCAGGCTGAGTGAAGCTTAGCTGAATGAAGAAGGGAGAAAGTCATGTGCTGTTCCTGTTCCCAGCATGTAGTTCCTTGGCGGAAAGGGCTCTTCAACTGAAAACGGAACCGGTTTGGGGGGGGGGGGGGAGATGGACCATTTGATGGAACACGATCAAGATTTATTACTGCTATTAAATTAAATGTTGACTGGTGTGATTCCTTATCTCCTGCCTTTGTGGTGATAAATTCCCTCCCCTCAAGTTCCCCCACAAAAATTATTTATTCAGTTTAAAATGGGATGAGGTATTCACCGGCAATGTCCAGAGCTGCAGAGAAGTGCATAGAGCTGGACTTTTCAAGGTGGGCTTTGTTAAGGATACCTGGAGACTATTCAGGCAACTGTGTTTTGCCTGTGTCAATTTACTGACAAATCATCTCTATTTTACCACTTGATTTACTCACTTAGGTCTGTGTTGTACAAAAGAATGATACCAAGAAAATGTATGCCATGAAATACATGAATAAACAGAAGTGTCTGGAGCGAAATGAAGTGAGAAATGTTTTTAAGGAGCTGCAGATTATGCAGGGCCTGGAACACCCCTTCTTGGTAAATCTATGGTAAGATATTTCTCCTTTATTTACTGATACCAAGTGAAGAATTTCCATGAAATTGAGCATTCCCAGAGGTACCATATGTCCTTTTTTAACATGTTCTTATATATATATATTCCTCGAGAGCCATGTTTATGCTTTTTTAGGTACTCATTCCAAGATGAGGAAGATATGTTCATGGTTGTAGACCTGCTGCTTGGAGGGGACCTGCGTTACCATCTCCAACGAAATGTGCGATTCCAAGAAAGCACTGTGAAACTCTTCATCTGTGAGCTGGCACTGGCCCTTGACTACCTCCAGAGCAGACGCATCATCCACAGGTCAGCAGGCAAATTCATAGGTGAATGGAAGTTCATAGACTACAGAAGGGGCTGATCTTTTCCTCTTTGATATGAAAGGACAAATAGAAATTAAGAGTTAAACAAAATCTTATCCTAAAAACATTTGCTTTTACATAAAATATTAGGTTTCTCAGAAAAAAAAAAAAATATTTTGTATACTTCTGCAGCAGAGAACATGTTATTTCCCCTTCCGAGATAGCTATAATAAAGCATATTTGATTGTTTCTGATCCTGCAAAAAGCTGTCTCTAAAAGGTTTAGTTATCAGTAGCTCATTAAAGCCTGCTCTGGTCTGCAAAGTATAAGCATCTGGATTCAGAATTCTTCTGTTGTTGTATTTGAGGGTGTCTCCCTTCAGCTTCCCTCTGTACCACGTTGTAAACCCAAAATGGGACTAAGCACAATTTTTTCTGCACGAGTTTAAATATCTTTCTAGAAGTGGTGAGAGTCTTTTTTTGGCCACCAAGTTTTTTCAGGTTCAGTGATAAAATATTTGAGCTCTTCTAGCACGTTTGAAGGCCTGGCTACCTCACATCACTACTGTGCTTCCTCTGATGTAAAAGGAGCCTCTTGGAAGGTGGCAGAGAAAAGCTCTCAAAGCTCTTATGCACTGCAGCAGCACATGATGCAGTGGAACAGGAGTGGAGAGTAAGGGAAAGAAGAAAATAGGTGGTCCTAATAGGAGACTTGAACTGCCAGGTCTTCTCCTCTGGCTGACATCTTCTGCTTTCTTCCAGAGTCTCAGATGAATAGTAATGTTCAAAATTTAGTGGATGTGGTTTGCTGCTTTAAAAAATACCTGTAAAAACAACAAAACTACCTGTAATCTACCCTCTGGGATTTTTCTTACTTGATGTCCTAATAATTGCAACCATCTCTCAAGAGAATAATTTCATATAAATTAATTACTAATGTCAGAGCATATATTTTTCCTTCAAAGACTTTTTTAGTTTTCAGCTGAATTACTAATTTGTGCTTATGCATTAATTCACATAGCGCAGAGCAGCAGTAGGACACTTTCCCTCGAAAACCCATTCTAAATGTTTTGTAACTTCTCTTCATCATAAAGGCTCTTGACACTGTTGCCAAATGAAGAAATTATTAGTTTGTTTTTAATTCCTTAAAGCCAAATGCAATTTAATTAGACAAGCTATAAAAATATGCTAAATGTAAAACCAGGGAGGAAATTGGAAAACACTGCTGTTCTATAAAAAACTGTCTCGATCAAAGTAAAAGAATAACCTAGTATGCTGCATTTATGGTGGGCTGTATCTGCAGCTTGAATAAATAGGCAAAACTCAAGTTATTGGTTCACTCCAGGAAAGAACAGTTCTTGGGATTGCAGTTCTTCCTATATACCCTTATTTCCTGTGAGTCCGTGTCCTCAAAAAAAAAGTGTTTGCCAACTCATACATGCTAGGTGCATGCTAATTTCAGGTCACTGTGGACTCCAGGAAAATGTGGCAAAGGGGAAAACCTATAGTGGACAACATTTTAGGTAGGGATTTAGATATTAGAGAAAAATGATGCAAAAGCTACAGTGCTTACTCAGGCAAAATAACAACCAGCTATCAGGCCAGGTTAGAGCTTTTCCCTGATTTGAAAGGCAAGGTGTGGCTCCAAGCAGATGAACAGACATGCTCATGTTTCCAGCTCCTGATGTATTAGCTGATGCAGGCCTCAGGAGTTCAAGTCTTTTGGCTTAGTGTCTGCTAACAGGGTTGTAAGCAGGGAGGCAGTAGCAACAGGTTAAAAAAAGAAGGCAGAAGATTACTGTATTTATAAATGGCATTCCAGAAAGAGCATTTATGTGAGGCATAAAAATAAAGCATGGCACAAATTTAAAATTGAAATGATCATGGTCTTTGGCAAGGTAAGGAATGCTCTGTTCAAGGGCTGATGAAGATTAACACTTACTTCTGTAAAGCAGCATGTGTTTGCCATTTCTGAGATGTGAACGCAAAAAGGCCATCTCAGTACTCCTGTAACAATGTGCCCTCCTCACTTGTGGAGAACCCCAGTGGACCAAAGAGGTTTTTCTCTCATTTTGGTTTGAGATTGACCTTATTGTGCATAGCTCCCACTTTCTCAGGAGTCTTACTTTTCATGTTTCTTGTTTTGTTTTCATGCGTGTATAGATAACCACTCTGCCATGCATCTGACCTTGGCAAGCAGGCCATGCTGACTGTCCTGTTCAGGCTCCAGCCAAGAGCACTGTGGGCACCTGGAAAACAAAGCGGGTGCGTGGTGGTGAGGGCACGGTGGCGGCCTCCTCCACCCTGCACCTGCTCCCAGGCACCAAATAATGAATGAGCATGAATTAAACATTGTGAAATACATACTGAGCTGCCTTTGTCCTGGACAGCCAGAGGTAAATCCTTTTGCTGTAGGCTTGGTCTAAACAAACTGAGTGGGACACAGGTATATGGGAAACAGCAGGAGGAAATCCATTTCTACGGGTAATAAATTATATTCAGTAGCTTTCCAGGACTAAGGGGATAGAAGATCCACATAATTCAGGCTCTAAAGAAAACTCTGTATGAGGAGCAGAGTGTTGCTCATAATGGCGATGAGATGGCTAAAGAGGAGGTAGCTGGGAGGTGACAGTCCCTGTTCGGAGCTGTGTCTCTGGCTCAGGGATGCCAGCATTGCCACACAGTGCCCTGGCACCCTGCTGCAGCTGCAGATTAATGAGGAAGAGCCAAGGGACAAAGCCTCTGGGATTTCGCAGAAATCTTTTCTTTCCACAGATGGGATTGTGGGGGAATACTCTAAAAGTTGCTTTGCTTAGAGTCTGAGGTCATCAGCTCAGAGACAAGCTGCTGGGCTCGCAGACAAGCTCCTGGTCTGGCCGTGGCAGCAGAGGTGACAGCAGAGCCAGGCAGGCCTCATTTTGCTTGTTTGGCCTTAACATGGAAAACATCTTCCCATTGCCATCCCAGTTCTGCAGTCGTGCAGGTGAGTAAGCATCTCACACAATTCTGCAGACTAAGAGCAGGGCGGGAGTAGATGCATGATTGCTGTTGTCCAAGGAAAGGTCCTGAGAAGCTAAGTTTGGGCTGCAATGTGCATTTCAAGCTGCTGTGTGTGTTTATGGTGAACCTAGGACCACAAAACATGTGTAGAAATCTGCAAAATTTCCGAGATGTGTAATTAACACTGTAACCCATTGGGACAGTATTAGAAACAGTGACTTAACCGAAAAGCATATCTGTAATTGGAAACATCATGTGAGATGCAAGCAATCGCTCACTTTGTCTGAGCAATGCTGTGTGGAGACAGCAAAGGCATAGAGCGATCTTGAATTGTTTCCCATCTACATGAAGAAAGGTAGGAAATAGTTGTTAATTTGTTCAGGCTAGAAAATGGTATAATCAGTTTATTAAAAAATAAAAATAAAACATCAAATAAATAAAATTATCCCTGTTCATTGTTTGCACACTGGGAATGATCTCACTAGTGCTAGTATGATTCCACAGGCTGCAAACGACCATGAGTGAGATCAGAAAATGACGCAGTGGAAATAAATTGAAAAAGGTTGAAAACTGGATGAGAAATTAAAACCTGTGTTTATGGTTCATTTCAAAACTTCTAAAATATTTTTTGTATTATGGGATTCATATCAACCATCTTTCTCTAACTATTTTAGCTAAACTCTCTCTCAAAGTTTTTGCTTAAATCAGTGTTTGTCAAAAATGGGACTCTGGACAACGTGATCTAGTGGGTAACATCTGATCTAGTGGGTAACATCCCTGCCCCTGGCAGGAGGGTTGGAAGTAGATGTTCTTTAAGGTCCCTTCCAACCCAAGGCATACTATGAAAAACACCAAATGTGGCATCACTGTTTTTCACTATCAAACACAGTGCTCCTGACCACCTGGAGTGTTCAGCTCTGCCTATAGGAACAACCAGTCCCCTACCTGAGTCTGTCCTCATCTGTCATGCCAAAGGCACCCATCCCCACCATCACTTGCGCGATGGGGACACAGGGATAGTACCTGGTGTTTGTTTGTATCCCCTGGGAAGCTGTTTGGATGAGAGCTGAAAGCTATTATGCAGCAATTGGATATATTGTCTTTTCTTGATTGTGGGTGGTCAGGTGAATACAAACTTTATCTTTTGGAGTTTTAAAGATACAATGTGAAGCCCACTCATTCTTCATATTAACCCCCTAGGCATGAGGAAGACATCAGGAGGGTGAAGGGTTGTCGTACTTCTGCCTGCTCGATGCATTTGGCAGCTGCAAGGTGCCTTGAAACTGCAAGGTGTCTGATAGCAGGCAGATGGGCACTGATGTAATTAGCTCATTAAAAGCAGGTAATGGCTTGTAAAGTCATTCAGGTATATACAGTAGGTGTATCAGGTGTACATTTTCTCCCTTCAATGGAAAGCATTTCTTTACAGCATTGTGGTAGGTGTTTTTGCTATTGGTGTTTTGTTTTTATCAAGGAGGAAAACCTGCAAGGAACACATTTGTTTCTAAAACAAGAATGTTAAATTGGTTTGTTTGAGATCAGGTCTGCTATGCACTTGAAGTTTCCTTTCATCAAAGAAAATAAAATGTTCTTGTTTCCAGTCTGTTTACTTTCTAGTGAGAAACAGAAGAAAGACCATATTTTTTCGCAAACTAAGAAGTGGGTTTCTCTACAATGCATAGATAGATAGATAGATTTTGTTAAAATTATGCCTTCCGTTTACTTCCTTACAGAGATGTGGCTATTTTCATAATTTATTGCTACATTCTTTGTCAATTTCAGTTTATACAGTAGAATACAAAGAGTATTTTGTACATCCTCTTTTTTTTTTTTTTAACTTTAATATTTTTGTTGCTAAAGTGTTGATGTAAAAAGCAGTAATAAATAAAATTCCAAATAAAGCGGGGTAACTCTCAGAGCTGTTTTTCCTCACCATCTTATCCCTATTGCTACCACCCTGTGACCTCCCAGTGTAGTGGTTGGTTTTGAGTCTGCCTCTCTGCCTGGAGCATCTCTAAACATGAATGCTGGTACAATCTGGACTGCCCTCTGCACCTTTCAGAGCACTGTTTTGGGAATTATGGCAAATGTGTTTTGGAGTTACTGAGTCAATGTCTCTAGCTAAAACCCTACTACTCTCAAACCACCAAAAACACAAGAAAGTGTACAGAGCTGCCAAATGCTTTGTGGCAACACTTCAGGCAAGTTTGTTGGGTTTGTTTTTATTTTACATGAAAATTAATAAAAGTAGTTGAATTTTGAATGTAAAACTCAGAATTAACAATTTGCTCCAAATAGCTTCCAATAGCTTCCTTTTGCTTAGAGAAGCAAACACTGTTCTATGAAAAATAACTTTTTTCATAATGGAGTATTCAAAATATATGTTAATAGCTGGCCAAGAAGGTTTTACAGTTAGTATCAATAACAGTGCCCGTGAGATTTCCAAGCCATCACACAAAGTAGTTGAGGTATTTTCCTCAAATAGCTGTTTCTGTGGTGGAAAATTGAGGATGCAAATGTCAAAACCCTTCCACAGAAATGAAACAGCAAGTCAGGATGTGATTGCTGCAGCTTTTTGTAGGTTTGGCTTAGATCAGTGCTCAGTACATCCACAAGTAAACAAGGTTTTTTTGTCGAGAGCCTTCCTGTGTTTGCACCTTTCATAGTAGAAGCTTTTATCCATCACTGAAGAAATACCTTGTTTAGACACAGGAACACTTTCCTTGTTATGTTGCTGTATTGTTTCACCTGCAGCTGAAGGACTCCAATGATGCAGTAAGGACAATAGCTAAAATTGATGCCACTTGTTTACTTTGCTCCAACATTTGATATTTGCTGAATAAATGGGGAACAGCTTTTAATACAGTACTGAAGCAGAATAAGAAAGGGAAAAAAAAAAAAAAAAGAAAAAGCAATTTTGTCATTGCAGATGCAGGTGCTGCTAGTAGCTAGGCTACACTTCACAGTTGTATGACTGTACCTTCATTTCTGTTTTTATTACTTGATTAGTTGTTCTCTTATCATATCTGAAATCAAATCTTGCAGAAACATTAGAGCTGAAGAACCTGAGCAAAGAACCCTTCTAGGGCATAACTGAAGTAGGTCCCTTTAGAGCTTGGATATTCATAAAGTATCTGCAGCCTTACTTCATATCACTTCTGTAAGCTAATGGCTGTTTCCTCTTTTCTCAGAGATATCAAGCCTGACAACATTTTGCTGGATGAGCATGGTAAGTGCCACTTCTCTGTGGTCGTGCATATAAGTAGAGACAGAAATAGTACATCCATGATGAAGTTTAGGTGCTTGCCGTTTTCCTCGTTTTGTGTTGCTTTCTCTCTCAGTTCACAAGCAGTTTGGAAAAGGAAATATCCTTTTGTGTTTTGGCTGATGTCTTTTACTTTCTGAGCAGCAGGACTGCATACATTCAGGGCACTATGCACCCCTCATTGCTGTGTTATTTCTAAGGATGCATTAGTGTTTAATCAACACCTCCTCTGACTGACTCAAAAACATCTCTAGAAGTCATTGGCAGGTTTGACGCATTCCATGCTACTTGGGA
Organism: Nettapus auritus; assembly: GCA_011076525.1. NCBI lineage: Eukaryota > Metazoa > Chordata > Aves > Anseriformes > Anatidae > Nettapus > Nettapus auritus. The sequence goes on from CM021777.1 coordinate 19,074,585, forward strand.
TCAGTTGCCTAACAAACCTTATTTTAAGACTTTTGCTGTTGCTTAAAATTTAGTTGAAATGTAATCATTTGAATGCAAATGTACATGCATTTACAAACTGTATGTAATGTATGTTCATGAACAGATCGTATTATAGTTGAACAGATCATCTTCGTTCAGGTACTTTCTTCTTCCTCAAGCATTTGACTTTCAGAGGGAGCTCTGAAGAAAGTTTGGGCTTGGGTATATTACAGATGTAGCTATAAATTTTCCCCTTAGTCTTGTCTCAGGAAAAACCCTTACTATAGTCTTGTGCTACCAGGACACTTTTTGTGTCCTGGCTAAGCAGTCACCGTGAATAGTTGTTCTGACATTTATCAGCTTTTAAGTCATTAAAAAAGCATTTTGTCATTTATTGTTTTCTGAAAATCCATGTAATTGTTTTGTTGCGAGAAATCTTCATTGGCAATGACAGTAAGCCACTTCAAGAGAAAATGTCAGTAAAGGAGTGCAGCCTATCTGAACGTATTATCATTTCAGAGGTTTTAATGTGGATCCTGATGCTCTTGCAGAATTGACACGGTTTCATGTGTAACTAGGCCTGCCTGGAACACCTGAACCCCGGCTCTACTAGCTTCACATATAACCCCTACTTTCATTATTTATTGAGGAGCTGTCAGTGAAGCTGCTCCCAGCACAGGCTGGCAGTGTCTGCTGGGGCAGGATGTGCCGGGCTGGCCCCCACACGCTGGGCAGCTTCCCCCACCCACTGCAGGATCAGGACGATGCTGGCAACTGAGTGGGAGCCACTGGAAAGTAGGTCAGCCTTCTGCCAAAGAGGGAAGAACAAAGGAAAGAGAGGTGCTGCAGGCCTCTACAGCAGCATTCAGCTCAGCAGCGCATCGTCTACAAAACTCCATAATGACACTGCAATTTGGGTTGATTTCTGAGCCTATTCTCTAGTCACTGAGATATTTTAACTGTCTGCTGCAGAGGTTTCAGAGTTATTTTCTGTGACTGTACCCCTGACTTCAGTGTCCTTCTGACTATGGCTACTTGTTCTATTTCTTTTCCTGCTGCATCTTCACCCAAAGATGTGTTCTCTCATGCATACAGAAAGCTGTGTGCACGCAGTTCAACTTCTGTCCCCTGAGCAGCTGTGTTATCAGGATATGTTTATCTACCCTTAGCCTCATAGGTTGTGCTTGTTTTTGTGTCTCCTTCCCTATGGAATGAAGCTGCAGGTCCCCGTTCCCTCTCCTCTTCCTTCACCAGGCTTTCACAATTGTTTTCAGAAAGCACGTGTAATCTACTAATCAGTTTTTGTAACGTACTTGATTGAGTCCAGTCCCTTCAGAGCATAAAGCACCTGAAAGCCTTTAACAGTCAGACTCCAGTCTTTCACCTCTCGACTCCTCTTGCCTTCCAGCTCTGCCCTTTGGCCCATCTTCCAGCTGTGCACACATCACCTAGCCTTCATGTAGGAGGCTCTTTCAGACTTGATAGTGCCAGTGCTTCTTGTGATTCCACACACTGACATGTCACCCTGCTGCTGACTGTCACATAACACACACCTGATGTGTTTGCCTCTGTCTGGTCAGTGACATTGTGGTACCCTATCAATTTCAGCTAAGAAATTGAAGTGAGCCGTAAGTAAAGGAGAATATAGGACAAATTACTTACTGCACAATAAATAAAGCAGTTGTTAGATAACAGATTTGGATCAAGTCCCATAATGAAAAAATCTTCAAGTAGATGACCACCTTCAACAGTCATTCCAAGCACAAAGTGATTTCCTCCTTTAGTGGTAAGTCTATCGATTTGGCTCAATGACAGCACCACTCACCTGGGAATAAAAGAATATAACAGATGGCAGCTTCCAGGAATAGTGACTAATTCCTCAGGAGGTTTTGGCCAGGTCTTTTGTCATAAAACTGAAGAAAAGCTCAGTTGTATCTCTAGTAAAATTGAGAGGTTTTTTTAGCAAGAACCTTGTAGTGGCTTTGCACAATATTATTTCTTATTCCACTACCCAAAGGATCTCTAGAGCAGTACTAAAATGGGTGAATTCATGCCAATGTGGCAACAGGAATGTGATGGGAGCTTATGGCTGTAATAGGAACTTAACTGCCATGTCCCAGAGACTTAATTTGTGGCATTTGCTCTCTAACCTCAATTAAGTTACATCACATTCTCTCTGAGACACCCCATACTCCGCAACATTTACTATCTCTAGTTTCATTCTTTAAAATGTTATCTGAATTTACAGAAACCTTTTTTTTTCTCCCCAAAAGGTATTCTAGAATGGTGAAGAAATTACGTAGTAAGAGATGCTAAATTTAATAAAATTATTTGCCGTAATGCATAACAGGGCATTATATGGAAATATGGAAATAATATATTATTTAGAAACTGGATGCAGTTAGAGATTTTGAGCAATCAGGAAAGCATGAGGCTTAGAATTTGACCCTAAAGCTCAACAGCAGCACCCAGAGTTCCCCTCTTGTCTACCAGTAGCTGATGTCTCTGCTCATCCAGTCCCCTGTTCTGTAATGCTGCAGTTCAGCAATGTAATGCTCAGCCTTGTCACACCACACTGAGCCTTCTTCCTGAAGTCTAATGGGCATGATTTGGTGTGTTCCCAAGTGGGCTAGTTTAAAAAACTTGTGATTTTTTTTTTTTTGAAGTGAATCATTTAAAGGATACATTGAGAGAAAGAGATATTTATGCTTAGAATATTAAATTCTTAATAAGTTTCTATGATTCATATATATCAAAACAGCTCCCCATAAAGTGCAATAAGAGACAGAGATGAAAGAAAAAAAATGCAAGGACAGAGAGGACATTCAGACAAGAAAATAAGTAATACTTTTCTTTCAAGTACTCCCCGGTGTTTTGATGCCCCTTCTTTTGTGGGAAGTGAAGGAAGCAAGGACCTGGCTGATTTTGTAAAGCAATGAAAGACAAGATATGAGAGGCGTGCTCATCCCACACATGGTCTTCCAACAGTTCACATGGCTAACCAGAGGGACCTCAAATTTTCTTTTTTTCCTTCAAACTTGAGTGTGACAAGCATCACAAATTTACTAAGGAAATCTATATGTCGGTGGGACTAACAGCCTACGAGCACAAGTGCAGAGAAAGGACTGGCCTAGATGGGGCTGTTAGCAGGTTAGCTGTCCTGGTGAGCAGTACATGCCTTTTTCTGATTCTGAGACAGCCTAATCATGAAATACAAAATTGCTGAAAAGCTGGATGATAAATTCATTGATGGGGCTGAAGGATGTGTTCATCTTTACCAGATGCTGATGTGGAGGTGGAAGTTCAGTGGCTGAGGCATGATCTTTTGCACCACAGGTCACCTCTGCCCCATGCATGCCCAGCAGCAGTGCCTGGAGCTGTGCACACCAGAGCTCTGTGCAAGGCAGGAGGCTGGTGCCTGACAAAGGGGTGGTCCTTGTCCCTGGAGACATGCAGCCAGATGTTGACTGTGCCCCAATTTGTATGATGCATAGCAGGCTGGTCCTGACAAATCTGATCCCACTCCTACAACATCTGTAGAGAAGCTGCACCTGTGTGCACACCTGTGCTATGAGCTGCCAGACACAGTCTGGACGTGCCTGTTCTAGGGTACATTTTGCACCCTGACCATGGCTAATTTGGCAAAGGGGTGAGGGGGACTCCAGTGCTTTACACACTGTGCACCTATCACTGAAGAGACACAGGCAGGAACAATGGATGTGATACAGTCTTTTTAGGTGGTATCACAAACTGTATTTTGTTCCCCGTATTTTCCCAGCTAGATCAGATACTCGCAGCAAGCAAACTTGTATCCCTGTTCCCACATAACAAGTGTTTGGGCCCAATTGTAAGGATTTCCTAAGATGTTTCACAGCACCCACAGAAAATAACAGGTGTTCATTACCAAAGCATCAACTTAAGGTGATGTTATTCTACTTAAGAAATTAAACAGCAGTGAATTTCTAGCTACTGAAGCTAATGTCTGAGGGAAGTATTGTCATAGCACCTCCATCAGTAAAAGCCACTTTCATTTGTTCTCTGTGGTAAAGGAAACAACAGCAATTCAACCACCCCCCTATTATTACAGAGGAGGGTGATGAGTCTGCAAAACTCAATATACAATGCTTCTGATGGTTTTGATAATTAGTCCAGCTGTGCCAGGAACAAACAAGTTCAGTGCCTTAAGAGAAAACACATGAGGTCATGAAGAAGAAAAGACTATCAGCATTTAATCAGAAGAATTAGGCTAGACTAACCCACAAGGTTCAAAAAAAAAAATCACTTCAGTGAAGTCAGCCTTGCACTGATTGCCCATACTGCTGTACATGATTAGTCTGCTTACTGATATGAGTTTAGGGAATAAGGAATAATAAATTAAGTGCTTGCAAACAAATAAAACACCAAGTAAAAGAGGAGACAAGAGCTGGGAGGATGTATTTCCTTTCTTATCCCTGCAGATCACATCCACTCTTTTTATTTCCTTTTCAGCTTGTAAGCAGCAGTTGTGCATATTGCAGCAGTGATAACAGAAAACATTCTTACCCTACAAGGGGATACTAATGATACTGGAATTTCTTGTGCAAGGACCTTTTGCTTGTTGTAAAAGATATTTTGTTCCATTCTAAAGACATCCTCAAAGGAGGAAAAATAAGAGGTGCTTAGTACCTGGGATCAGCAAACAGCAAGTAGCTAGAAAGCCATTGCTAACCTTACTTGGAAACACTGGAAAATCTTCTCTAAATGCAAACATCATTAACATAAGCTGACTTGTACCAGGAGGCACAATTATGAAGGTGGAAAGCAGTTATCAGTGCACCAACAGGTGTGAATAAAGTTCATGTTACAGGATTTCTTAGCTGTCTTTTCAAGAGGATGATGCTTGCTAGTTCCCACAGAATAGGCCATGTCAGGTAGTTATCTTTAGCTCAGCTTTGAAAAGGCTGAAGTTGTGCTTTAGAAAGACACTAGTTGCTCACAATAACATAGAAATGTTGGGAGCAGGGTGCTGTGCTTTGAGCAGCCTTGATAAAGTCCGTGCAGACAAAGCACGTTGTAGCAGTCTCGTGGTTTTGCTGCTGCGACCCATTCCACATCTTCCATTCCTCCCTATCCTGGGCACAGGCTTAGCACTTGCTGCTGCCCTACGTTCCAGCCCTCAGCTCAGCTGGAAGCCGCTTCTGAGGCAGGTTCTCACCCTGCACAAGCCAGAGTCACCAGCCTGGAATGCAGTCGGGGAGCCCTGTTCTGTCCAGCAGGACACTGGGCTTCCTGAACAGCATAAGCTGATGCTTCAAGGCTGTTTTTTTTCTTTCTCCAGGTGGTGCCTATTTTATAGCTACTATAAAGTAGCTATATATTTAATATAAATAACATATTTAATATCAATATTAATATTAATATATTTAATATTAATATAACTATTAATATATTTATTTAATAAAAATGTATTTACTATATTAAAACATAAGCATTGGTGAATTTACATTTACAAGCCATAAATGAGAATGTTTTGTCCCCTATAGTTTTGTAATACTTCCTGCTTCATTTCTTTCATCTTCCAACCAATTACAGTTTAAAACAGGTTAGAATCTGAGCTCACGAAAAAAAAAAAAAAAAAGTCTCCCAGCAGCACTGAAATGAACCTATGAATCTAAGGATAGAAATAAATGAGAACGGTTGGGAAATTCCCTTTAGAATGATTTTCATCAGAAGAGACCATTTGGTAGCATATCATTTTACACCAGCACAGAATTCATGAGATTATAAGAAATCAAGATATAACATAGGCTAAAAATATAACATTAATTGCTCAAAAATATCACAGATTAAAATGTCAGGGATTTAAAAAAAAAAAAAAAGTTGACTTTTTTCAGTATGAAGAGGTAAGTTCCATTTTCCCAAAATTTTTTAAAAAAAAAAAAAAAAAAATCATTATTGACTAGTTGGAGAACTCCAATCTTTTTTTGCTCTCCAGAGCAAAATAAGGGGATACTTCATCTAACAAGATACATCTGTAAGCAACCTATAAGCTGAAATATTTTCTGTAACTTCTGGCACCAAGTTTTTTTGGGTATTTCTTGTGTAAACTTAAAGCAAATCTGCTTACACATTAACTTCTCTTTCAGGACATGTGCACATCACTGATTTCAATATTGCCACGATGCTGACTAAAGAAATGCAAGTTTCCACAATTGCCGGCACAAAGCCATATATGGGTAAGAACTGATTAAAGTTACATGTTTTTGAATTGCCATTTTATAGGCCTGATATGTCAGCTGTGCTGAGATACAACTGAAGTCCTTTGTGATGCAAGTTTGAATTCTCATTCCTGGTATGTTAACAAAAGACACACATCTGTCTGACATGAGAAACTACCTAGCTAGTGCTGCAGAGGACCCCCACACACACCCTTACGCAGCTGGAGGAGGTGTGGCAGGCACCAACTTCACACAGCAGAACAAAGTAAGCCTATTGCAAACACTGATTTTAGCAGCACTGTACCATGCAGCTTAGTTTTGATGATAAATTGAGAAGTTACATGCCTGGGATCTCAGAGCATGTCACAAGCAGTGCCAAGTCATTAAATAGTAGAATCATAGAATCATTCAGGTTGGAAAAGACCTTCAAGATCATCTGGGCCAACCATCACCCTACTCCCAACATCACCCACTAAACCATGTCCCGAAGCACCACATCCAACCTTTCCTTGAATACCCCCAGGGATGGTGACACCACCATTTCCCTGGGCAACCCATTTATTTCCACAGATCTCTTTTTTTCTTTCTGTTAGCGATGAAACACTCTTACAACCCTTGAGAAGGGAAGTGAAGTGCAAAGGCTTGTACTTATTTAGTGAGGGACTGAATACAAGCCTTACACCGCTGCATACAAGCCTTACCCTTCCCTCTTCTTTCTTTGATTTCTAAAAATTGCATTTTTATGAAGCTTTTAACCTCCAGGCAATGACGTGGAACTAGTCCCAGGCAGGAAAACTGCTCTGGCAGCTGTAGGGGTGCACAAAGGGATGCCCTCTGGGGCAAGGTGGCTCTGGAGCAGTCAGTCGCTCCACTGCTGCATTGGTTCCAGGTAGGAACAGTTTTTGTGAGCAGATCAGTACACATGCATGGAAGAAAGACACACAGTGCTTGCTCCCTGAGCAGACCTTGTTTCCCTACTACTCAAAATAAATAAATGAATAAACAAATAAAAATCCTTCTTATTCTTTTCCCCTTTAGAAGAGGGGTACAGAAACCTTACTCAGGCTTGCTTACTAGTCAGACCAGTGAAGCTAGCTATTCAGGCAGTAAAAGACCTCCTGGATACTTACAACACAAGCACAGCTAGTAAACATAAAGCAAAACACCATGAACCTACCTGGGACGAATCAAGGCTGAAGCATGCAGGAAACAAACTGCAGAAAAACGTCCTGAGTGAATGCAAAAAGAGCTCTTGTGCAAACATCACACATAAAAGTCTTTGTATTAGGTAAAGCATGAGTGTGACATTCCTAAGTGAAACAAAACCACTCAGAAGGATTTCTATACAGCTAACGCTAAATGCAAAACAAAAAGCTTTCTTACAGAGTAAGACCATCTGCTAGACCTAAATACCAAGACCTCCACACAGCTACCACAAAGCCAGATCCTTAAGGGAAGGGGAGGAACCCAGCATTCTCCTTTTAATCAGAAGGACCAAAGTGACCTCTCACCTTTGCATCACCTGGTGCAATCATTTTAAAAAGGAAAACATGCACAAAAGGAAATCATTGCTTCCTGGTTTTGCTTTAATTTTATTTAGAGCAGTTCTTGCCTCTGTTCTCACTCACAAAATAAACCACAGTATTTTTTTCCCCTTCATCTCAAAAGGGAAATTTATTACCTAGGGAAGAGAGGGAGTATTTCAGCCTGTGCCTCTGCTCACTTTGTATTAACATGGTAGCTTCCTCCTAAAAGGCTGCGGTACTTAGGCTTCATTCAGTTAAAATTTGCTTTTTGTCACCAAGGGTGCAGTTGACACTATGTCTACGTTTATGCTGCATATTAATGTTTCTAAAGAGCTGCTTTCATTCACTGTGTGAGGCTGCATTTAGATTCTACCAGATGGAAGTACTTTAAATATGAGCAAAGAAAGATGAGTGGGAAGGGAACAGCTTTCAAACATGGACATCTACTAAGCACTAGCTGAAGAGCAGAGAGGATTTCTGAGGGAAGTGAGAAGATATTCAGTCCAATTTTATGCCTAGATTCAGAGAATTAGGGTTATTGCTTATTCTGGAGCACATTTACTGTGGAGCAATGGGCAAGTGCTGTGGCAGAAAAAGCCACTTATTCTTCTCTGTCTTTGAGAACAGAGGAGGATTGAGAAGATCCATGTGCAGGGCCTATGGGAAGCTCAGATTGAGAGCATAGCAGCACAGGAAGCACTGCACCAGAACAGTGAGAGGTTTTAGTGCTTTATATGACATAGCAAACTAACTGGGTCTGGTAAATCTATAAGTGTTTACGGGAGTTATATAAAGCATCCTGGAACCAACATAAATTGGATTGTATTTATCATTGTTGAATATTCAAGTCACACTGGTGGTAGCACACCTATTTATCAAGGCCACCCCCCATCAGTTACACACATCAATTAAGTTTTGCAACAGTCCTTTAGGAGTAGAAATCATTTAGTCCCATTTCACAGGTGGGGATAGTAAGGCTCAGAGGACCTGAAATGCTTGTTTGGGTTTTAACACAGTAGAAAATGTTTCATACCATGCTAATTGTACCTGTAGTTAGGCAGCAGGGTCAAGATTTCAAAGTGTGCCTGTTTCCAGGGCAGGCAAATATCTGGGTTAAACCTCTGTGCTGTCGACTGTGTCAGATGCCATCTCTGCCCTGAAGCACGGTGTTGAGAGCAAAGCAGGTCACAGGATCAGCAGGTGTTCGCATCCAGCTGCAGGGAGCAGCAGCAATGTGCTGCACAGCACTTGTCATGGCGCAGGCTCAGGTGGTTTGCAGGCAGGTGCTTGGTCTTCTCTCTGCTCTTTGTTCCTCAGTACTGCATCGTTCTGCACTGCAAGACTGAGACAGCCCTCGTGGAGCCTGACAAAGACCAAAAAATGAACTGATGCAAGGAAGCCATGCTTAAAATTGTGCACCTCCTCAGTATTTTGGTAAAGGGCCAATCTACCAGTCACATACCATTGTTTTGAAGAAAAACAAAGCTATTATCAGCAAAGTGGTAATGGGTAATATGCTAATTTATGTCTTAGGCAGAATAGCGGGGATGCTCTCTGTGTCACTGGATGAGGTGTTCATTCTGTGCTGCTGATTTCCACTCCAGACTGCAGCAAGGCAAATGATCTCTTTTCTGTATTTCACAGCACCTGAAATGTTTAACTCCACAAAACCTACCGGCTATTCCTTCGCTGTGGACTGGTGGTCATTAGGAATCACTGCCTATGAGCTGCTCAGAGCCCGGGTACTGCGCACACGGCTGCTGTCACTGTCTGTCCTCTCTTTCCTTAAGCACTCTCTTGGAAAGGTTGATACCTTATAACAGGGATTAAAGTTCCAAGCCAAATTCAATGCCTTAAAGTTTATTACAGTATAAGCAGCAGAAACAAAATCTTCATCAGAGCTTTTGTGATCACAGCTAAGAGCTCAGAGAGAAAACACTGCAATACAGAATAACTCATTGTGACAGTTCCGCACAGTGTCCAAGGACATCTCAATTGGCACAGACTATTCAAGGAAAGTGGAGCCATCTGATTAATGAGTGAGAAATCCTTAGGTTTGGTCTGTAATAAAGTTGACTCTGAACTCCCATCCTGCAAGAAAAAAAAAAAAAAAAAAAAAAAAAAAAAAAAAAAAA
>CM021777.1:19084542-19116524 GCA_011076525.1 Nettapus auritus
AAAAAAAAAAAAAAAAAAAAAAAAAAAAAAAAAAAAGAAAAAAGAAATTTGGAAAAAAATAATAATCTTGTTGCTTTTGCAATAAGACTAAGCAGTTTGAGCAAAAGCAGACCACAACATGTAAATTATTAATTAGGTACAATTCATGCCTGTTGTGTCAACGTTCTGCTTCTAACCTAGGTAATGTTGGGGGCCTGGTAGACAAATGATTAGATCAGTGTTTTGGAACTGTTGTGTAAAAAGCTGAATAAAATTATTTAAATTATATTCTTCTAAGCAAAAGGTGATTTAAAATCTTGAGAGGCTAGAAGACTTCTTTTTAAACAAAGCAAACACTTTTTAAAGAAACCCTACAATCAATCTTTGCAGAAAGACTAAAAATAAATTTTATTAATATAAAGAACAGATTGTGAGTGATCAAGTTAGTACACATTAAGAGGATGTCATTGTCTGAACTGTTGAGTAACTCTAAAAATGTTAATATGTGAATTTTCTATTTGTAAATTTAAAGAAATTGTAGGACTGTTCATCACATCAATTTTTGACTTGATGGCATTATTTCCAAAGACAGAAGTAGAAATGCTGTTAAGTATTCAGGCATCATGTCACAGCCATGATAAAAAGTATCTTCAGTGGTGGTTTCTGTATTGGAAGTGAAAGGAGACCTTGAGGTCCACCTAGTGTCTGCATGTGTTAAGCACAATGCACCTGATTTCATCTCACGATTTGTAGCTATTATTTTAAATGCATTTTAACAGCATTCATCTCCTGCTGTCTGCTGTGCCACTGCATTGTAGGTCATTCTGCAGCCTCGTGTCATACCTGGGGCTTGTGGCCTCTCTTGGGGCAGTATTTCTTCATGTGATCTGATAGTTAGGAGAAATCCTGCTTCTTTTTACTTGTGTTGTATCCAATGTGAATGAAGAACTGAAAACAGAAGAGCTTTTTACAGAAATATTGGGAATGCTTTAATGGCAGCACTATATTATAAAATCCTTTTCCATAGTCCTTCAAGATACAAATGTTGACAAGGCAAAGTAAACAAAAGCTGGTTAATGACTCTAGATTTTGTTTTGCCTCCTATCTGTCACACTGTTTAAACATCTAGTTATTATTATTATTGTTCTTCCTGACATTATTATTTTGTTTATTACAGTGAGATATTTTCAGTGGGGAGTTGGGAAATGTGCAAAGAGATTTTGTTTGGAGCTACCTTGTTCTAAAAATATTTCCAAACAAGTTGGAAAAAGATATGCATTAAAATGCTTTTCCTTGTTGCATTTTTCACAGAGGCCATATCATATTCGCTCCAACACTTCCACAAATGAAATGGCTCACGTGTTCAAGACAGCTACAGTAATGTACCCTGCTGCTTGGTCCAGGGAAATGGTGACACTAATCAAAAAGGTGAGGGCAGCTGTGGAAGCAGAGAGCTTAGGAGCATTGATGTTTTATAGCTGGAAGCCTGCTGGAATGAGTTAAGTCTTTTCACTGGGCCCTCTGGCCTTTGTAGTAGATTGTGGGGATTCATTGCAAACTGCATCCAGACCCAGTGTCAGTGACTTTCAGATGGTACTATATGATAAATATCGAGTTTTTTACTATTATAGACACAAAATAGCGAGTTTTTTACTATTATAGACACACTAATGTAATAATCAACTAACAGTACTGCTTCCTGGACTAATGGTGATGGAGCTTGTGTTGGCAACTGTGGCTGCTGCTAATGCATCTCTCCTAAGGACACAGGCAGTCTTCATTTCCAAAGGTTCTCCTATAACTTTGTCTGTCAAGAATTATGTAACTTAGAAGTAGATGCTGATATATGTATCCGCAAATTTGGCCTAAAAAAATTGCATAAAATTTTTGATTTATGAAGAAACATTTTTGCTACTAAGGAGAAGGTTTGCAAGAAGTGCAGGTAGTATTGAAATCCTTTGAAGTCATGAAGTTTATGCACCACTGTAATTAGTTTTTAATAAGCTGTTGTCAAAATTGCTTCTAAATCATTATTGGAATTGTTTTGAAGCTGAAAATCATGTTTGTAGTGAAACTATATCTTCGATAAGCAAAACTATTGTTTGTCAGTATCAGACACTGTATGCATACAATGGCAGCAAAGCTGAAATACTGAACTCTGCTTAACAGTACTAGCTGAAAAATTTGGAAAATGTGTGAATCAGTTTTCTAATTTTCAAATAAGTGTGAGCAATAAAATAGTACTTATCATGTTTTGTTCCAAGTAGTATAGAGAACTGTTATTTTGACCTCTCTAATGAAATGCTCTCAAACTCTTTAATGGAAACAAGACATCAATTCCTTGCTGAGACAATAACACAGCATATTTCCAAGAAGGAAATTGAAGAATGTTTCAATTTATTTAAAATTATATGGAGCTGGAATTTCATTAAGCCTAACAGTAATATAGGTATATTTACTGCAGATGTCCTTTGTGTTGTTATTCATTTTTATGTTACAAGTTTTTCCCTTGGACCATAACACGCTGCAAGCCATACAGGCTCCCTTGTGAATAAATAATGCAATGTCACAATTTAAATTTCCAAGTGTTCTTTGCATCTGCTCTGACATCCATATGTATTATATATGAAGCCAACTAGGGTATTTTCCCAGCATCTCCTGTGAAATTTTGTATTTATTAAGGTTCAAAGCAAAATATCATTGCTAGCAGACCTGCATCACTCATGTTAGGACTTAAACACTGAATTCTATCAGGAGGAAATGGACTGTGAGTTACGTTATTGTTTCGTCTGTATATACCACACACTCTGCATAGCTTTTGCCTCCCACAACTCAGCTGCAGGCACTAACCCTGGATGGGGGCTTGAAGGGGTCCAGAAGGTGCAGATTGCCTGGTTTTCCTGCATGCTATACGTAGTCAGCAGTTTATGCAATGCTGAATCCTCGATCTTTAAGACAATACTCCATCATTTCCTTCCACACAAACAATTTCTACAGCACTGTTAAAATATTCTGAAAATAAGCAGTGTGAATCCATTATTTCACAATGGAGTGATGCATATTAATATTCCATGACTAGAGTTAGAAAACAGGGATGGTTTACTGATATGCTATTAAAACTGGAAAGCAGAAGCAACAGTTCCCCATTCTGTAACGAATGCTTTTTCTTTTAACCTTGGGCAAATTGTTTAAAGTCACTGTGCCACCTCAGCTCCTGCTCCTAAAATGGTGATAAAAGTTGTTAATAAAAATGAGAAGAAATAGATTTAAAGATTGTGAGCTACTTACGTATTCTGGTGAAGGCTGAGACAGCCATTGAAAACACCTAGTATTAATGCAGCATTGTTAATCGTGCTTTATTTCCTGGAGCTTTATTCAGCAGAGCCTTCACCATTGTTTTTGGCAGATAAGTAACATTTGAATAGCTTCAGTTTGCTTGTTTGCCCCAATTATCTGTAGCTTATCCGTGTTTTAACAATTTTAGCAATCTCACCCCCTTTGCAGAAGTGACTTGCAGTTGGTTGGTTGCCGGTGCCAATCTCCTGGTTGTATGGGGCCAAACTGGCGGTCTAACCCAAATGGCAGACCTACCCAGGCCTCAAGCTTGTCCTCAGGTACAAATGACAAAGATGTTCTTGAGTACCTCCTTGCCTTTGTAACCACATGCTGTTGCCACTGCACTTCCCTGGGTACCTGAACAGAGTGCAGGGGCAGTAACTAGCTAGCAAAGGCAAAGCTGGTACATTTGTGAAAAAGCAGGTATGGACACATGTATACTCAAAACTCTGATTGTTGTTTCCCTTCTCTAGCTCTTACCTGGTGTAACTTCACCACAGACATGTTTGTATGTACCTAATCTTTCATTTCATGTTTTGGGGTCTCATTCTAACCTCTTGCATTTCACTCTTCACTGCAGTTGCTTGAGACAAATCCTGATAAGCGTTTTTCTCAGCTGAAAGATATCCAGGACTTTCCATATCTGTCCGATGTAAACTGGGATGCTGTTCTCCAGAAAAGGATAATGCCAGAATTCATTCCCACAGTAAGGCAATTTTAAGTTTGAAAGGTTCTTAATGTGTCAATGTTCCTGTAACACGCTGCCCTTGCACCTTACACCAAGTCAGAGTGGGAATGTCTTACACAAAAACATCAGATGTCCTAAGGTAAAGGGGAAAAGTGGAAAGGGCAGAATTTTCAATTGTCTGTGGATGTAATAAAGATTAATGGGGGGGTATCTATAAAGTATGGGTGCCCCAAACATGATCTGCTCTGTTTATAATATTATCAGAATTTCTGGTTGCAGACTTGGTTTTACATGCCCATGAGCACCCTTGACATGTCATATCAAATATATGATGCTATTGTTTGTGAGACATCCTGCACTGAACCTATTTTCTTAGCAGCCCTGTTTAGAACCACCTCTCCAAATGCAAATGCAAATGCAAATAATAATAATAATAATAATGAGCAGACATAGACTCATTAGGAGCCTGGAGATCACCAGTCATTGATAATTGTTTCTTCCTGTAATGACTCTCCCTAACAAGCCCATTGTTCGCAGTAAAAGAACAAATACAGTAGATTAGTGTTTCTGATCCTTTTTAAATTGGATTTAAGCAGCACACAAGTACCATAACCCTTTTTGAAAATAATCCAAGGATTGTTCTGTGCAGAGTTGCTCCAACTGTTTTTCACTTGGAGCCAAGCAAAAGAAGGGCTAAACTATGAATATTTAGCTGCTTGTTTTTTCCCCTCTATCAGTAGTTTTCTCTGTGGTGTATTGCTTTAAAACCCTTTTTACAAGACCTTGTACACCTTCCCAAGAGAGGCACAGCCCAGCCAAGAAACAGAATTCTCACTGTCACTTTGAAGCAGCCAATGGGTTGAATATAAGTAGTAAGCACAAAGGGAGCAAGTGTTTTTTCAAATGATGCAAACACACCTTGACAATGTTCCGCTGGCTGAAGAAACTGATAAAATATGTAAGATGTACAGCAGGTGTTCTGGCTACATGTGCAATTGTAATTAATACATTTTTTACAAAATTCAGTTCCCAGATGCACTCCAATTTATGAGTCTCTTCAAGACAGGCACTAGTCACTTAAGGCAACCTTTCTCTCCCCTCCAGAAAGGCAGACTGAATTGTGACCCAACCTTTGAACTTGAAGAAATGATCCTAGAATCCAAACCTCTTCATAAGAAAAAAAAGCGCTTGGCCAAAAAGGAAAAAGACATCAGCAAAAGCAATGCGTCACAGGTGAGAGCAAGCAGGTACATGCACGTGGTTGAGAAGTCTCTCATTTTCCATGAAAGCTGACTATTGCTTAGCAAGACCACAGCAAACTGTTTGAACAGACTATGTTTATTCCTTCAGGCAAATTTTTCTCCCAAGATTCTCCTTCATTCCTTACCCAGATGTACTCCTCAGAATGGTACAGTGGGACCAACACACACTATTGCTTTTCTAAAATCTCCAATTAGGTGTGTGTGTTGGGGGGATAAGGGGTGGAGGGAATGGTAACCTGTAAATGTTGAAGTTAGGTGTATCTAAGTTGCAAAACACTCCAGAGACACTGCACAGTTTTTGTGGTTCTGGAGAGATTCTTTTGGGTAGAAACTTGTTCTTCTGTTCGCTTTGGTTCTGTCTCAGGTCCTGCAAAAACATAAAACGTTTCCAGGGCCATAAGCAACCCAGGAAGAGGTAGCGCTTTGAAAACACAAGCTGGTATCATTGAGCTTAGCAAAGTTGTGGGTTTGAAATATTCTGCTAGTCAGGAACTGGTGTCAAAACTCTTACTGGCTTCAATAATGCCAGAATTTCCTGTCTAGATCATGAAGATTGCTTTGGCTTTAAAAAAAACTTCATTCTTCCTCATCCCTTTAGTTATATGGTACTGAGATTTTCTTTAATACAGTTATGAAAAGGTCAAATGCATTTTTGACCATCTTAAATATTTTACCAAACCCCCAGTCATAGATTTTTCAAATATAAAACTGATTCTTTTTTGTTACCAGTGGAAGCAAACATCCTTTAAAGCAACTGTTCCTCTGCTTCTGGAGTTGGCAGGGTGGCCAAAGCACTGTCCAAGGGTGAATTACAGATAGCTCTGTGCAGTGAGCAGACCTCAGAGAGTGGGTCAGTCGGGTTTCATGAAGCCAGGTTGAATTGTGAACATTCAAAAAGGAATAGAAGAAAACATGCTTAAAGGTGACTTAACTTGGAAATGTGTTTATCTGCAAAAAGGAGCCTTGTTAATCAAAGCACCCCAGCATTAAAAATCAGCTGGGATCTCAGGACTTGACCCTGCATAAGGTTTGGCTTTCTCATGCATCCCCAGTGTGCCGTGCCCTCCCTTGGCACTGGAGCCTTGTGCTTATTTTCCTTTCCAATAGCAAGAGCCTGGATAACTTGCAGTGTTGAGTCAAGATCTGTATGCCTGTTTGGGAGTACAGCTCTCTACACAGTTAACACAAGTAACCAGAATCTGAATTGCTTCTTTCATGTAGACCTTCCACAAAATAGAGCATGAAATAGCTCCTGAGCTGCTGCCTCCCTCCTGCATTGTGCAGGAAATCTTGGGTACACTTCACTGTGGTGAGTGGTTTTATGATTTTGCAGCCTGGGGTTTTTCTGTAATAGAATAGAATAGTGTGGATATACAATGTATAATTTGGAGCATTGTAAACCTACTGAGTTGTGTGTGAGGAGAGTTGTAATTCCATTCTCCCAACTGCAGTGCTGGAGATGCTCTGTACCTAAAGATATCTCCGTATATCCTTGAAGCTGCCCTTGTGAAATCTTTTTGTGTCAACTGTGAATTTATTCTGTTATTCCTCATCCTTTTATTTTTCTATTCAAATGTGAAAGGCCTACCATCTTCAAAAGCACCTAGAGATGCTCCAGAGGGACTTCATTGTTTTCAACAGAGAAAAGTAAGTAATGATAAAAAGGCAGTGTAACAGATGCTGGCACAATTACAAAGACTTTGGCAGACTCACATTTTGGGCCACCTCAGCAAACTGTAGATTGGGTTTTAGAAGCTTACTGAGGAAGCCGTTGAGAAAAACAGACACTGGTGAATGAATGCAGTTTCAGCTGTTGTCTGCCAGGGACTGAAGAGGTGTTTTCATTCATGAGGGAGGGGGCCAGGCCCGCAGCCACAACCTGTGCTCATGGCCTGGCTTGCGGGGCTGGTACTGGTAGTCCTGCAGTCAGCTCTCATCTCTAGTGGTACTACCAGTGCTGCCTCCAGACCACAGAGCTGCAGAGAGCCGGACCAGAAGCTGGTGATAGAGCCTGGCGCCAGGCACATTCCTGGGCCAGGTGCTCCAGAGCCATCACTGCCTCCCGCTCCCACATGCCATTCCTGGGGCTGCGGCCAGGTGCCCTGTGCACACCCCTGCCAACGTGGAAACTTCTTTTTTATTGTTTGGACTTCAGCCCCTGGGGCTGCAGCAGGGGTGCTGCCTCTGCAGGGAGGTGCAAGCCCAGGCCTCAGTGTCCACAGCAAAGACCTTCTTGCCCTTTCCACCACCTTGCTGCTCCTGCATAAAGTCCTCAGTGCCCCCCACCCTGCATACTGCCCTGCCACCAGGGGTGGGGTAGGGAGGGGCAGGGACAGGCAGGGATTAGCAGAGATGGTGCTCCTGCAGGCTTAGTTGTAGCATGGCCAGGCTGGTCCCGAGCCCATCATGGACCTGCTGAAGTTCGGGTCTTCTCCATGGGTGGGCAACCATCATCCTCCAGCAGCAGCCTGCACAGGAGGGCGCTGGGCTCGTGCAGGAGCAGGAAGCTCACAGGCAGTGCCAGGCCCTCCTGCAGCTTGACCTCCTGTTCTGCCCTAGGGTGAGACACCAGCACAACGAAACCCAGGAACACGCGGCGCTGGCAAATTGCAGAGGCATGCACAAGGATGGCCAGAACAACAACTTCTGAGCACAACAACCCTGGCAGTGCCACACAGCCCCATCGCACCTCCTCCCACCCAGTGCTGCAGACCTGGGTGTGGAGGAGGCCCTGTGGGATGCCCTAGCAGTTTGCCACCAGCAATTAGAATCCATTATTTTGCCTTTCTTGGTGGCAGGAATGTGACTGAGCCACCAGCAATTAGAGCCCATTATTTTGCCTTTCTTGGTGGCAGGAATGTGACTGAGCCACTCAGCACTCTTCCTTTTGGGCTTGGCTAGCCAGTATTGCAGCCTTGGGGCTGAGTGCCAGGCAACTGCCAGCAGGAGCAGAAGGGTTGGGAGTGCACCCTTAGTAGGGCTGTTACTGCCAGATTCATCCTGGTGGAAGATGTTGGTCCTGACTCTTCAGGGGCGAGGATTGCTGCATGGGCTCTCAGTTTATTGCTCCTGTTGTAAGAGGCAGCTCTGAGATGCAGGATCTCCACCAGCACAGGTGGAAGGTGGCCTTTGCTTGCAGAGGTCTCCTGCAAACATCCCCTAAATTTGGTTGTGGAGGGCTGGAGGTGGTGACCAACTCCTTCCCTATCTGGGTGGGGGCAGCAAAGGTTTCCTGTGAAGCCCCCCTCTCACCACGCTGTTTCCTGGCCCATATCGCACAGAGCTGGGCTGGCCTGGTGGGTGATCAGCGCACATGGGCAGCTTAAGTAGTGACAAGGTAACAACCTAGTACTGGCAAATAAGCAGCATCCAGAAGCTTTTCCAGGTCATCCTGAAAAATCCATTCACCATCACATTAAACTGCTGCAGCTCTCTGAATCTGATGGTGTCGTGGCTTCCAACATCAGAGGTAAATTTGAATGTGTAGTTTTTATCTCTCTATGGTTGATTTTATACTTGATTTAAGCAGCTATTCTTTGCAGTAACAGCTGTGCCCTTGGTGCAGCCTTTGCCAAGACTGTGATTGGCCAAAGCATCTCTATTACGATAATGCGGGGAATGATGCTATTACTTAAATGCTTTGGCAGACCCAATTTTTCACCTTGTTATTCAACATTTTTCCTAATCTCAGCAATATAATGAATGCGTGATGAACTGTGTGCCTCCCATTTGCCCAGAGGTGTTCTTGTATCCCCTGTGCCTTCCTGTCTTTCTCTCTCTGGCTAAATCTGATTAACTGAATAAAAACAACAGCAAATGAAAGGTTCCTTCCCAGATAACCAAAAGCTAATGTTACTTCTGAGGTCACTTGCATTGCAAGGCAGAGTGGATGTTCTTCCTGCCTAGTGCCATCTAGGACTTTACTGGACTCTGTTTAAATCTTTTCTCCCGGATAAAGACTCCCTCTGCCTCTCAAGCTGTGGATTTTGTCCTGTTCTGACATAGAAGAAAAGTCAGATTCTTTGCCCAGTCCTAAACAGAGTCTGGGAGGGCTCTGTCAAGTCTGGATGTGGCAACAGCTCTACCTGTCACCTCAAAGCACACAGCTACAGTCACCTTACCCTGGTGCCACAGCAGAGAGGCTCATACACCACAGACCCGGACAAGGAAACTGCTGCTGCTCCTGGCTGGGGCAAACAGCTATTGCTGCATCAATACTGGTGCACTCTCTGACCAAAAACAAAACAAAACAAAACAACAACCAAACCTCCTCAAACAGCTAAGAGAGAACATTGTATCTTTAAAAATTCCCCACAGACCTCTAAAACAATCTCTACTCTCAGAGGCACAGTCTCAGCTTAATCACTACCAGGCAACAGGGAAAAAATCTTAAATTATTTGATAGCAGAGGTTGACAAAACTTCCAAGTATGAACAGTCTTCCCCACCCTGGCTCAAGTATTCTGGCATGGCCCCTTAAGGACTGCTGCACAGATAACTTGTCCTGTCTGAATTGCAGGCACGTAAAAATAAATATTTCAGGGTCAAATACTTGACCAAAAAAAAAAAAAAAAAAAAAAGTGTATTTATTTAGCACTGCCTAAATTGACACTTATTTTTTGTAATATTTTAAAAACAGACAAGTTTTTTGAATGCCTCGCAAGCTTTAGAAGGTTGTGACCCTTAGTTTGACAAACACCACTTCATAGAAGGGAAACATTTAACTCACAGGTGCCCACAGCCTCCAAACCTGCCCCAGCTGGGAAGACCTGAACACAGTGATGTGCAGAGCTGGTCCATGTCACTGCACAAGTGACAGGCACAACCCACAATGGCCAGGTCAGGCTGCAGCCAGAGACTACATGGACAAACTGAACAGACGTTCACCAGCGCTTGCACCAAGCTGTTTTGCTGATACCTTTGCTTTTGCCCAAGAAGCCACATGGTCCCAACATCTACACCAGTCCCCAACACCTATACCTACACGGATTCCCTCTGGTCATGCAGCTCCCTCAGCTCAAACAGCCCAAAGCTGCTCCAGGAGCCCTGCACCTACCCACCCATGGGACACAGCTTCCCCAGCTTCCCCTGCCCCTGCTCTCCCAAGGGCCAGGCAAGCAGACGTAGCCTGGAGATCAAAAAAGCCAGCCAGAAAGACAAATTGTTTGAAGGAACAGTTGTTTTTTTCTTTTCTTTCTTTTTTTTTAATAAAGTGTACAAAGTCATGAAATACCTTACATGAGGCACTGTGACAGCTGTTACAGAGAGATTCGGGCTCCCCCGTGGGCCTCATGGTGAAACACCAACAAGAGCTGGGTGAACATGACACAGACCCGTGACCCTGCCCAGCCAGTGCCCATGACGGTCCTCCCCACTTTCGCACACAGCGGCATCCCACAAGCATTCAACACAAAGAACGGCCTCTGAGCCGAGCAACCTGTCTGAGCGGCATGCATACAAAAGGGAAGAGGAAAAACACAACCCATCCCAACCCACAACAACAATAACAGGATTTTAAGGCTATGCATAAAACAAAATGAAGCAACATCTTTAAAGCTAGGTAGCAAGTAGCATTTGTGAAACATAAGGCTTGAGGCTTATTGATTCTTCAGAACAGGTTTATTTGCTTTTCCTTCTTAAACACCAATGTACCATTTTTCTTCCTTTGCTCGTACTTTGCTTCCTTCTCGAGGTTTAACTCAGGGAGGTTATATTGGAGCGGCCTCCTGGGGGCGCAACAATGCGTTTGCTGGCGGAGCGAACACCTTCATCGATCTGGGTACCTGGTAGAGGGCAAGAAAGAACAAAGGGAAGAGGGAAAGTGAAGTTGAGAGGATTTTCTTCACAGGACTCAGCCACCAGTAAGGCTGGGGTCTTCCTGAAGGTCTCCTGGCAGCCTGCAGCAACCTGCTCTGCCTCCAACTCTGGCAGGACCCTGAGAGCAGTGACCTGAACGTCTCTGCAGACACTCCTCCAAGAGCAGACCCATGCGGCAAGAACAGGGTCTGGTGCTGGGCTGACAGTGCCATGCCTGCAGTCTGGGCCCATCCCCACAGCCCCCACCCACCACAGGGGCACTGTACTCCGCCAGCCCAGCCGCTGTAGTGCTCACCTGACAGACTGAACCCCGACTGATGGAGGTTCCTGATGGGGGGTGTCTGTCGCGTGGGGGACCCCCTGGTTGACCCTGCAGGGGTGCCCCCCTTGGGGGTGGCAGTCAGGTCAAACACAGGTCCATCATACATGCCTCGGGGCACAGCATGCATCTCCGCCATCTGTTACAGGAGAGAAGTGAGACAGTGAGGCTGCTGTGATCCCTGTGAGTGTCCTGTGAACCCACTGACACCACCAATGTCCTGCTGCACAGAGCTCTGGCTGCCTGGTACCGCTGAAGAGGCCACTTGCATTACCAGCCCCATGCCCCTCTGTCCTGCATGCCCAAGACCTCCTGCTGCAGTAGGAAAGCAGCGGGGGAGCTGCTGGACAGGCATCACCCACTGCTGGCCCAGCCGAGAGTCCTGCCTCCAGTGGGGGCACACTACCAGCAACAAGCCTTAGCTATCCCAACTGTATATTCAACATACACTGATTTGCAGCACGGTTTCCAGGGTACAATAGGAAAATAATTAGCTGTCAGTGAAAATTCGGGTTAACAGCGCCACAGCTCTGTGGTGACAGCCCCATCTCCTTACCTTCCTCCTGGCCTTGATGCGCTTGTAAACATAGTCAGGGAAAGGGCTGCTGGGCAGGAAGCGTCCAGTCCCCTGGGTAACATGCAGGTTGCCATCCTCCAGCATGATCTTCCCCTGGCATATGACAACCAGCGGGGCCCCACGTAGCTCCATCCCTTCAAATATGTTGTATTCAGCTGCCTGCAGCAACCAGGGATGATGGTCAGGAGGGACATGAGCACTGCCTGCCCTGAGGGCTGCTTAGTCCCCACACACCAAGTCACCCGGGCAGGGAGAAGACACCTGTAACAGCCTTCCCTGCGCCACAGGCCTCCTGTCCTTCACTAGGTCCATCACACCAAGGATCCACCACAGCTCCCACTGTGAACCAGGACCTACAGCTTCGAAGCTGGCTGCAGGCAAGAACTGCAGCAACAGAGGAGGGCAGGACCCAGGTCTGTGGTAAGACATGAACAAAGCATGCCAGCAAAGCCAGGAAAAATTTGGACCCAGAAGAGGAACCCAGATCAGGAGAAATGCATCTTTACACCTGCATATGCCAGGCACAGGGGAAAAGCAAGTCAGCTGGGTGAGAAAGGCTCTGCTCGCAGGGCTCTCAGGCATCTCACCCTGCTGTCACAGCTGCATCACCCATAGCTGGGACTCCGTCTCCGAATCTACCAGCAGGGCAGCGCTGAGCTCCCAGCAGTGAGATCACCTGCACTTAGCACTGCCCACATTGCCCCCTTGGCACCCCCACCCACAAGCAGAGAGCTTACAGACTGATGGGTTTTTGCCGTGACGATCTTCACTGCATCAGGATCCCAAATGACCAGGTCACTGTCTGAGCCCACAGCTACTCTCCCTTTCCGTGGGTACAGGTTGAAGATTTTTGCAGCATTAGTGCTCGTCACGGCCACAAACTGGTTTTCATCCATCTTTCCTGTGGCCTGCTCAGACACAAAGAAAACAAAGCACTCATTTGGGAAGGGAAGAGCCCAGGTCTGATATCAGACAGACCAAAAGCTAGAGGTATGTTCATGGACCCTGGTCATTCACCCTGAGCTTGTGGCAACTGCCTCTCCTTGTCTGGCTTATTTCAACTTAGAGACAGGAGACATGCCACTGGGTGCCCAGCTCTTCTGGGACAAGGACACAGGGGGTCTGAGGTGCCTGACGAGCCTGCCCACTCCTCCCCAGGTGTGGCTCTTACCACTGCCTTGTCCCAGATGACAGACATCCGTTCTTCTATGCCGTTGGTCCCCTCTGGGATTGCCGTGAAGTTGTCTTTTCCAACTGCTTTCTGTGCAGTGCTGAACGTACAGTGAGCGCTTCCTGAAACCTGCAGGTCACCACTGGGGTGGTGGTAACAAGAGCATCCTGAGCCATTTTGTGTTCAGACAGTATCAGGGACACGAGGGACAAGGATTTCCTCAGTACAAAGGCAGCCCCCAGCTCAGCTCTCTGTTACTCTGCACCCCTGTTCCTGTGACCCTTCAGCCTGGAGATTTCCACCAACTCAGCCCGCTGGTGGACAAGTCCCCTGGGCTACAGGGGCAAGAGAGCTTGGCCACACCATGCTGCCTCCCTGCCACACTGCATGTACTGCCCAGTGCTGCTACCCAGACACCTTCTGCCTGGGAAGGGCCTCCAACAGGATGGAATCCATCCATCCTGAGTTGTCCACTGACAGCAGAGGGCAGGAACAGGCAGAGCCAGCCGCTGCCAGGCAGGGCAGGGTGAGGAGCTGGAAGTCACCCAGCTGCTGCGGGGAGCTGGGGACACATGGCTGCTGGAAGCCATCGCTGCCAGGAAAAAGGAAGTGGGTCCCAGGCCAGCTCCTGGAGCAGCCACGCAAGGACAGGCCACGAGTGCCAGGCTCCTGGACCTGAACCCGGGAGGGCACTGACACGGTGGCTCTGTAGAGGGCTACAAATCAGTCCTAATCCACCGGTAATCTCCATCTTCCTCTGATAATTTCTGCCATATGTCTGACTGACTGCATGGACTGACGACACAACATGCTTCCTGATCTCCACCAGCTTTTTGCCTCCCTGCCCAGCCGGAGCTTCTGCAGCTGCTTTTTCTGCGGCAGCCTCAAAGGAAACAGCCTGGGAAAGGCACTGGGACAGTGTGGGACAGACCTATGTGGGCTGCAGGGACTCAGAGGTGCTCTTGCTTCTCCTTTGAGGGCTGGGGTAAAATTGTTACTGAAGTGGAAGGAAAGCAATAACAAGGTAGTTCAGGAGCTGGGCTCACTTTTCCCTGCCAGTCCCTGAGACCTGCACCTACTTCATACATTCAGACCAAGCAGAAACACACGACCACTTACTGACCACAACAAAATCCAGTGTGCACTGGACATCCAGATCCCAAATGCATGGGCACTTCTGCCAGCCACAGCATCTCCACACACACACACCTAGCAATGCCCCACACTGTGGCACACAAACCTGGTTTATGCTAGCATACTCTTCTGCTCTGACACCTATTCCTGACCCAACATCCCTTGCTCATCTCATCACAGATGTTTCCAGCATTACCTCAAAGGTCATTTCCATTTACAGCCCCCTCGGTGTCAGCCATCTAAAGCTAACACAGACCAGCACCACATGCACCACTCAGCCAGCAAACACAGGCAAGCCGGGCTCGCAGCTCACATGTGGCGCATGGGTACAGCCAGCAATGAGATCTGCATCCCTGGCTGCAGTGCGTGCCTTTCCAGTGAGAGGATGGAGGATAGCTCTGAGAGAAAGGTCACAGCAAATTGCTGAAGTGCTTCTATTGTTTGCTCGCTATTTTCAACAGATCCCTTCCCCACCTCCTGCCTTTGGGTTAAAAAAATAAAATCTACCATCCCTGTCAGATGCACAAGCTGCCCTTAAAGACCTTGTGCTTGTGCACCTTGCAGGCTGTACTACTACTTATCTGTACAGGTGTGGAAAAAAAGTCAGCTTTGTATTCAGCACAGTGGGTCTCCATCAGCCTGTGCCACCTGTACCCCCTAGACTTTCTCTTGCACAGCTGCAGCCCAGGCAGCTGCTTACACTGTTCCCAGGCTGGCTGCTCCAGCTTGGTCAATGCTGTTGTTGACACCTGTTACCTGGACCTCATTTCTTTGCCTTCTTCAGGGTGTTTAAAGCACTTCATGACTGCCTGCTTGTTTGTTTCGTTTTTGTCCTCATTACTGATGTTAAGCCTGTGGTGCCTCCCCTGTCCCCCAGTGCTCAGGGATAAGCAACCATGACTCCAAGGTAGAGCCATTTCAACAAGCAGCTCATCAAATACCTAGGGTGAAGTGGTTCAGAGTGGACAGACATCTAGACTACCCAAATACTCCATGGCCTCCCTTGCGATTTGAGGCCAAGGCACACTGCCTCCTGCTCAGTGTCACTGGTGGAGCCGCCAGTTCAGGCACAGCCAGCCCAGCCTCTGTTGCTCACCTGGCCAGGAGGGAGTTGATGTAGTCAGGGGTTGTGGGGTCTGGGCTCAGCGGGGGAGAGACCACAAATGCTGCAGCCTTGGCCCAGTTCTTGCTCCAGTAGTGTGTCCCGTCAGTCCCCAGACTGGCTGTGATGGGCTCACCAAACACCACGTTGCCTGGAAAAGGGGGCAGAGAGGACACAGTGTGGGGGACCTGTGGCAGTCTGATCCCCACTGCCTGTTGTGAATTCAGGCACTGGGTCAGACGGGAGGGACCACTAGGCCCAAGGTGCATCAGAAGCCCACCTTACATGCCATTGCTGCTGACATGAGCACCATCCCAGCCCTCTGGCTCTTGGTACAGAGCCTGATGATGGTACAAGCCTAGAGGGCATGTGGTGTTGGAAGAAAAGGCCTCAGAGTTGCATTCTCCAAAATTAATCCCAACCCACCAAGGACACTGGCAATGTGCCCCCCGGCCAATGGCTACCTTCTTGCTGGGTGGCCCTGGCTGGGCTGGCAGGAAGCAAGGTCCCTGAGCCTGGCAGAGGATAGCTGCTGCCAGCCCTTGCTGTGAGTAGGGGCACGGTTTGCTGAATCCAGGTTGGACATGCCCACCTGAGTCCCTGCACTCCAGCACCGCTGCAGGGCCAGTGCTGCCAATGAGGCTGAGGCTGTACCCAGCAGCTCCAACTCTGTGCATGTGGATGGGGTGAATGTCCCCACAGAGACCTTCACAGAAAGCTTGGGTCTGTCCTAACCCGTGCCCACACCATGACGTTGCATGACATGGCCACAGAAGGTGGCTCCAGGTGGCCTGGTGCAGCATCCCCATGGCTCTTCACATGTTAGGGTAAACCCCTGAACTTCCCCAGCAGAAGGGAAAGCTCTGGGCTGCTTGAGGCATAGGTGCACATCTGAGCCCAATAGCCAGGATGCAGAGACACTGAACCCAGCTGTCCAGGACCCCAGCAACAACAGCAAGGCTGCGTGCAGCACCAGCAGCTGCTCACCCCTTTTTCTGGCTTGCGAGATGAGGTCAGCAGCACTTTTGCTCATCACTTTCGTCACGTAGAGAGGGCAGTTGGTCTGGCTGGCAATGGTGATGGCCCGGAAGACGGCTTCTGCTTCCAGCTGGAAGAGAGAACAGCGCAGCTGCAAAGGAGCACAGGCAGGCGAGGAGGGGCATGCTGCCAGGCCCTCTCACCCCAGCACCCCAACTGCAGACTAACTGCAGGGGAAGTATGGAGCTGGGCCCACCATTTGTTCTGTTGCCTGGTTCCAGATCTGCCAACTGCTGGAGAAGCCCAGGGTTGGCTGCCCATGCCTGGCAGCACAGCTCAGGCACAGGTCTGCCCCTTGGAGCTCTCACTGCTGCAGCACTTGATTTAACTGGACACCACTGCCCTGCTGGTGGCCGGGGAGCTGCAGGCTGTGCCTTGGCAGGCTGCTCCCAACAGGGTCTGGCTGTCCCATAAGCCAGCTCCTGGCCATCCCAGACAGTCGGGCTTCGCTGGCCTGCTGCTAGAGCAGGCTGCATTTCCACCACGAGGGATATCTTTGGACTATTACATCAGCCCTTGCTCAGCCAGAGCTCAGCTCCAGACGTTCTCTGAGTATTTGCTCTGCAGCTTGGCTCCAAGCTTCAGCATGATAAAGTTCAAAACAGAAGCCTTAAAAAGACAACGTACCAATCAGCCAAGCCCCGAGGGAGCCAGGGACTGTGCAGTTGCTGCCTGCGGGCCAGCAGCTGCTTAAGCAATCTCAGTGCTCCCAGCAGCAGCTTAAATGAGCCACTGCACCAGACGTGCACACATGCGTACCTCGAGCACTTCTGCAGGCCTGTCTGTGGCACTGCCCATCAGCACAGTGAAGAGTTTTTCTCTTTTGCTTATAGACCTTTTATAGGATTTTTACCTGTGCACTTACAGACTTCAATGGGTTTTAACACAAAGACAGGAGCAAACAGAGCAATCACTGAATGCCCTTCAGAATGGGTCACAGTTTGGAGCAGCAGCACACTGCACTACCAAATGACCAGCACCACCTGGTAGAAGAGCATGTCTTTAACTCCCACTGACGTCCCTTCAGAACAGACCCTTGGAGTTATGGGCCACCCTCCCAATGCCCTGACATCAACTGGCAAGCTTTGTTGGAGGGTAGCAGGTCACTTGGCATTCCACCTAACGTTTTCCCAGGTCAAGGGCATTCTGGAAGAGGTACACTGTTTCTTTTCAAAGGTAACGACACCTGGATTTGGTGGGACAGACTGTATCTACAGCGTTCTTGCACTGTTCTCAGTTGCCTTATGTTTTAATGGTGCTTCAAGATCAAACACTTAACAATGCTTTATCATCTTTGGATGAGAAGAACCGCAGTGCTGCCTTACGATAATAGGACAGTTCTCAAATGCTGGCACAATCACAGCATCCTGTAATTGCAGGTTAGCTTGCCAGCTAGTGGTAATGTGTCTAAAGCCAGAAAAATAAATGTCAGTTTACACAGAGGGACTCTGATCTACTGTATTTTATATTGAGTCTTTTCTCTGTACAGGGAAATGCTTTACTGTCTCATACGTCAAAGACAGTAAGCACTGCATCACACTAGCCTGTATCTGTCGTTACCAGCCATAATACAGTCAACTTCTTATACTGTTTATTTAAGCCAATTGATTTTACTTCAGCCGACCCTGAAATACAAATCCATCCCTGTTCTCCTCTACTCAGCTTTGCTGTTGTACCAAATTCCTATTGTTTTCTTCTTTTGTGTGCTATGGAAAGTTAAAAGCAACTCTCGGCAGGGAGCTATCTCAAGAAAACTTATCTAAAATTAGACTCAACTCAGATTAATAGACCAAACAGAAAAATACCCCATAGACTAAAATCAGAAATGATCTAATTAGTGTCTTGACAATGACTTGTAACCAGGATATTCCCCCCTTTCTTACCCTCCCACACCTTTCACCAATGACTTTGTCTGTCTGATTTCAAAACTCCTGTTAGACCCTAAGCAGAGATTAGGCAGAAAGAAGCTGGAATCTGTCTGTGCTCAGGGACATGAACAATGACATTTCAGGGGGATTAAAACTCACTATTCAATTTTTTGCAGGTCTCTTACACTCTGGAATTACCTATACAAAACAAATGCCCCCAAACCATCCCTGGTGCTGCCACAGCCATACTTTTTTTTTTTTTTTTTTTTTTCAATCTCTGGATGACTTGGAAGCCCTTGTCTCTGCTAGAAACTCCAACAAGACTGAGATACGTTTGTCACAAAAGCACACCTCTCTCTTTCCTAAAGCAGTGATTACACAGACAGTACTGCCTGTACTAATGAACATATATACATGGAGGGGAGTGGACATACATGTACACACATTTGGCCCTGATACACTATGCCCTGCTATGGCTTGTGAGGAAAGCTCTTTAGTGCACTGAGGCTGGTACTGTCCTGCACCTTACCTCCTCTGGTCTGCTCAGCACGTGGCCCTCGGGACCGGTTATT
Source organism: Nettapus auritus (assembly GCA_011076525.1). Classification (NCBI taxonomy): domain Eukaryota; kingdom Metazoa; phylum Chordata; class Aves; order Anseriformes; family Anatidae; genus Nettapus; species Nettapus auritus. The sequence continues at coordinate 19,103,405 of CM021777.1, forward strand.
CCCATCTCCAACATCCTGGCCTGTTCCTAGAACATGGAAAGGACAGAGGGATGTTACTGGGCTCTGAACCTGCCCCCCAAGAAAAGCAGATTCCTCCCAATGGCCGTGCCCTCAGGCTGACACCAACTGACATCCTGAGGCCCTACAGTACAGGGTGGGAGGCAACCGCAGGGAGGCTGGGGACCAGGAGCACTCAGAGGCTTGTGGATACTGTCTGAAACCTCTGACAAAACAAGCACAGCATTGAAGAAAAAGCATACAGAACTCCGCATCTCCAAAAACAGCACCTGATAAATTTCCAGGCCCTCTTCCAGCCACTCCACACCTCTCCTGAAATGCAATTAGTCTGTTGAGAAAACGATCACTAAAAGGCAATACAAGTCCAAAATTCTCTTCCCAAGGTTACCATTTCCTCACTCACTCCACTGACAAAGCTGCAAAAGTTCTGCAGTAACAAATTCCCCAATTAGCTGGTGATCCTTTTAAATCCTGATATTTTCTGGAGAAGTTCTGCCTATTCCAAGTTTCATGTAATTTTAGGGAGAAAAAGGGTGGCTGGTATCTGCTTTCAACTCATCTGTCAGCTTGTCTTTCTAACTTTGCAAGAAACTACCTGTTTAAGAAATCTTTGGCCAGTGCATTTTTTTTCTTTTAAATTACACAAATATTTGCACTGATCTTCAGTCTCATTGAACAAAAACGTTGAAAAGTTTGGCTGTATCTGATAAGCCATAAAATAATTTGAGCTTTTATCATCTTTAGAAAAGAAGATGATAATGCTTGCTGTAACAAAAGAATAATATGCTTCTAAACGTGTCCTCCTGAGTCCTTGGGTTACCGACCTTTCCTTTGAAATGGATTTTTACCCAATATTGCTCATCAGAAACAAAACACAGAAACACCACGAACCAGTTTTTCTATGTTGACGTGCAATTTAATGTCCTGAAAGACTGTGCTGAAAGGTTTTGCAACCTCTTTATTGCAGTTTCCACCAGATACTTCACAGCAGAAAACTTTGCTAAAAACTTTGATATCACTGCTGCATTGCAAAGAGGTAACCTTGCAAAAGATGCCCATGCAGCTTTAGCGTCATGTTGCAAATACCCCATATCAAATCAGCCTGGAAAAGACTTTCAGTCCCTGCACACCAGAAGAGTAGTTACCTGTGCAATTATATCTCCATTTTCAGCATGAACTTGAGCTATGGCGCCCAGCCCTCCCAGGCAGCTGAATATCTCATACAGCTGAAATAGAAACAAGAAAAAGTGATTACAACACAGACACATCATCCTGGCTTGTGCATGACCTTAAAGCTCTCTGCACTGTGCCCTTCAGCAGAAAGCTGCAGAAGGGACGGGGTCAGCACAGGCTGGAGGATCTGGTGTCAGCCCCACAAAGACCAGGCACCGTGGCCGTGCCATTTCCTTCAGGAGACCACCTGCCACCAGCTGATGCTCTCTGTACTACCCCATATACCCCTCTGCCTGCCATACTCAAAGCAGGAGCATGGCCGATATGCAGCACTTGGTGGCTCACAGCTGCACAGAGAGGGTGCTGCCAAGGCTCACACCTCTGAAGGCAGCAAGGATAAGCAGAGGGGAGCTTGCAAGCCCCTGTAAAGCAGGGTGGACAGCATCTCACCTCGGGCCCCAGAGCAAGGATTACACAATACTGCTGTCATCTTTACAGTCAGCACTCCAATCACACACAACCAAAGCCATAAATGAGGTCCTACCTCGGTGTTTGACATCTGGTACAAGTCCTTGTAGGCCATATAAACCATGAAGGAGTTGACTCCTAGGGGAAGAGCAGAGAAGAGAATGCTGAGGAAGGAGCCAACAGCTCTCCCTCCCCAGACACATCCCGAGCACATAAGAATTCAGACCTGGATGGAGAGACCCCTGGCAGAAACAGGGAGCAGGCAGGAGGGTGTCTGCTTTAGTTGGCATCCCCTGGCAGCTTATCTGCAGGATGCTGACTTCTGCTCAGGGCCACACAGGATCCCAGCAGATGCTCAACGGCCAGAGGAGCAAGGACAGCACATCCACCGCCTGCCCCTTCCACCATGACCCCTGCACCCAGCCGGCAGCAAGGAGGAAAGGGCAGCAAACCTTTCTCCTGGACCATTGTGTGCAGCTCCTGACGGACACGTTCGCTCCAGCGAGGGATGTCCACATGCAGGGTGTAGTCACAGCAGGCCTTCCCATCTGCCCACTCCCGCCACTTCTCAAATGCCTCCACCAGGCTGGACTCAGGCTCCGGCACCACATGGTCCACTGCAGGGGAACAGAGGAGCTGTCAATAAAGGCTTCTCCACCTGCATGCCCCTGATGTGCATCCCACTGCGTCCCTGCATGCTGCAGGGCATCTCCACCATTCCAGACCTGTCTCTCTGGCTGCATCATGACAGCGCCTAAGAGGTCCTCATCACCTCCATGACTTCCCTAGTCTCCTCCCAGTGCATTTATTGGATGGGAAATGCACACAGCCTTTACTTAACAGCCTCTGGCAAAGGATCAGGGGCTTTTACAGGCTTCTGCTGAGAAATCAGCTGAAAGCTGTAGGGCCTTGTCCCTCCTCACCCTCACTTCAACCCCATTAACACACGGACTCCTGCCACCCTGCAACACTAATGCACCTTTTACTGCCCACCACACCACCTCATATCCTACCATAGTGCACTTCACACAGCTGATTTTTTTGGTCCATGGGGGAAGGTGAACTGGTATAGGGAGGGTAAAAAAAACCAATCTTTTGCTAGAAGGATCAACAATTGCTCCTGCACCCCATGGAACCCTGCAGTACACACAGCTGTGGCTGCTGCACAGCAGTAAAGCCTGGATCTGCAGGCACTGCATACCCTTGGCACTCTCCAGTGAAGGATCTCAGAATCCCCTTTCCTTTTTCGTTAGCAATGTTTATTTCAGAGCAGTGCACGATGCCAGGACATCGCTCTGTTCCTCTGCTCAGCGTCATCTGAGCATCACGCTGCCCTATTTTTATTTAGCTGGGGAAAAGAAGTTATGCCATTACTCCTTTCTGAGGTTCTCAGGGGCACCAGTGGCTGCAGATGCTGGAGCACTGCAGAACACAGGATCTGAAGCTGTGCAGAGGGTCCTCTGCACATCTTTCCCAGCACCTTCAGTACCACTAACAGTCCTACAGATTCATCTTGCTCCTCGCTCTCTCGTCTGAACCAGACATCACAGAAAAGATGAGCACACTGTCATGGATCTTTAAAGCAAAGAAGACTATGAAAAGTATACAGCAAAAAAATAACTGGGCAGCTTTTCAAGAGTGCAAGAACAACAAAAAAATCTTAAGACTGAGGAGTTTCATTTGGATTGAAGTTTTATTGCAAATGCCTTCTCCAGCTCAGAACAGGAGCATGTCCAAAACGCACTGCAAAAAAGCGCTTGGCTGGGGACATGGGTGAGGGCTAACAAGAGCTGGCCCATGTTTGCACTGATATCCTGATGTGTACACTCTGCCTCCCCTGACGGCTGCTCTCTCAGTAAGTGAAAAAAATTTGTCCATTCATTGCTCAGCCCCTCCATGAGAGCTCAGAAGCTCTATTGTGCCACACCCTACTGTTTATTGCTAACCAGCACTCAAGCAGAAGTGAGCTGATGCTCTGAGAGGTTTCACATTTTAATACCCAAAGGCATGTTTCATCCATTGGTCAGGAAAATTCATTTTCTGGGCCCACCCTCTTTACTTCAGCCAGATGAAAAGATACCAGGGGCTGCTCCACCCAGACCTGCACTGCCACAAGTTACTGGTAGCAAAAGCTGGAGTGCACAATTGGCTGCACTTCCTGTTCCAATCGCTTTTCCATTAGAGGTGCCAGCCAGGCAGGGAGAAATGCAGCCTGGCCTCGAGTGAGTCTCTGAGAGATCATCAGTGCTGAGATGGCTGCCCAGTCTCTGCCATTTAGCCTGCAAGTTTCTGAGCTCCCACAGGGGCTCCCATTCTCAGCCCTCCCCCCTGTTTTTACAAGTATCAGATATGTTTATGTTCCCAATTACCTCTTCCAGAGAGTGAGAATGACACCAACTTGACACCAACTGTTGAGCTTCTTTCTCCTTCCTCCAAATTTTTCCCTAAATCCTCCCTGCCAGTTGTCATCTGTCCATTCTTCCTGCCCTAAAGAGGAACTTCAACACAACCCTCTTTGACTGTACCCTCCTGTGTGACTTCCTGAAGTCATTAAAAAAAAAATCTTGAGAAGATATGGAAAGCAACATCAAACAGATCACACGAAGAGTTACAGTACAGAATGTAGCAGTACTTTAACTGTTCTCAAAAGCCCAAGCCTGCTGGGTGCTGTTGCGCACGAGACCTGCCTTCTGCACTCACTGATCATTGTAGTTCCACCAGCCAGGGCCGCTTTCGTCCCTTGGAAGAAATCATCCACTGCTGTCATCCCCTTGTACGGCATCTGCAGGCGAGTGTGGACATCAATTCCTCCAGGGATGACCATCTTCCCATTGGCTTCTATGGTTTTGACCCCTCCAGGGACAATCAGATTGTCTCCAATCTGCCTGATGAGACCACATCAAGATGGTGAGGCACACATAAAGGAAAACCAGCCACAACACAATCGATCGACAAGCCAGGTGGGGAGCAGCCAGGCCACCCCCTCGGCCTGGTAGAAACGCCCCACTCATTCCCAGGAACTGGGGGTGAAACCACCTCGCTGAGCAGAGAATCGCAGGATTGTCCGGCCCAGCTAAACTGAGATTTGCACAGTCCAGGGAAGGCTGCCATCTGTCCACCCGCTGCAGTGGTGTCTATGGAGATGCCTGCTGTCTAGGGCAGGCACTGGCTTGGGGAGGTCGGAAGCATGGTCTGATGGGCACAATGCAGACCTCTGCAGTGGACACCAGCCCTGTGTCCAGTAAGATGTACCCCTAATCTCTCCTCTCCCCCATCCTTCTGCCCACCTTAAGTAAGGCTCAAGTCTGAGGCTTACTTACAGAGAAAGATGATTTCCCAGCATAATGCCACAGCTGCCAGGCCAGCTCAGGGCTCGGCAGGGTCTTGCAATGCTGCTCCCACCACTAAGTCCCGTGGGTGAAGGACAGCTCCCTCCCTTGTGTACGCACTGCAGTGGGCTGCAGCGCCAAAATCTGATGGCCCAGTCTGGCTGCACCACGTTCAGTTCACACTCCTCCCAAGGCGCACGGCAGGAGTCCTCCCTCCACAGGACCTTCCCACTCGCCTGCTGTCCTCCCACCCCTGAAGGATGCTAACAACAGGGCCATGCCGCAGCAAAGGCAGCTAAACCCCAAGTACTTAGAATCATAGAATCAGAGAATATCCCGAGTTGGAAGGGACCCATAAGGATCATCAAGTCCAAATCCTGGCACCACACAGGTCTACCCAAAAATTCAGACCATATGACTAAGTGCACAGTCCAAACACTTCTTAAACTCTGACAGGCTTGGTGCTGTGACTGTGTCCCCAGGGAGCCTGTTCCAGTGTGTGACCACCCTCTCGGTGAAGAACCTCTTCCTTATGTCCAGCTGGAACCTCCCCTGTTGCAGCTTGAAAAAGCTTCTGTTGAAAACAGCAAACCTAAAAGGCTCCAGCATAATCTTCTTGTACCTTAAAGCACCCTTACTGATAGTTCTCTGGAGGGCGACTGACATCTTCCTCTCTGGACACACCAGCTCTCCTGCAGGACAGGTCACCTGAATCTCCCTTCACTCAGCCTCTGCCCCCTCAATCCCTTTATCTGTCCATATGTAGCACTTAGCCTTCAAATCTCTTCTTTCAGAAATCCTATTTTCATCAAGCCTTCTTCAGTCTTCCCTGATAAATCAAGATAGAAGACAAGTTGGTTTGCCTGCAACTCCTGAAAATCTCAGGTAGGTAGATGGGCTGCAGCACACTGTCCTCAGTAGCGCTAACGAATGGGATCTTGTGTAGGGTGACTCATGCTAATACTGTTGAAACAAGGCAAAACAGGAGTCAAAGACAAATCTTGCTCCTGGTTCAGTTAGATACAGCTTTGTTGTTGTACAATTGACACTACATCACAAAGCCACCAGCCCAGCTGCAATTCAGTATAAACATGTCAACATCCACACTGTGGACAGCTGAGCCTCTAATCAAAGTGAGCTGTGAAGTTTCACCAGCTGGCAAGCAGGGTGCAGACCACATCCATGCAAAAACAATAACCATCCAACCTGAAGCTAATTTAAGGGGAGATGGAAATAATAGGCTATAGAAGTCCCATACTTACTTTATGAGACCATCTTCCATATAAATGTCAGCATAGAATGACTGGTCATCGTTGACTATTCTCCCTCCTTTAATGAGGAGACGATCACTCTGTGAAGGGAAAAATATAGCAGTAGTCAGTAGCAGACAATGCATGCATTCCTCAGCCATTGGTACAGTGCCTTTCTTGGGTGCTCTTCTACTGCATCATACAGCTCACCCCAACAGCAGATACTGCAGAAAGTTCACATCTGCACCAACACCTGAAAATAGAGGACAAGCACAAGGACTGAAAAAAATCAAACTCATGGGGCTGTTTCTGAGGGGAACAGGTGCTGCCAGGAACACTGCTGAGGTGGAATGAGTACAAAGGAGAAGCACTGGGGACACAGCAAATGTGCTTCCACAGAATATACAGGGGAAAGTCAAGAGCCTCCTGCACCAGGTCACTACGCACATAGTTCCAGAGGCAGCACAAGTCACATATCAGTCTTTAGAGGAAGTTTGTTACCGAGAGCTTTCCTACATCCTTAAATACGATCCAAATACCATGCAAAATACATTTCACTGAAGATGACAATTTATGTCTCTTTCATCTGTTAACACCTTGCAAAAACCACTGGCAGAACAGGCAGCCCTGAAGATGATGCATTTGTTGTTGGACCTGTCCCTCCCCTGCAACGCTCAGGGTGGTCCTTCCAAGGTGTTTCACAATGTCACAGGAGGCAATTAACTGTATTCCCAACTCATCATTTACCACCTCTTCTCTTCTCCTTTCTACTGACATAAATGACAAATGACCAGAAACCTCCAAAGGAGCACAGACAGGGAATGGAAGAGCACCCAGAACAGAACTGCTCTTGTGCCCCTTCCTGCATTCATTTTTGGGCCTGGACAACCCAGCACACACAATGGGGAGAAAACAGACGCTGTCGTGCGGGGAACAGACCCCAACCTGAGGAATCTGAGGTCCATCTTCTGCCTCCACCTGCACCAGCCTTAACACAGGCTGCATGTAGTACAAAGGCAAACAACCTGATCTCACACATGGCTACCACGCATTCAGATGACAAGAGCTGGTTTTGCTGTTCCAGAGGATATGCAGGCTCCCTAACTGTTTAAAACACCTCCAACCACCCTCTGGCTTTCAAGCTCTCCCCCCATTCCCCTCAGCTCCCTCTGGCACCTGTAGCCCAGGTTCCAGAGAGTGAGTAGGTCCCGTCCGTCCCATGGTGTGAGCCTGGACCGTGGCTGCTGGCAACTCTCTGCAGGGCTCACATGCAGGCGCATCCTGGGGGGTTCCCGCACAGTTAATTACTCTAGAGGGAGCTGGGCTTGCTGCTCTCCATCTGCTGCCCCAGGGTGATTTCTGGAAACATCACCAAGCTGTGGTCATTTGCAGCCAGAGAATTCCCTCACACCCTTGCATCTCACAGCAGCCAAAGCTCCAGGCCCGTGTGCATTATACAGCAACTCATTCGTACAGGTCAAGAGAAAGAAACTGGGTGGGGAAGGGAGCACATGGCACGATGCGCTTGCCTGGCTGGAGCTTGGTGCTGGGTGGGGCAGCAGGCTCAGTCTCCCCATGGGCACTGACAGCCTGCAGTATCGCAAGGTCCCCTGTCTAAGATCAGGTTTGCCCTCGGCACAGCTGAAAGCACAACAGGACCCATATCCACCAGGCATGGTGGCACCGGGCTGGAGATGTGCCCCATTCTCTCCTGCCCACAGTCCTTCCCCAGCAGCAGACCAGGCTCTGCTCCCCTCTCTCCTGAACGCAGGTGGGACACAGGTCCAGCAGAGGTTTGCATGGTGCTGGTCGCAGACCTCCCCACACAGCTCCCAGCAGCCACCCACAACAGGTCACTGCTGGCACAGGCAGACGCTGCCTTGACTTGTGACATTGGGATCGTGGGCACCCCTTGCTTGCATCTTCCACCCTTGGGTCCAGTAGAGGTAGCAGCCCAGCCGGGCTGCTGGCCTGGCTGTGCTGTGTTGGGGACAGCTCTCAGCCTGCTGCCTCCCTCCCCAGCACGCCTCAGGTGATGCCCAGGTTTGGGGCTGAGGACTCTGAACCCAAACAATGCTGCTCACAAACCACTGATTCTCTTCCTCCCTGGCACAGGGCACTTGTCCCCTTTTGCATCTGTATAAATGTCATCTAAGTAACAGTACTGTCATTTTAAGTTCAGAAAACCCAAAAGGAGTGAAATGGGACCATGGCCACTTCCTTTTATTCTCATTTTATATTCCAGTCAACTGCATGTAAAGTTTCTCCCATATGCCCAGTTCCCTATGCCCTGGCAGATCATGCTTGGTTTCACATAGCCTGCTCAAGGAGACAATAAAAGACTCAACCTGTCCAGATCCAATAGCACGACTAGGCCATGGTACGTCTTGCCTGTCCCCTTCACATCTTCCAGCTTGCCTTTCTGAGGGCTCTGGAGTTCATTTTCACTAGAGCCAGGAGCGCCAGCGAACACTGATGCCGACCACTTCTCCCTCCACATCAGACCAGAGAAAGCAACGGGACACAAGCACCAATGGTGTGAGGAGTAGGAGACTGAAATACTTGACAATTGCTGAATAAAGTGTTAATATGAAGTCAGAAAATATGCCTGCATACAAATACAAATGGTCACTTTGTGGCAGACATGAAGGGCTGCTCAGTGCTAACTCGGTTAGTACACAAATAAAACTGCTAGGCTCATTATGGCTGGAGCACGAACAAGGCCTTCATTCAGGGGATCAGGCTCTGTCCCAGCGCCCACCCCACGCCTGGCTGCCAGACCATCCCCATGAGAACAGGAGAGACAAGGGCTGCACCAGCATCCACCCATTAACCATGAGGAAAAAACACAACACGGTGAAAAAAGGAAAATCCCAATGACATCCCATCTACAGACTCTGGCATCATTCAGGGGTACACCCAGATGTGAAAAGGCGGGGGGAGTGGAAAGGAAGAGGATGAAACAGTTAAGAGGAAACAAGGCTGACTTAACAGACAGGCTTCTGCAGCACGCATATCCAGATCAGCCTCAGATCACAATTAGTGCACTGTTCCCCTGCCAGAGCTCGCCTGTGCTTCTCCACACCCACCGTGTCCCCCTGCCAGCCCGTGTCAGGCTGTGCCACCAGCCATTGTTAGCAGACGTGAAGCTCTGCCTGTGCAGGGAGCAGGCAGGCGCCACGGCAGCTCCCCTCCTCCAGGCCTGGCAGCGGCATGGAGCCACGCACACCCCCACAGCCCCCGCCCAGGCCCTGGCTGCAGATGGCAAGGGGGAGCCCGATTCCTTGCCAGGGCCACACGCTGGGGCGGCACCACGGCCGCAAGGGGTTCCTGAGCGCAGCCGCAGGCAGCTCTGCCCAGCTGCTGGCACAGGCTGCTGCTTGTCCACATGGCCCATGCCGCTGAGTGTGGCTCAGCCGGTCTCTGGGCAGCTGGCGGCAGCCCTCAGGTCACTGGAGTGGTGCCTGTCACGAGCCTCCACTCCTGCAGGCACAGGCACCTCCCCACAGCTCAGCCTGGAAGCATCCTTCCAGCACAGCCTTGCATCGCTGTGGATCACCACTGGTACCCAACACCTCTGCTCTGCTGGGCAGCCCATTGTGCTGGACACTCTGTCCCTCCACCTGTTGGCATTTGGAATCAGCGCTAAGAAGCTTTCAAAACCATTACCCATTCCCTCTTGCCCACACTCTGTTACTTATGCTCTTAAGCATCACCTGGTCATCTGAGACCCCAAAGTATCAGGGGGTCTCTTAGCACCTCTTCTCGGTGTGATGTTGCAGCAGGAAAGCAAGGCAGCTGCCTCCAGCAGGATGCTGGATCCAGCCAAGAATAGCACTTACCTTGTTGACAAAGCACAGGGGTGTAATTAGGGTAGCACAGAAGCAGGTGTGTGGCTTTCCTGCTCTTTCCCTTGAAAAAGAATAGACGCTAATTGCTATGGTGTGTCATCAGCAGCTGGACGTCTCCTCCTTATTAAGGGACCACACCGGGGTGTGGAAGAGCCCCAGGCTACAATAGCAGAGCCAGCAGAACTGCTAACTGCACATGTCCTTCCCCATGGCGTGGGCTGGTAATGAATACCACAGTGATGCCTGGCAGGTTACCAAACTCTGCCCAGTGAGTAACTGAGGCTTTTCTCCCCACTTGCACCTGACACAAGATGCTAGCCATCCCTGTGCAGACCTCACTGTTTCCAGAAGTATCACAGAGATGCTGTCTGTGGGCTGTGACAGGGTGGCTGAAAGGGACAGGCATGGCCCACACCATGAGAAGATATGGGAACTCCAGTCTACCTGGGATGGAAAAGATTTTTGTGACCAAAGCACAAAGACCAGGACATTTTGTTTCAACCAGCAGCTCCCTTAATAGTTATTTTGTGAAAACAGGGTATTTCCTCATTTTGGTCTTCCTCTTCTCTTTCTGCAGGAATGTTCACGTCTTGTGAACAGCAAGAAAAGAGAGGAAGAGAGGAAGTATCTTGATTATATCTTGTAAAACAACAACAAAAAAAAAAATAAAAAAGGAGCTAATAAATAACCTCTCACCAGACACACAAGGTTCAGGGTGACTTTTCTCCTGAGCTGGGTATCCGAGCACCTGTACACATCTGGAAAGTAACATCACATTTACTGGTCTCTGATGCACTGTGCACAGCCAAAGGCCCAGTGAAGAGCAACACCCTACCACGCTAATAAAGCAGTCACTGGGAAAAACAGAAAGATTCAATAACCCTCCCCTCCTGCCTCCTCATGGTTTCTCCACACCACAATAACAGATTTGCCAATATTGCCAAATCTTTCTTCATGGCTACAGTCTTGTCTGTCTTTCTGTCACATGTTACTTTTGACCAGGCTTTTCCAGTTCTGTTTGGGAATAATTCCACACTATTTTACCCCACGGAAACACATGCACCCTTCACTTGAGCTTCTGGTTTCTGCACCAAAATGGCTTTCCTAGAAAAGACCAGAAATTGCAAACAGATCCACCAGGCAAACTCTGGTTTTCTACAGATCACTGTCAGAAACTAACTGCTAATTCTGACGGCAATGCTGTTGAGGAAATAAGAGGGGAGTGTTTGTGCATCAACAGAATTATGCTAGACAGTTCAGACAATAGCTGTCAGGAAGTAAAACCATTTAGATTTCCAATGCCTTCACAAAAGCCAAACCTGCCTGTTTGTGGGGTGAGAGACATGGTGAAAGCACTACTACTCCCTTCATTTGCAGGCTCAGCCACTGCCTCAGCACTATCAGAGACTGATGGGTGAGTTACCTGCTAGCATTCCTCTGTCTGCCTTCATACTGCTAACCTCTCAACTGTGATGCGTTCAAGGTCTTTGAGATATCTTCTATCCTAACGGCACAATACAGTCTCCAAAATTTGCTCTTCTAACAAGCACAGTTTCACTGACAGTCTATCATCCCCAGAAGCTGCTGTGTCTTGACAGGCAAGAATAGACTTTGGGGTGGAAATCCAGGGAGGAGGAACAAACAATCGACACAATGCCTAGGGGAAGCATGACCTGCAGAAAGGGACTGCAGAGGTTTACTTCGAGGGAAGCCAACATAGCTGAGATTTTCTTTCTGCCATACTACTAAATGAGAGAAGACTACCCAAACACAGACTCCACTTCTTTGCTTCCCCTGGACCTCAAAGCATGTGTTCCGGAACATATGGCTATTTGACCAGACTTTTAGAATCTTCACCACCCCAACCAGAACATGATGATGCTGCAAAGCAGCCAAGCGAGTCCTGGAGGGCCCTCACCAGGCTGCAGAAGTCACAGGAGAGAACCACCTGTGGTGTCAGCTCCAAAAATGCCACTCACTGGCAGCATTTTAAGTGTCAATAGGCTGAGGATTTAACAGAGATATTAAAAAAAAAAAAAAAAAAAGCCAACTTGTGAGACTTTGTTACCACTGAGGTGAGAAAGTCCCTAAGGGAGTCCAGAGGAGCAGGAACAAGCCCCCCATATCTGTAAAGTGTATCACAAAGGTCCTTGCTGAAAAAAAAAACAAAACAGAGAACGGGGGAAATCCCACCTTCAGCAATAATGTTCTTGTAACCGGTCTAGGGATACTGAAAAGCCAAGATTTGTAAAGAGGTAATATTGCTTATTAAAGCAATTGGGTTGAGAATCTGGGTTGACAGAAGAATTTCTTTTTATAGTGGTTAATGACCTTTGTGTTTCTTAGGGAATAATTTGTTCACATCTGTACATTAAAAAGCACAATGAAGCTTGACTGCTTTGTCTTTCCTTTTTCAAGAGGCCAAAGCCTCTCAGGAGGAAAAACAGGAGCCATATGAAGTCAGCAGAAAACCATCAAAAAGATGAAAGACCCGATTGCTTTCCCAGAAAAAAAATCCCCACGCAGCCTTCTCCAGGGAGGGCCAGGAGGAAAGCAGCTGCACCCCACGAAGGAAGGCGCAAGCTGGATCAGAGCATGAAAACCCTTGAGACATCGGCACAGAGGCACCCGCGGGACCCCCGCGCAGCTGGCCTCCCCGCAGCTTCAAAGCAAACATGTCAGCCAGCCTTTCTTCTCGCTGGGGTGGCACGAACGGGCCGTGATCGCGGTAGGTGTGGTCCCCTGCACTACTGCGCCAGCAACGGGGACCGCGGCACCTGATGCAGCAAGACTGAGATCAGCTCGGAATCCAGCGCAGCGCCTCCGAATACAGAAAGCACCTCGCGGAGCACGGATAAAGAGCACAGCAGACGGGCTGCAACCCCGCCCCGGCGGCTTTCTGCTCGCCTGCCGCCCGCCCCACCTGCGCTCCCGCTGCGCGCTGCTGGGGACAATGGGAACCCGGCGGCACCCCGCGCCCCGGCCCCCGCCCGGCGGGACCCGGCGGGACCCGGCCGCGCTGCCCACGGGG